>VXBX01009825.1:308811-367056 GCA_013400415.1 Scytalopus superciliaris | reverse complement strand
TTTTTTTTTTTTTTTTTTAATTGACCTTTATTTATTTTTAAATGAAGTGCTTTTGGAAGCTGAGAAAAATTTAGTTAAATGAAAATGGAAGGGAAGTAAGCACATTACATTTCACTTATTATTTTAATTATCTACTCAGGAAAGGAAAGCCTCTGTTAAGCCTCTTTTTTCAGGCATTTCAATTTGTTATGTGAGTATTGGGTTGGATCCGCAGTGGAGTTATATGGATACAGTATACTGGAAAGAGGAACACCTTGCTAATGTTTCTTTTAAGGGAGAGAAAATTAATGAAAATTATATTGGTGGGTTCTGAGAAATTGAAACCACAAGTGTTACTTTAAAAACTGGTCTCACCTCAAAGTTTTATTCATTTGTTGTTTTAATTTACAGGCTTTGGAAAACATGGAAGGTGTTTTTTTAGTGTTTTAGTGCTTTCTTGCCTGCTCTTGACTAACAAATTGCCTTTAAAGCCAAGTACTTGGTAGAGGTCAGGCTCTTATCTCTGACAGCAGTGTTAGGGACCAAGGGATTGGTTTATGTCTTTTTAAAATTGGGTACTTTCATTTTCCTTTTAAAACCAAAATAAAAACTTAACCCTGGCTTGCTGACTTATAAATCCAGGATAAAACCTACAAAAAAACCTTGGAGGACTCACTGGGAACAAGCGCAAAACTCATAGGCTTTAGTGGGTGCTAATTGTGTGCAGGAGTAACCCAGAGCTTCAGGGTGCAATTTTTTTGTTTGCTTGCTTGCTTTTTGGGGCACTGTGAAGTTTTACTGTTATCTGTAGCTTGGTTTCCTAACAAATATGAGTCAGTGGCTCCTTGGGCATCAGGGACCTGCATGAGGAAACAGGCTGGGGTGTCAGGCACAGCCCAAGGTCCACGCTGGTGGCCTCTTTTAAATTTTATATTGGCATTCAGATTTGTAGAGAACTGTGAAATTATCCTGTTACAGGTGGCCCATGAAAACAAAAAAGAGATAATAAAAAAAAAAAAAGGAGAAAAGTGTGGAAAGGAAAAAAGAGGAAAAATAAAAGGTTAAAAGCAAGGATAAATGCAAAAGGAAAGGGGAGTAAGAGAAAGTAAAGCACTTTCTATTTGAATATTGAGATCTCTCATACTGCCCTGTCCTAGAGAGATCAAGGCCAGCTGAGACTGTCCCGTTGCCTTTGACAAGGAGGAGATTCAAATCTACTCAGCAATTACTTGAAAAGCTGTGAAAACTGAAGGGAAGAAGCCTAAGTTCCTAAATAAGTAGGAAGAATTGTGCCCAGAAAGAAATCAGGTAACAGTCAATGAGGCTAAATGTTACTTTTTGAGATTTCTGATGTTCAGGAAGGAGAAAAAGCTGTGACATCCTTTAAAGGTCAGAAGTTTGAACTTAAACTGGGAAAAACTGGAGTAGACTTTGCAGGGTTGTAAATGAAAGGAAGTGAATGGGAAATCAAGGAGAAAAGAGCAGAACAAGTAGGACCAGGAATGCCTGGAAAGGGCTGTGAAAACTTTCCAACAATTTATTTTTCCCTTCAATTTACACTGGGATGTCTGGAAACCATTCTGGAACAGCAAGTGCCGTAGTACTTGGGTTACTCCTGTGAAGGACACTGGGAATATGAAATCGTCTGATTCACACCAGAAATCTGAGTTTCAGTTTTTAACGTTTTAAAAATATCCCAGTAACTTTGTAACTCGCTGTGTTTAAGTAGGTCACTCTGACTTGTGTTTTGACACAGATTTTTTTATTTTGTCTCTATCAGAATGGGCTAAAGTTGAAAACCAGCACTACTGGCAATTCAGCAATAACCCTGTGAGAGTTTTATCAGTGTGAGTAGGACAAACTTTAAAGATATTTATCACTGGGAAAAGGGAGCTCAATGATATTATCAAAGCTAATACTAAAACGTAGGAAAGATGGATTTTTCAGCAGTGATATGAAGGGAAAAAAATGTAGAAGCAAGAAGATGAATTTAAGCATAGCTGTAATCAAAAAAATCCCTGTATTGAATCTGATGGAGTGCTAAAAACTGCAAAATGGAGCCTATTTAAAAAAATAAATGGTGTTAAATTCGTGTTTTATGGGAGCTCAGGTAGTTACATTACAACTTATGGGTACCATCATCCTAAGAACATGAGATCATTTATCCAGGAATTTTGATGAAATTATGACTTCTATTCTGCAAAGTACTCTAGCATTTTCTTTAAAGTTTTGCTAAACTGAAATGAAAAGGTCAAGGTATCACCAAAAAAAAAAACAAAAAAAAAAACCAAAAAAACCCCAAAAAAACCCATTATTAAAGAAAAGGTATTTTACAAAAAGAGCAGAGAATACCCAAGATTTTGTTCCACTAGTGCCTGGTTTGATCCAGAAGATTTTTAACCAGAGAGACTGTGATCAATATACAGAGCAATACAGTAAGAAAGCATAGAAAATGCATTATAAAACAATTAAATGAGACACATAAGAGGTGAATAAATCACCACTGTGGCTGAAAGCTGAAATACTATTTCTTTTTCTCTCCACTTTTAGAGTTTAAAAATAGAATACAGTACTAAAGGGGAATGTAACATAATTGATTTAGATTTTCTAAGGCTTTTCAGAAAGTCCTGCACACACAGCTGTTTGGAAAATGGGTAACCATGGAGTGAATGTTAAGGCCTTTGATGGATTAAGAGCTGGTTCCAAGGCACAAGCAAAGCATACATGACCAATTCTCAGCAGGCAGAAAGATAAATCTCGTGATGCTTCAGGGGTCAGCGCTGTAGTTGGGGTACAATGTATTAATTAACAGGTGAGTAGGCACAAGGAAGATTTGCCAGAAGGAAAATGCTGGTTTCACTGGTGGGAGTAAGGGAGTTTCCTTATCAGAAAGACAAGACTAAAAGATAGTTTTATTTAATTTCTCTAGGTAAATGGAACAGTTAAATCTGTAATATCTATGTTGACAAGAAGGTTCTGAGCTAATTCATCCTCTCAGAACACTATGGTATCATTATGGGCAGCTGAGCAGAGAACCCTTTTCCATCAACAGCAGACCTCACATTGGTGTTGAAGATCCTAGGCTGTAATGATAAGAAAATGCTCACTGAATAGTCCAACTAGTTGCTTCCATGGTGATCTTCACAACCTAAAGATCTTCCAGAAATGGAAGAAGATCAAGATAAGGATTACATAATTAAAGAAAATTCAAGATTTGGGTGCAATTTCACTCAGTGGGAATTTAAAAACACCAGGATTATCTATTTTGGATGTGCCAGACACCTTATATAATGAACAGCAGGTTAATATAATAGGAATGCTCATTTTCATAAAGCATTATCAGTCTTCAAATCTCTTCTCCAAAATTTTTTCTTTTTAAAAGCCATTTTTTAAAATAAGGATGATGGTGGTGGAAGTAGAAACTTACCAAGTCTAGAAAATAAAAACAGAAAAATGCAGTGAATATCCACTATCGCCAACAGAATGTTTTGTGAATACAAGTGTGAATTGTACAATAATCTTTTAAAATAAAAGCACTGGTATTCCTTGCCTCCCCTTGCCCACACACACCTACATAGGGATATACACAAACTTATAACTGAGCCAGAAGGGGTGGTTTGCTTGTGTTATATAACCCATTTTGTGTCCAACAGCACGGGACTGTTTTCTGGAGGGGATTTTTTGAAGAGTTAGCTTTTATTTGAAACATTAACCTCAAGGGAGTTCCATTTGGTAGGAATAGTATCTTGGGGGTGCTCACTGCATGTAGTGTGGGTCAAGTAGACAGGAGAATGAGGCATCTGCAATTGGTGAGACACATCTGTCCCTGCAGCTGTCATTTGTTATCCTCTGAACACTTTGTGATGTACCTTTCCTTACATGATTGCCTCCTGTGCTGGCCATGAGGCAAACAACACTTACCTTGTTTCTCCCCTGACATTTATCTTTCTGCAAATGACAATTCAGTCAGAAAAAAAAATCTGAAGGTTTGTTTTTCCCTCCTATATGTGAGTCCCTGTCTCCCAAGGCTTGGTAGCATAACTCCAGATATCTCAATAATTTCTATAATGTAGAGCTCACCTGTACTGCACATGAGCAAATCCATTGTTTCCATTCCTATGTCATCCTGCTTAGTTGCATAAACCCACAAATTGAGTTGGAGTCTTCAGTGAAGTGCTAGAAGATTTAGCACATATGGGCCAAAAGGTCAGGACTTGGCCATAAATTCAGGAAAGCCTGAGTACATTGGTTTGTGGTTTATGGCTAAATGAGGGGTGCAGTGTATTGGCAGAGAAGGCTGATTCTTCCTGAAAGTCTTGTGTTTACTGCAAAATGCTGTAGGGTGTGAGTATTAATTAGTTGACATCTAACTTTTAAATTAACCATTTCACTGGGGGAAAACTGAATAGTAAATAGCAAGAAGGGGCAAGATGGTCTTTTGCACTGGACAGTGACATTTCGTCCTTTTTCCATGCCTTAGCACTCTGCCCTAGTTTTGCTTCTCCTCTTTCCTGAGTCACCAATGCGACACACACAGGGTTTGATATGCAGAACTAACAAGGATTTACATTTCTACTCCTGAGTTTTAGCTGTAACAGAAATCAGTGGCCACTTCTCTGGGCACAGGAGGGTAACCGCTCTGAAAACCCAGTCCAATCACATAAAACACAAACATAATTGTACATGGGCACTTATTCATACATGACAACAAATTAATATATGTATCTGTATGCAGGATATGTCTGTGCACAGTGTGTGTTAGAAAAACATACATCGCCCAAGCAACAGAATATTGAAATCAGATTTACTTTTTGGAAAACCAATTGGTTTAATACTATCCTATTAGGCACTGGAGCTGGGGAAGAGTCTGGAGCACAAATCTGATGAGGAGCAGCTGAGGGAACTGGGGCTTTTTAGTCTGGAGAAAAGGATGCCGAGAGGGACCTTCTCACTCTCTTAAACTCCTTGGAGGGTGTAGCCAGGTGGGGTTTGGTCTCTTCTCCCAAGTAAAAAGCAAAAGGACAAAAGGAAATGGCCTCAAGTTGTGCCAGGGGTGGTTTAGGTTGGATATGAGGAAAGATTTCTCCACAGAAAGGGTTGTCAAGTGCTGGAATAGGCTCTCCAGGGAAGTGTTGGAGTCCCCACACCTGGAGGGATTTAAAAGCCATATGGATGTGACACCTGGGGACATGGCTTAGTGGTGGCCTTGGCAATGGTGGGGGAGGGCTGGACTGGATGATCCCACAGGGCTTTTCCAACATAAGCGATTCTGTGATATGTCGTGTAATATTTCAGTAGACCTTTATAAAGCTTTTTCTTTTTAATTAGCAACATAACGATCATGACTAAAATGTAAATTGTATGGTAGGAGACCGGGACTTAGAAACATTTCATGAAATATTTAGAATCTTCTGATAAGGAATGTACAGTTCTTTTTGAAACAGATTTTGACAAAGCTAAATAATCATGTTTCATAATAATCATGTTTCATTCCTTTGTCTTTGACAAAGTATGTCAGATATTCCATAGGAATTATCTTTTAAATACCTGTTTAAAATCTTGAACTTCCTGGTAGACCACGTTCTTTCCTCAGTTAAGTAAATAAATGGATTAATAAGTAAAAAATAATCATTTTTTTAAAAGGCAACCAGAACAAAAGCAAAAAGAAACAAAATAAAAATTAAAAAAAAAAAGGAAAAAAAAGGCACACAGGAAAAAACACACAGAAAAAAAATCTTCCAAAGCTCTGAAATTTTTAAGGTGTAACTTTGTGAATTTCTTGTACTAAAACCTCTTAAATCTGGATAATGGCTGAGCTTTTTTCCTAACAGAGCATCTATTTAATTTTTAGTGTAGTGGATCATTCATAGATTTTTTTCTTTACTACTCTCCCCTGATAGCCCTTAGCTTACAATCCTGCCAGTCATTCTGCATAATTTTCTTGATTTATGTGACACAAACAACTATGATGTTTAGGAGAAGCACAGACATTTTCAAGGATCCTTCCTTCAGCTCTTGCTGCTGCAGGGATCCAAACCTTTGCACTGCTATGTCATTCTTGAATAACCTTACCCAAATCAGACCAGATTTTTACAGCCATTTAAGGACTACTTTGATCAGGTGATTGGCATCTTATGAACAAGGAATAGGGAAAATCAAATTTCTTCAGGACAGATACAAATGCTTAAATGAATACAGAGCTATCAAGAGTTAGCCAGAGAGCAAAGCTGGATACAGCAGGGTGTAGGAGATCAGACACTTCTCTGGAGCTCAAGAGAACAGTCTGGCTCCAGAGAAAAACCCCTTGAGAAGGGTGATTCCCTTGGATCCAAATCCCTGAGTACTAAAAAGAGTTGAGTAGGTGCTTGTCTCTTTGAAATGAAGCTCTTAAGAATCAGCTCTGCTGGTGCTACTCAAAAACAGTCTTCTGGCTAGAGGAGTGCCCCAAAGATGAGACCTCTGGGACTCCTTCAGTTCCAGTGAGATTAGGATGGAAAGGAGCCACATCTTGCTCAGCCAGTACCCTCCTGATTACAACCCGAAAGTGTAGTAGGCTTTGGTGCATGAATGGGATTATTTATGCTTAAGATGGGCTGTCCAAAGCAGGCATCTGCTCTGAGCCAAACACCTGTCCTCCCTCTCTACTCTGTGGGCAGAGGAATGTCAGAATTTGATCCAGTTGAGCTTGAACTGCTTTCTTAAGTAGGTGGGATTAATTGGCTCATGGAAACACCTATTTCCTTCCGCTTGGTGTAGGGAAACAGATTTATAACTTTCAGTTGTGTGAAGTAGGACAAAACCAGGCCATATTTCCTGACTCCCATTGATGCTGCTAAGAATCAGAAAACCATGCACCTGGAGGGTCCTTGACCTGTATTGGGGTTTTTTTGTGTTTTAATTATCCCTTTCTATATTTCTGAACGTTCACATCTACTTAAGATTCCGAGGAATTCAAGTTCTTAAATAATAAGGCCATAAAAGTGAAGTAAATTAGCGAGGCATTCATTTAATCTTGCATATTAATAAAACTTTTTTGTTCTAATGCTGTGAACAATAACGCCCAAACATTTTTTTATCTCAATAATTTTATTACATAACCTAACATTTTCCTGTCTGTCAGTGATCTTATTGTTCCCATACCACTAAACAAAATTTTGCAGGGATGTTTTTAAGTACAAAAATTGCAGTACAAACTGATTGCCATACAAGAAAAAGGCAATAGGGAATATATTTTTAGAAAACAGATAATTACTCGATAATTTTAATATGTAGAAGATGTGGGTGGGTAGGAGAAAAACAAGAAGAGCTTTAGAGAAAATATTTTCTTTATGGAAAAGGTTGGTTTCCCAAAAAATAGAAGTTTTACCAAGATATGAATTCACCCATGGTGTTGCATTAGTTTTCCATTATGCTGATAGCAAAAAATACTTAATTTAAAAGAATTAATCAATTGATAAAATGGAAGTAATTTCAACTTTGCTGTTTCCCAGTTTTTCTCCAGCAGCCATTCAACCTACATTTTGTTGGCAGTGATCTTACTTTCAGTGCCATTGAAAACTCATCCACAGAAAGGCTTTAAAATCTTTATTCGTTGGAATGACAAAGTCAGTAAATTAGAAGTGTTGCTATTAACTTGGGACCTGATTCTGTCAACATTTATGCAGGTGCCTAATTAATTCATGTACTTAGGCCAAGAGATGTTAATGGATCACATTTTTCAGTCCAAGCATATGCATAACTGTTTTCAAGGCCACAGCTCAAACTAAGAAACCGATGTTTAATTTTTCCCCAGAAGTATTGATTTGCTTCTGAATCTAAAATTCATAGCCAATCTCTCTGTGCATAATAAATGAATCATTCTCTATCTGATGCATTTTCAAGTTTTAATTCCAGATACGGATTCCTGCCTTTGCCTGACTTTTACTTGGAGTTCTTTACTTGTTGGGATAAGAATATTCTTTGTACAGTAAATGATAGATAAGAAGGACTGGAGGGTTTTTGTCATGAAGCTCAATAACCTTAACTGGAGAATAATACAGTTCTCAACTCAATTTTCAGAAACTTCACTGCATTAAATGACCACATATGCTTAGAGGAGCTATAAGTAATAGCATCTTATTAGTTTAAGATGTTTTTTCTTGCTTGTCTAATCAAAAGCGAGCACTGAGGTAAAAATGCAGCTGGCAAAGCAAGCAATTCATAAAGTAGTTTAATAGCTATTTCCATTTTGAAAAAGCAGATAATGTCCACAAGTAGCAGTGTAAATTAAGGACTAAATTATAGCCAGGTCTGCAAAGTCACAACTGACGGAAGAACCTTCCACACCCAGTGGAAGTCATCTTGGTAATACACGTGGTCGGGTTAATTCAGGAAAATGAACAAAATGGAACTTTCCACCTTAAAGTGATTTAATTTTCATTGTTTTGTTTCTAAGAAAGTCACGTTTGGCAATGTCAAGGATCTTACCAAAGTCGAGCTGTATCATGTCTACTTCCCCCAACCCACTGATACGTGCCCTGTCAAGGAAAATATTGTAAAAGCTTGGTGCAACATATTTTGACAAATCTGTTGCCTGTCCAACATCTGCTCATTATTTACAAGATAATTAAAAATTAATTGCTCTATGTCATGTTTCATTTTCTTTATGAGTACTAAAATTGTGTTGAATATCCCATAAATCTCCCTTCCTTTTTTCTCTAGCTTCATAAGAATAGATACATGTTGGTTTTGGTTTTTTTTTTCCTAAATCCCTGGAATTTTCACTGTTACTGTTTTTCTTGAGTTCTAAAAGGTGGCTCATAAATAGTTTTGATTATTTTCTTAAGAATGACAGGGTAAATTTTACGATGCTGTGGTAAATTAAAGACATATTTAATAGATAAATTTCATTGTGTTTATATAAATGTTCTCCAAACTGCCCATTCTTAATTCAGGTCTGTAGTACCTGCTATAAATTATATCAAATACCTGACCACCTTTGAAGTTATAAAATTATATTAGATTTAAGTTTAAATTTAAGTTAACTCTAAATATTAGGGTTCTTTACCTCCTCTTTTTTTTTTTGCTGTAATTTTTGCATCTCTAGTTTTACTTGTTTTATCCCTATGATCCTAAATAAATTCTCTTTTATTCTTTGGATTTATTTGTTTTCATTGTATTTTAATGATTGCTTTTTGATACTCAGGCTAAAGACTTCCTTATGCAATCATATTAGTCTCCTACTACACTTTCAAGTGGTCTATTAATTAAGATAATTTGATATATGTATTTATTAATATTCTTTCAAAAACTTCCAGCTCTCTCAAATTCCTTTTCTAATTAGAATGTTTCCCATCTGCCTGGCAATGTTTTGCTAATGTTTATTTTTTTAAAGTCTATTGTTGCTGTCACTTTTTCCTATTTTCTTCAATATATCCCAAGCACTTACTGAATATTATCTGCATGGAAGATACAATTTTGTTCTTTCATCTGTATACGTGAACAAATACATGAACAAGCATATATATGTGTGTGTGTGTGTATGTGTGTTTGTATATACATATAAACAAGATTCTCAGATCTTCGTTCGAGAAGCCCAGCCATGATAAACAAGGTTTGATTCCATATATCTTGAATTTTAAAGGGTTCTCCAGTAACATCCAGTGAGTAACACTGAAATGCCAGGAACAGAAAGTTTGAGCTCATAGTTGCTGCCACTTGTTCTTCAAAATTTAAACTATGCTTGAATCATGTTTTTTGTGGGTTTACTTCAAATCTGAGAGTAAGTAAGATGCATAAAAATGTAGTTTTCATTGTGAGTGAAATAAATTTAAGGACATTCAGTCAAGTAGTGGTTTCCTTCCTAGTAAAGATTGTCCGTGGTCTTGAAGAAAATAACACTGGAAATTCCCCTTTGTATTCATCAGTTGGGTTCAAGTTACCAGGAAGTACATTAAAAATAGGGTCTAGGGAAAAGATGGGCAGGAAAGGTCATATTTTAACAAAACAAAACAACAACAACAACAACAGGAAAAAAAAAAAGGCAACCGACTGATTTAGGAATCATCTTTTCCTGTTGTCTTCCAATTATATTGCCAAAATAGTAAAGCCAGTGGTACGTGATTTGGATACCTAAATGCTGGATTAAAAATTATATGAGTACAATGTAAAAATTACTATATATAAATCTTACACTTGTCCCAAGTTCTTAAATTTTGAAGAATTAATCCCACTGGATTTTGTATCCAGGTCTCTAATGTAATGCTGATTATATTTGTCCAGTAAGAGCACAGTCCTCTGATATTAAGGTTAAAATTTTGAGGAGTAAATAAGTACAGGAGTGTAGGTGCATTATAATCAGTGGGACCTGACATTTGTGTTCCTGTTTGTAGGATTTGGGTTCAAGTTGTTAGAGGACTGATTTGGGGAAGATTTATCTTTCTGCAAACATGATGTGCAGAAAGTGATTATACCTTCAAAGCAGTCTTGTCTGAAATTTGGAGAAAAGCTTCTTGCTACTCCAAAGAATGCCCTGAAACTGTTTACAGAAGTAAATAATTGATATATATTAAAAAGTTCATACCACAGTTTGTAATACTGTTAGCTAATATCTATGACTAGTTTTTGTGTTAAATACATGATGACAGTGAAGAAACAGAAGTTTCATTTATGTGCCTTCACAAAAGTAATATGTTTGATTTTGCATTTTGTCCTTTATGTAATTATTATTATTCAGCATGAGCTAGACTGCAGTTAGTTATCTAAATGTGTGGGCATAGTGGCTACAGTTTGCTTTGATCATCTGATGTAAATATGTACTGTGCTCATTCCAAGTTGTAAAGATTTCAAATGTACTTTACTGATTGCTCAGGTATCTTGAAGTCTTTTAAACGTTATTAAATCCCACTTTTTAAAGGAAGTTTTACCTCCTTTGCTGTGCAGCTGGAGGAGAGAATATACAGACCATTATTTTCATGCTGTCAGAAACCGTGCCAGAGGTCTCCATCGGTACAAACCCATGCCATGAGCCTTCCTATGTCTTGACAGTGGGTACCACGTCTGCTGGGAAGTATCTCTGCCCAAGAGCAGGGGAGAATGGTCACAAAAGAAGTTGTCTAATCTTCCTGCCTTTCACTGTGTTTCATCCAGTCATGCCACGTTTTGCTGAGCAAGTTGAGGTTGCCATTGAAGCTCTGAGTGCCAATGTCCCCCAGCCATTTGAAGAGAACGAGTTCATTGATGCCTCCCGCCTGGTTTATGATGGAGTTCGTGACATCAGGAAAGCTGTTCTGATGATAAGGGTATGTAAAGCACCTGGGGAGTAAAATTTGGGACTTACAGGGAAATTGGATGTTGGGTGAGAGGAATATAAAAGCTTGTTGGAATCAACCTTGTGTTGTAATAAGCCAGAAAAGCTTGACATTGAAACAAGTGTGAAACAAAAGTATGTGCAACAAAAAAAGAATCAGTAAATAAAGAGATGAGGTTGTTTTTGTAGATGAGCCACAATTAATATGTTAATCACCTCAGAGAAGATTTGATTGCAACTGCCAATAGAGGCAAACTTCATTACTGTTTCCATAGTTATAGGATTAATTTCCTAAGGTCTTCAAAGTTTTTGTAGGTTTTTGTTTTGTTTATTTGTGTGTTTTTCCTAATGTATGTGTGCTACCTGGGATGTGAGGTAGGTCTGGTTAAAATCTAAATGGATAAATAAATTATCTTGCTGCTCCAGTGAGCCTCTGCAGGGATGGTTTAGAATATTTATTGAGATATAAATGTGTCATTTCAGTGTTGACTAACCAGTTGATTCAATTTGCTTAGACATCTTTTAATAAAACAAGCAAATAAATAAAAGAAATCACAGAACAACATAATTATTATGAGAGTAGATATGTGTTGCCTTTCACTGCAGTCTGCAGTGAAAGATTTAAAACATATGAACAGAAAAACAAACATGGTCTGGGCATCTCTTCAGCAGTTGACATTGTTATTTGAAACCCGAATTACCTTGAATCTGCCCTAGTGGAAGCCATGTACACATAAAGCCATGAGCAAGATCACAGAGGAAGCTTATGAAGCAAATAACAGGGTTAAAACACCACCTCAGCCCTTGAGCAAACAGGTAACACACACTTGTGGTTGGGAGTGTATTATGACACTGATGTAAGACTTCAGGCAGCTGGAGCACTCCAGTTTTAGTCATGTGTCACTGTGTATTAACATTTACAGGAAAAGCTTTTGACAGGCTTAATTTTATAACTGCGAAACATACATTCTGTCCTTGTGCCCAGTGCTCATCTCAGGTAGCCTGAATTACACTCATGATTGATAATGGGGGCAAAGCCGTCCTGTTTTCTGGGTGTGCAGCATTGGAGTGTTGGCAACTCTTACGGACTAGGATGGGAATCTTACTTAAATTACTTCCCTGTGGGAGTGCTAAGGCCCTGGCACAGTTTGGGCAGAGAAGCTGTGGCTGGCCCATCCCTGGAAATGTCCAAGGCCACGTTGGACAGGCTTGGAGGAACCTGGTCTAGTGGAAGGTGTTCCTGCCCATGGCAGGGGGGGGAACTGAATGGGCTTTCAGGTCCCTTCCCAATCCAAACCATTCTGTGATTCTGTGATACTGTGAAGTGAAAGATCTGCATAATAAAGGATCTCCATTTCCCCTTTTCTTAGCCTGTAACAGCAGTTTTCAAACTTCTCTTAGGACAATAACCACTTCTTAGCACATTTTAATCTTTTCTAGTCATTTTAAATTGCTCCATGAGGCACAGTCATCAAGTGGGATCTGCTCCAGACCCAAACTTCCCCACTCCCTATGCAGAATTCTGGCTTCCAGTGCCCTCCTGTACATCAGAGTTCTCCCTGAGAGGTTGCCACAAGACTGTCCATCCTGGTGAGGTGTTTCTGCTAAGCACAAAATACCACTTTAAATTCTGGAGGCACGTTCACTTCTTTCATTGCTGCCTTACTGTTATGTTTACTTGGAAAGCTGATCAGCATGCAGGCTTTGCAGTCCTCCCAAGTTACTTTTGCAATTGTATCACTACTACTTTCCATTTGTTGTATGATATGAGTTAATGAATTCTGCTTACCCAGATTAGGAAGATTTATTTTTGCATTCAGACAATTAACTTATTTATGGAGCTAAATGTAGTGTTCCTTACCCAGGCAGAGAACTAAAGCACATAAATGGACTCATTATCCTTGTGAGTTAACTGGAAAAATCCACATATATAAGCTTACACAGACCAGAGTTTGCTGAATCAGAACCTTATTTTCTGTAGAAAACAAAATTAGTTTCACTTTGAGATACTCATTCCCATCCAAACATGTCACAGTGAAATGGAATGTATAATTAAAGGGTGAGGCATTAAGCTATAAAAGACAGTATTTAGCATACTTTATCTAATAATCTATCAAATCTCATGCACCCCTTTAATTCAGGCTGTGTAACTTCTTGAGGAATTATAAAAAAAGGAAAAAAATCCCAGCCTTGCAAACTTTTTAGAGCACCCAACACAATTATTTTCAGGTGGTGATTGTTCGTGTGCAAGCTGTGGAAGACTGAATTTATCTGAGATGATTCCCTCATTCCATAGAGTAAATAAAGCTACTTTTAAAATTAATTTTAGTTGGTATTATTACTTTCGGTAAGCTGAAGGAAAGAGGGATAATCTCTGTTCTTCCCTTTTTCTTTCACAAGGGGAGAATTTATTGTCTCTTTGGAGGAGAAAGGAGACTCATTTTTTCATTGAGGACTATTATTATGATCTATACAGAAGAAAAAAACCTCTTCCACAGCTTAAGAAGTAGTATAAATGAATTTAAGAGTATAATTATAGCACCTAAAAATAAAATAGAAAATAATAATTTCATTGCAGCATCTTTCCTATTATTGCGTGGGGTTGAAATTACACTCTGTTTTTTTCATAGCTGCTTATGAAATTCCCTCAGTGATGAGGCAGAAACCCTCTCTACAGTTAGGAGGAATCGCAATGGCACCTTTTTTCATTTTTATATATCTCTGAGGCCAGTTTACTCTTTCCACACATGGCCTTTGCTATAAGAATCCTCAGCTTTAGTGGCATCTACATTAACCATTGTTTGGGTCCGGAGTGCACTTTTTGAGCCAGTCTCAAAGTGTTCCGTGTTTTAGTTCATTTTACAGTGTAGTCTTAGAGCATATAAACTTGAATCTTCAGGAGGATGTGCTCTTGGAGCATCTTAGGACCTGAGGAAATGGCATGAAGCTGTGTCAGGGGAGGGTCAAGTGGGATATCAGGAAAATGTTCTTTCCCCAAAGGGTGGTGGGCACTGAACAGGCTCCCCAGGGCAATAGGCACAGCACCAAGGCTGACAGAGTTCACGAAGCATTTGGACAATGCTCTCAGGCACATGGTGGGATTTTGGGCTTGTCCTGAACTCGATGATCCTTGTTAGTCCCTTCCAATTCAAGGTATTCTATTCCATGATTCTATAACTAACTGCATTTTCCTTCTATCATAGAGGGACTTTCAGTCCATGGGAGAAGACTACAATGAGTCTGAATAAAAATGGAATGAGGGCAGCATGGGGTCCTTAACCCCAAAGTGTTTGGGTTGTTTGCCCTTCTGCTCTTCCACACTTGTCAGTGGAGGTTTAGCCATCACTACCTGTGGAGCAGCCACTGTGGTGAATTCCAAAGGGCTGCAACTTCTCAGGTCCTCTGGAAAACGAGGTCTGGTCCAGAATCCACTCATCTGTTGAAACAGCCTGTCTTCAAAGGATGTTATGGGGTCCATTGTCTGCACTCACTGCCTACTGCTTCTCAGGTTGAAGTGTTAGATTTTACTGTAAATCATTAAACAACCCAAGACCTGCAGTGAGAGAGGTTCTCTGATTTAGGCACTCAGGTACTGCTTGCACCTGACTCACTCGGGCTGCAGTTGTACCAAAACAAATGTACAGAATAATGTGGAGTTGGATATAAAAGCATATTATAAAGTCTACTTTTTGTTTTTTCTCCTTATCTTTTAGAATTAAAGGGCATTTTCATGGTAAAAAATAGGGGAGTATCTTTTCAGTCTTTCTTCTCATTACAAGGTTAGCTTGACTTGGTGTTCACAATGCTGAAATTCTTATAATTTCATCTTACAATATTTAAGTGCATACAGCACTATAGCATAGTGGGGTTCCTATCTTCATTAAGTATGTTTGAGTTGGTGAAATATGAAACAAATAGCATTTATAAATCTGCATATATATAGCATTTTATGACTTGTCTAATTCACATTTTTATACTGCAGTTACGAAAGATTTAAAAAACCCATATTGATAGAAAGCACTTTGTTTACAGCGAACTCTTCACTCTCACAGTCAGAGCAATATTTATGAAGTTCAAAGTCACCACATTCATATTAGAATTAAAACATGCATCATAAAAGAGAAAGTATGTATATACTGGGTGATTTATCTGGGACTATGAAAGATTCTTCTTCACTGGAAGAGTTTGTTGAGTTAGGTGAATGAAGAATATGTTCTGTTTTCAGTAGAGATACTGTATTTGTTTAAAAAAAAACAATCCTGAGAAGTCTTATGGCCTGTGCTGAAAACAAGACAGACTAAGAATGATGAAAATGGTCCATTTTTCTGCTGAAATCAATCAGTTCATAAAATCTATTAGTTTTGAAAATTACTCTCACTTCTCTTGCCACATTGTCAGTTTTGTCTGGGAGCTGTCTCCAGTCTCAAATCCATGTTTCCTATGTTTGTGTGACCGTAAGTCCGGGTGTGTGCAAGACAGATTCAGTCCTTCTGCCCTCCAAATCAGATAAATTAAGTTTCAGACTGTGTTGTCTTGGAAACTAGGTTTTAAATACCGAGGTCCTGTTAGTTGTACACAAAAACTAGAGTTGTTATGGTATGTTTAGAAGGCCCTGCTAAGAGTAGAACAGTCTTTAAGTCAAGGAACTTCAGTATAATTGTTCTTCACCTTAATGATAAATGTGGCTATCTGGGGAAGAAAAGGAGGGTGTTAAATTCACCACACTTGAAAACCTAAAGAGAGTGAATCTGAAAGATCATTTTGAATTAGATCGCACTTGTACAGAGGGGAAATAGGGAGATGTCTTGTGCTTGCAGTATATTACCAACAGTTGCATTACCTGTCCTTTTGGTTTGCACTACATTTTCTTGAGTTCAACATCTATACCCACTAACTTTCAGTCTTTTAAAGACCACAAACCTTAACATTGTGTAAGACAATAACAGCAGTACATTTTTTTCTGAATCTTTCTATAAGACTAAATCCTTGAAGAGAATTTTCAGATTTTTTTCTTTTTAAGGGCCATCCTAACAGATGTCCTTCCTGTTTACAGTGTTGAGAGGTCCTGCTTTGAATGTTACACCCTTAATTTACTTCAAGTCTGACTATGAAAGCCTGAAACAAGACTACACATTGTCTTTTATTTATAGAAGTGGAGACAGAAGAAACTTTGAGGAGTGTATTTGGGGGTGAAAGGGTCCCAATTTTACAGTGACCAGCACATGGGCTGGCTGAATGGGCTTGGAGGATGGGGAAGAGACAGGTGCTTTATGAAGAAGGGGTTGAATCTCTCCACCCTGTTCCTCTTCTTCACAGGAAAGCGTAGGCAGGTGGAAAGCTGAGCCCTGTGATAGGAAATACTCTCTTTGCTCAGGGAGCTGTATGATCCTCTTTGTAGCCTGTTTGTTTGTGGCAGATTTTGAGGTCACATCGTGCCCTCAGGCAGCTGAGCAGAGAGAATAAAGTGAGTAAAGGCAATTGGAAAACAAGACCATTGGTCATTATAATGACGGGTACCAATCTTTCTATTTTTCCTGTGACAGTACAGAAAAGGTAAATTCATTTCTTATCTAAACTTCCTCTGCTGTCTGTCCTGTTAAACACACTATTTGTATGTGCCTCTCTTCGGGGATGCAGCCTGAGTTCCATTACCACACTGTCATACTTGGTTATTTCTTCCTCCAGCACTCAGCATCAAAACACATATTTAATTCATACTCTTCAAGCCAAATGAAGATGGCTGTGTTTTACTCTCGCCATCATGTGCACTTCACCATGCATCTCCAAACAGGGATGTGCACTTCATGTTGGAAACCAGGCTGGGATATAAACACCGCCAAAAGACTTCTCTGCATTATGTTAGAGGGTTTGGACAGGTTCCTAGTGACTGAGCATCCTCAAGACAGAGCTGTAATGACAACTGGCAATGATTAGCACCTCTCCTAGAAAACTTGATGTTGCCTCCAAGCATGGAGTGCCAGTGTGGATGATTTCTGCTGTAATGGGTGGCCTTCGAGGTTGACACTGGGGACATAAGGGGGTATATAGTACAGTGAGGATTTCCCTGCACAGTTATTGTGATCATCTTTTCCTATTACCATGTTCCTGTATTGGACCTACAGAAGTTACTCATGGCCAGACTCTTGTACTAGAGGCTGTTCAATCATAAAATGGAATATAATCTTCTTCCTAAAGATGCGCTCTGGTTTTTTTGCACCATCTATAATAAACATGGTACTAAATAGTGATTTTAATTATAGTTTCTCTGTAGATACCTAAGGAAATTTTTTTCAACTCATTTTTGCTAGGAGATGAAAAAAACAAACAGATCCATCAGTTATTTTTCTTTTTCTCCCTCTCTCTGAAATTGTAAACAACCTGAAGCCTGCATATATGTAACTGGATTTAACCAATCTGCTTAGAGACCCTCACACCATTTGTAGCACCAGCAATGGAGATAATGTGGTTTCAGTTAGGGGATGAGTCAAATTCCAGAACTCTGTATCTGAAAAGAACCTTGTGAGCTAACAAGATAACAGGGATTATAAACTTTACATTTGTTTCAAAACCAGTTGACATCATTTATGATTTCTTCCAATGGGAAATCTCTTATTTGCTTTGATAAATTTTTCTTCCAGAATGTTAGTTGCTTTTTCCCAGGTATTTACTTTCTCTTTTGAAGATTACATGTAGCTTGCAGTAATATAATAGTATTAGTGTCCATTTATATATGAAATAACATTATTTTGAAATGCTGCATTCCTGTTGTTGGTGTTTCCAAAGGATATTTGTTCCTGGAACTGCATTCATCATGTTAACAGAGTTAAGAGAAATTGCAGTAAGAAAAGTTGTGGCAACGTAATGACAAATGTTATTTGTAAAGAAAACTAGAGTTGAAACAACTTAATTTTTAAGACAATTCAATTTCAGTTCTTGACTGCTTGGGCAGACAAGTGCATTTAGAAGGGAAACGGAACAGCATTTCCTGGGCAGGCAATCGATGAAATAGGAGCTTACTGTGCATAGAACTTTGTCTGTGTCCTTTCTAAGCTTGTCATCTCCTCTCTTTGGCTCTTTCTCCATTTCTCTCTCTCTCTAGACCCCTGAGGAGCTGGAGGATGATTCAGACTTTGAGCAGGAAGATTATGACGTTCGCAGCCGAACAAGTGTACAGACTGAGGATGACCAGCTTATTGCTGGCCAGAGTGCAAGGGTGAGTATGATCCCCACATAATAACACATTAATGTCTGTACAGCCACCAATAAAAAGCTTTGCCTCAGAAAGCAAGGGCAGTGACTTCCAGTCTTCAGGGTCATTAAAGAAAGGATGGGCCCAAGCTGACCTAAGTGCTGAAATTTGTGTCACACCTATTTGAGCAGCACTGACTTCATTGAATGATTTTCCTGAGGCTTTCGTGATGCCTTGTATCAGCTCTTTGCTCCAGCTACTGCTGTCAGAGGAGGCTTTGCAGGTTTGGAATGTGCTGAAACCGTGGGAGTAGTCAGCAAATTAAAAAAAAAAAAATTCTATCAGGGCACCATGTGCTGTATCCAGAGAAATCTTACATTAGTCATGTTTCTCAGTGTGCAAACCTGTCAAGAAGATCTGTTTAAGCTACCGAGTAGTCCCTGTAATTTAATTGTAATTGAAGACATTTGCTACTGAGTCAATGTAATTTTGCCAGGGTAATTACATCATGATAAACTCCAGTCATTGTGATTTGTGACCTCAGCTTGTGCATGGGGATTGCAAATTAAGCTGATGAGTGCTTCAGGGGTCACAGGTGCTGAGGAAGTGAAGTTTGTTAACACTCAGGAATATTCCTGTTAACACTCAGGATTATGCCACCCTCTGATGAATGTTTACTTCACACTGAATAGGTTGCTCAGCTCAGATTATTAAAAAAAACCATCAGAATATAATTTGAGAAGAAAATCACATCATGAAGATATATTTGACTGGAAGGAGAGTTCAAAAAATAAGGCTTAAACATTTTCCAACAGAGAAGCAGTGGAGAACTGGGAATTACCTGAATTATTTTCATGGCTGTTCTACACAAGTCTGTGGTGCACACACACTCAGACACTAGCAAAAGCTGGTAACTGTAATGGGAATTTCTTACCTTGGACTCTGGAAGAGGATTTGTAGGGCTGAGAACCTAAAGATCAAAAGGCAAGGATGCTTTGAAGGATGAATTCAGAGGACCAGGACAGAGGAGTTTGCAGCTGCTGTAGGACTCACAGTAGGCTAGGGCTTAACACAAAGGTTTTATACCCTGAAAAGAAATAGTAGAGTAACACAAATTAAAAGTTTACTTATAAGTATGGGGCAAATGTGAGACACAGATCCAGTGTAATGGGTAGAGAGTTCTTTTTGTCTTAAATTAATTTCCATGATTATTGAATATAGATGGTAAATAAATCATACCATGTTTTAGAAAAGCTGGGTTTCTAATACCATGTTTTAGAAAAGCTGGGTTTCTATCACTAAATCCCAAGGACATAATATATATGTGTATATATATATACAAATATATATATATATATATATATGTATATTCATTATCATCTGCATGAAGAGAGGTGGACTGTGGTTCCCATCCCAGAAATCTGAGTGACCAGGTAACACTGAGAACCATGTAGTCCCAAGAATTGCAGAGTGATACCTGAATCCCTTACTCTGAGGATGATGGCAGAACTGTGTTCTGAAGGGAGATGTCTATCTTTTCTGCTTTTTATATTTTAAAAAGCATAAAGTGCTGTTTGATATACTGAAAGAATTGACTACTAAAGTAAGTCTCAGGAATTGAGATACAGTATAGAGTATTTTATCAAATTTCATAGTCTTTTTTTGTTACATTTAGGACTGGGTAGCATGTCATCTTTTCTCAATCTGAAAACCAAGTAAAGACTGCAGTAATTATTTTACTAAGATTGAAGTTCACCTAGGGACTTAGGAGTCTTAAATTCTATTACATTTATTGCAGTTATTATTACTGCTGCACTTTAAACCTCCTGCTCTGATCAGCTACACACTGTATAAACATAATACATTATAAGGACAGTTCCTGAATAACATAGGTTGCAATATGTCACAGGAAACAACAAATGACAAAAACCTGCAAGGAAAACATGCTAAGCAGAAGCTGCCCAGTCCACACTCTGTAGTGACTCATTGAAATGAGTCTGCTAAGCAGAATAGGATCTTATTTGAACCTCTAATTGTATCTTATTTGAACCTTTTCTGTGGAAAATATTCAAAACATTATTTGTGGAATGTAATGGATTTGTTTAATATGCTTACTCCATAAAGCTGTTAGTGTTTCAGTAGAAAGACTCGTGTTGGTGTTAAGTAGAAATAAACCTGGAAAGAATGAGCTGCATTTGTTGTAGGATATGGCTGCTTTGAAAGCACATCAGCAGCTGGAACAGAAATATTAAAACACTGTATAACAGTGTAAAGGGTGTGCAGGTGGAGCTGCCACTGAAAGAAACCACAGGCAAGACATACAGATCGACTTCCCAAATCCAAGTTTTAATACTCCTATCATGACCTGATCAGTTAATTCATCAGTTCTAGCATTTTATGTGTATTTTATATATTTATTTATTAGCTTGACTTACACTGCATTTTTCTGTGGAAAGGCTATTACACTAATGTTTGAAACTGCTGAGTTACATTGATAAGGCCTAATTAAAGCTCATGTTGAATTTTAATTTGATTAACTTGAAAATTTCTCATTTTCTGATCTACTGTTTATAACCCTTTTTAATTTCAGTTTTGGAAAAGGTCAATTATGAGTTTTTAAAAGCTGAGAGCGTTTTAAGAATATGTAGAAAAAGGCTTCAGCTGATTGAAAGTGACATAAACAAGAAAAAAATGTAATGACACTTAAATATGTCACACCCCATTAAATGCATAATGTGGTTTTCAGAACCCCTAAAGCCAAATAGTAGCTCAACTTGTAAATCATTATTGGAAGTGTCCATTTGATCTTCAGAAGTAATTATTATAATTTTGTAGGGTTTTCTCTTTTTTTGGAGGGGTCAGGGAACTTTCTGCTTTGTTGATGTCAAGGCAGATTAGCACCAACCTGTGTAGTGCCTTTTTGCATATCTTCCAGGAGAAAATTAGAACATTAAATATCATTTAAAGACATGTTTGTTACAATTCACTTCAAATGTATTGTCTTGTGCGTTATGGGTTATTTTAGTGTTGGGTTAATCACAAAACTTGTATTTCTGACAGAGAATGGGAATAGGGGAGACACTGGCAATTCAGTCTGCCTTTTCCCATAAATGTCATTCTCTTTTTGCTTCCTAGAAGTTAAGATTTAATAGGAATTTAGTCCTCCTGTATCAACTGGTGAATAATCTGTATGTCATGGTATCATAAATATAATTTCCATCATCTTGAAGGTGCAAGAACAGCTAAACACATGCTGTGAATTTGGCTTTGCCTATCCTAGCAGAAATCAAATGCCTGCTGGATTTTTCTTGGCATCTTCAACTCCATGAAAAGAAGCTCAAGCTGTGCACACTGTTTGGACCACTGGAAATGTCTGGTTTCTGGCTTCCTTTCTTCATGCCCAGATTCTCCTGTTTTTCCTCCAGGCTATCATGGCTCAGCTTCCCCAGGAGGAGAAGGCTAAGATTGCCGAGCAGGTAGAGATATTCCACCAAGAAAAGAGCAAACTGGATGCGGAGGTGGCCAAGTGGGATGACAGTGGTAATGACATCATTGTGTTGGCAAAGCAGATGTGCATGATCATGATGGAAATGACAGACTTCACTAGGTAAGGACAAAAAAACCTGTGCTGAGGAGTTCAAATATTCCACATCTTTTCTTTTCTGGTCAATTTGTAGCCTGTTGAGATGGTTTGCTATGTTTTTGGGGATGCAAAGCCAAGTGACACACGTCATGTATAGTGGGATGGGTTGTGCAGGTCTCTACATGTGGCAGCTCTGGATATGTCTCCAAATGGGATTAATCACATGAAGTTTTTGTCCTGTTTGTGAATCTCTTTTATCTGCAGATCATCTTGAATTTCAGCAGCAAAGTTCATCTGTGACCTTACAGACACTCGGCTGACATTTCCTTTTGTACCCATCTAAATGCATGTGCCTCTGAACTTCCAACATTTCAGAGCAATTTGTATCAATCAAAAATAATGGCAAAACTATTTATATAATTTGAACACTGAACTTCTTTCCAAAAAAAAATCCCAAATGAAATGAAACTGTTTTGATCTAATACTTCATGGGAGTCTGTCAGTAATGACTTTTTTCTGCTTTCATTTTTTTTCTCTATTGATGTCTTGTTCTTCTCTAATTGCAAAGCATCGAAAGGCCATTCATTAATGATATAATATAAACAGAATTATTTTGTTAAACTATAGTCATACTGTTAAACACATCAGGGACAACATTTTACAACATTCTTTGAATTACAAATCACTATAATAAATTGAATTTCATTCAGTGTTTATTTCTAATTGGAGTTCAAAAGTTTAAATGGTATCTGTCAAAATGTGGTTAAACAAAACTGGACAAAAATCTCTGTGTTCTTCTTCAGAATTAAAATAAGACATCCATTTAGTCATCTTACTGTATTGCCCAGGGAAGCTGTAGCTGCCCCATCCCTGGAAGTGTACCAAACCAAGTTGGATTGGGCTTGGAGCAACCTGGTCTAGTGGAAGGGGGGATGGAACAGGATGAGCTTTAAGGTCCCTTCCAACCCAAATCTTTCTGTGATTCTATGACTTCTTAATTTCCAGCTGATCAAATACCTTGTGTCTGGAGCCTTCAAACCATGGCAGAGGAGCCAGTCTCTGCATTGACAACATAGGATTCACATGTACCAGATAGATAGATAAGGCATGTGTATTAGTACCATTAATTTTCAAATGACTATTTGCTTTTTCATAGGTAGTTAATTGATAACAGGCAACAGCAAACATCTTTATTCATTTTACATTTAATTATGCATGTAGAAAGTTTGCTTACTTTAATAAATTACTACCATAGTTGCTCCAAGCTGTTGTTCTCTCCACTTCCTTGTTTTTCTCTCAGTTTGTGCTTTTACACTTATTCTCTGTGCGGTAGATTCACCACCTCTGGACACCAAATGACAGGGTAGAACCTGTTGTGAAGGGTGATATTTTACAGGATTCTGAATTACTTGTGTATGTGTAATTTCTTGGGACTCTGATTTTGTCTGCCCCAAAAACACAGAGTAAAAAACTGCCTGAACAGTGTCATTGTTTCATGAAAGGAAGAAATTATGTTCTAAAGCCATAACCCAGAATATGAACATTCTCTGCAACCTCCTGGAAAACCTTTTATACCTTGAACACGAAGTTGAAAGTTTTGTAATTACATTTTTGAGCATCCAAACCACAGAAATAATATGAGAATGAGAGAAAACTAATGTCACATTTGAAGTAAATAAAAAAAAATAAATCAAAGTGCACCTCTGTCAGCATCAGATTCAGTAACAACTTGTTTAATATATTCCATTAAAACAGAACAAAGCCTATCACACCTTTTTGGTTGAAATGTAACCTCAGCAGTGTTAAAATAGAATAATTTTTCAAATGCATGGAGTTTGTGACAGTCAGATCTGCTCAGGTAATTAATGTAGAACCATAAGAGGTCACCAAAAAGGATTTTTGCTGCAGTTTAAGTTTACCAGAAGTGGGATATTTGTATTTCATTATCTGTTTAAGGTGGAAATGGAAGTATGGAGAGAAGATTAAAATGAAAATATGTTTCAACATGTTACTCTTGGCATTATAGATTACACAAAAAGGAAAAAGAATACAATGTTATGTGCTTAGAAAAATTTCCTTCAGTTGAAAAAAAAATTGTTTGATCATTTCCAAATTAAAAAAAAAATAAAAGGGGGAAATGAGCTCACTTCCAAATAAGCCATTCCCAGGAGCATCAATTTTATTGGTACAAACAGGATTAAAATTTTGAGTCTGAAGCAAACTCAGAAAACTCTGTGGTAACTCTTCGCTTTTGGTCTTAATCCATTTTGGTAACTTTAATGACTAAAATCAGTTTTGTGCCTCATCTTAAAAATACAGTGAAAGATCAGCCTTAAAGCTAATTATATGTGTTTTAAGTGTAACATTTAGGGGTGACATAAGGATGATGTTTCACGTTTCTTAATTTTCCAGCATAAAAGTCTACCGAAAAAGGTTTACTAAAGTGTGGCATTCTTGCCCTAGACATGATGGGCTTAACATTTAGCACTGGCCTGGGAATCGCATAATTTTTAAATAGTTGTGTATTCCAGAAAGAGCATTGGCTTAATGAGCACTTAAAAATGCATATACTATTAAGTACAGCTCATGGGCTTGAAGGCACCATCACACTAAATTGCTAGTGAGGCATTTTATAAGGGAGAGGAAATACAGCAGCCCAATTTCTTCATCAAGCTGTACTATAAAGTAGCTAAGAGGTGAAATTGTAATGAATTAAGAAGTCATTGGTGTTACTATTTTAAAATCAAGCACTAAACAGGGTCACTAAAACTGTTGTCTCTTGTGATTTATTTAGGTTGTGCATAATTGTCTTGTATTTCACAGAGGCAAAGGCCCCCTGAAGAACACATCAGATGTGATTAATGCAGCCAAGAAGATTGCAGAGGCAGGATCGAGGATGGACAAATTGGCACGGGCAGTAGCTGATCAGGTAACCACAGAAATGAGCAGAAATATGATGTAGCCTCTATTGAGGAGTTGCCTTTTGCAGGAAAAGGTTATCTTTGCAGGAAATCACCTGCTGGAAGTCACCACCTGGATACTGATTGACCCGTGGAACAGAAGCTTTCTGTACCAGTCAGTTGGGTTTTGCCATACAGGAAAGTCATAAAAAGTCTCTCTAAAGCTCAGAAATGCCTGACTTGGTCCACAGCTTCACTTCTGGGCCGAGGTGTTGCATTAGAATTAGACTGATATAGAGTCATTTAGGTTGGAAAAGACCTCTAAGATCATTGAGTCCAAAATTTATTTGCCATTGGGAAAGCAGTGGAGACTGGGATGCTTCTTTACCCTTGCCATATGCCTTGGAATCCTTACATTCTTTTCAGCTCATTCTTTCAGCTATTTCCCTTGATCTGGCACATTTCTTCTTCAGTGTTCCTTGACTCCCTCTTTTCTGGTTTGCATCAGGCTATTGTGGGTATTTCACCTTAACAGGTCCATGTTCTGTGTCCTCACTTCCCAGTACCAAATTCATGCCACAACTGGAAAGATGAACTTGCTATATATATATATTTTCAGATTGGATCCCATCTGGATCCATCTGGAAAGCCAGAGGAAGCAGCATACTAAAAGTCAAGAGCCAAATTTCACATCCAGGTCCTAGGTAGCTAATTTTAGATTCAGGCAAGTTACATTTGATGATTTTTTTCCCTTGTTAACTTCCTATAGTTCTTTCATCTCTCTGTCATCAGGAGAAAATTTGCTGCAAGTGAGAACTGGTAACTTCCTTGCTTCTAGTCTTTCTCTTCATTAAGTATGTCCTTTTCTTCTTAAAGAAAGAATGTAACAGTGTGCAGCACATCCTGCCGTGGAATATGAGCCAGAGTGGCAAGAAACTTGAAGCTGCCTATTTTCCTAAAACTCTGGAAATTTTGGGTTTAGAGTTCCTTCATTCTCAGCAAGCATTTTCCTGTAGTTAACCCATTCCAATCCTTCGAAAGTAGCATCTGTTCATTTTAGCACAAGAAAGAAGAAATCCATCTGTCAGCTGGTGAAATTCCTAGTCTGCAGTATTTGCAGAGGTGGAATATTTTAAAGAAAGAAACACAAAAAGTCTCGTTATGCTTAGAGTGCATTGGCTTGAGTCACATTTTAAATTTCAGAGGACTGTAACTCTTCAGTAATAAACAGTGAAATCACTTTGAGAATGAAGTATTTGTTTTAGTGCTTGCACTTCAATTATATTTCACAGAACTTTGGAGACCCTCATGCAATATAAACTTTTTGTGGACAGTTGCATTTTTAATTATTGTTTCAATGAGAGAACTCTTACCTTTTTTCACTCCAAGGTGTTTATATTTAAAACCTTGACAGTTCTCTAGAAGTATTGTTTTAAAGTTCATTCTTTTTGGTTCATAGACTTCAAGAATAGGGTAAATATTTTTGTATTAAATTGTCACTGGTAGGGAGAAAAGGTTTCTTAGGGATTCATGCCTGTAAGATGTGGCAGCTCCCTGAGGGAAAGGGGCTCTATAGTGTTGCCATAAGTATAGGGCAGGTTTAACCTAACAGCCACAATGAACCTCCAGCTCTATTTATTGTTAGTTTTAAAGGGAGAGAAAAAAACAAAGTGATTGCTTTCAGGGTTATAGACAACAATATATACAGCTGCTTCACCAGGAACTCTTTCCTTGCCAGGATTAGCTGTTGGCTCAGAGCAGCCACCTTGAGTCAGAGCTGTGCTGCTGTTGACTCGTGTGTGTTTAATTCTGCCAGTTTTTCTTGAAATGCTCTGATAATATTTTTTTTTTTAAAAAATTGAGCATAAACGTTGTAAGATGCTAAAAAGGCATTTTTGGAATCTTTGCTCCCCAGGCTATGCATTCAAAGGACATTGTTGGTCAGACTTTGTTGGGTAGCCCCAAAGCGTATTTATTGGAGACATGCTGTTAGCAATGGACCCTTTTAGCACTGTTTCATCAGAGTGAATTACTGAGGTCTGTTCTCTTGAGGCAAGACTTGGAATATTAACTACAAGACTGTTGTTTATTATGCTCTTGATATTGTGGGGAAGATGCAGTTTCTATTAAGAGTCCCAGAGACTATGAATAAATTGTACTTGGACATTTTCTAGTTCCACTGATTATAAAGCCCTCACAGTGTCTGGCATGTTTGACCTAATCTAATCTGTATCAACACACATTTGGGATTCACATTATCCAAAATGGTACAGGACTGTAGGCAGCCTTCCCTCTGGGATGCAGAAGTATCCCTTAGACATGCAGAGGGACCAGCTTATCTCACTGTGTTCTTTAGAGGGGCTGCAATACTGATGTCACCTGCTGAGATACTCTGCAATATGCCACTTGCATTTCAGTAAATAGTTTCTCTCTGGCACAGATTAAGGTATTTGAGCATCAATGAACTTGCCAAATCTGTCAGTACCAAACCCAAGCAGCCTCACCTCTGGCTCTCAGGTCCTTCAGGTGTCAGTGAGGGACCTGGCTTCTGCAGAGCCTGAGGCAGAGCTGTGTCCTCTAAAGGTCTGCACAAATGCCAGGGAAGATGGCAACACAGACAAGAGTTGGGATTAGAGTGGGTGTGATCAGTCAGAACTGGGTTTACCTGGATTTTAACTGGTCCATTTTTCTGTTAACTTGCACACCCAGCGGGCAAACTGAATTTTCAAGTCAAGCCTGGTCTTCTGGCTGCTCCGTAGATTCTCCTGTTCAGTACAATCTGATATCATAAGTTAACACCCACAGCAGTCATATTATTTCCTTAGTGGCTGACAGAGAGGTTTCATCTCTCTACAGAAAAGTATAGTGCATCTTCAGGCTACAGTTCATAAATCTTGAGTTAAATGAAAGGCAGAGTTTCAGTTTTCACATTTCATCAAGTACCCCATGTAAAGACAAAGTGGAATAGATTCACCTAATGCCCACACATTGCCACTGTATGATTGCCTGTCTATAATCACATAAACTCAGCTACATCTAATGAAATATTTCTTTTGTCTGCAGTGCCCAGACTCAGCCTGCAAACAGGACCTGCTGGCCTACCTGCAGCGCATTGCCCTGTACTGCCACCAGCTCAATATCTGCAGCAAAGTGAAGGCAGAAGTTCAGAACCTGGGAGGAGAACTTATTGTATCAGGGGTAAGCTGGGATTTGTATTTAGCCATTTATGTTTCCTATGTAGCACTTGAAGGGGATCATTTTTGATTGAAATAGTGTACAAAACAAAAATCCACTGATTCATAAGCAAGCTTTTAAAAAATGTTATCACCATTATTCCAGGCCTTACAATAACTTGCATAGAGCAATTTGATTTTCCAATTACCCTTTGTTTATATTAACCTTGTAAAATCTTCATTCTTCCAAAAGGAAAGTAATTTTATAGCCTAGAAAGTCATTGCCAAGCTGTGAATATTATAATTATTTGGAGCTTTTGTATATTTGCTCATTATAAATCTTCTTTCCTGTGTTAGTACTGGTAATTTCCTTCCTCTGTGCAGTAGCCAGCTCTGTATGAAGTGCATATTGTTAAGATGGTGATGACTAATGGGATTCATTCACTCAGGTTCCAATGCACACTAGGTTTAGCAAAAAAATCTGGAAGGCCAGCAAAATATTTTAAATTTTGATGCATGTGCTGTTTTCAAACACTATTGGCAAGCACAATGATTATATGCTCTAATGCCCATCCAGTTAATTTCAATGAACACTACAAACTTCTTATGCACAATCTCTTGTAGAAATAAAGACAGGAATATGCAGCAGCAGTAATATTATGAACAATGAGTTTTCTATGTTTTTAAACTATTTTTTTCTTTCCTTCTCCTAATGTTGGCCTCTGTGCCTCTGGGAGAATACTAGAACCAAGCAGCAGCAATTGCTGCTCTTAATGATTTTCTTTTTTTGTTCCTTCAGCCCAGTATTAGACCCATGACACTTTTGTTATCCTCCACCTCAAATACAGACCATATGTATGTAAATATGTAATACGTATCACTCTCCTGAGTGTGTTTTCAAAACAATGGTGATTTGTGAGACCAAAGATACTTGAAACAAATTGTTTTAAAATGTGGTTTTGAAAAAGCACCCTTTCATTGTTTAAGCCCAATCAAGTACGAAAATTATTAGGACAACTAACTTGTGCCCTTCATTCCATCCATAAGATTCCCCAGTGATATCACTGGCCTTCCTCAAACATACCAGAAGTCAGAGAAAATATTCTCAACCACATAACATGTTTATTTTTTTTGCAACTACTATAGAAGGTCTTAAACATTTGCCAGGCTTTCTTGGATCAAACATTCTGAAGTCATATATACAATCCTAAAAGGAGCTGCTTAAAGGTTCCTGTATCTGTCCTGCAATTGGTCTTCACTTCTTGACGTATGTACGTATGTAATTTTAATACCTTGATCTTCCCACAGCAACGAAAAGATCCTCTTCCATTTTCCTGATATTAACAGAATGATCTGTCCTTGTGTTGCTGACAGCTATGCTGCAGAGTAATTGCTATGATCTTTTCTTACCTACTGCCATCTGGGTCCAGCTTTTCATACCCATTGAGTCGTCATATTCATCTCTCTATAACAATTACCCAAATCAGTGCTTCTACCAGCTTGGCTTTTGTGGTTGTGTGTGTTTCTTTTCCGAGTCTCTTTATTCAGTGTCTGTGAATGCTGAATAAGCCATTGTGAACCTTGAGCATCTATTCGTTACTGGAACATCCCCATCCGTTGTGAAATTATAAGTGGCCGAACCGCTTGAGTCCATCATTCCCAGTCTGGCATTGTTAGCACCCACTGCTTACCAGGCTCCATCACCATTGTGTTTCTGTTTGGTTGGGGGTTTTTTGCAGTCAGTTGCAAAGGCAAAACTAGCTTCAAATACAGAAATTATTTGGTTCTCCTCCAAAGACTCGGTAGTACCAACGTACTGAAAATTTGGAGATTGCCCAGCTCACTTCTTCTGCTGGTGCCCTGAACAGGAGGTGATACAAAGTTGAACTCCTGTGCATCCCTTTTTGAGACCATTATCTTGTGATCTGGTGTAACACAGTGCAGTGCTTTCCTGATGGTGTTTTCTGAGCTGTTTATCTTCAAGGTGCTGGGTACTGTATGCTCCTTTGCTATCCAGAGATCTGGTATCCGAGTGCACATCTACATCTGCTTGTCTACTTGCTGCTTCTGCTTCCATCTTCTTCTTCATTTTCTCTTGGATAGCCAATTACAAATAAACAGTATTTTATTTATATCAAAATGAAATACCATTATTTGGCAACTTGCATACAGTACAATGTCAGAATCACTATAGAAATCCAGAATTCCAGCTGCCCAACCTGTGACTGTGGAAGTAACTTTATGTGATTGCACTATATTGAAGTGTTTTGGTGTAAATATCAAGCACCAGGATGATTATTATAGTATTGTAATTTACTACTGTGTTTACAGAGAACTGTAATATCATTCAAATCGATCCAAAAGATGACTTATGATTCAAAACTCTTATAGGGAGTAGAATCTCTGCTTGAATTCTTGCATTATTAATAATATTAATCAGTATTTTTTAATGAAATGAATGTATGCATATGTATGTTTGAATCTGTGTGTGGGTGTATGCATATTTATATAAAAAGGGAAGAGACATAAAACCAATTAAAACCTAAAAGACAGATGAAAGCCACACCACAGTTCTTAGAGTTTTGTTAGAGAAAAATATGTTGCAACAACTTCAAAAATACTATCTACATAACATATAATGTGCTGTATATATTTTGATGAAACTTCTATTTCTTTTTTTGCCCCAAGATTCAGTAATTAAGTGTGGTTTATCTCTGAAAAAAACCATAAAGCTGATCTTATTTGCTTTTTCCTCTATAGATTGATATGGTACTAGCATAGCATATGAAGGGGTCCCTTTTGGCATCAGTGACTTTGCTGCAAATGGGAAAACAGATCAAAAAGTAAGAAAATGTCAGAGTCCTGAAGTGTAAATTATTTCAGTAGAGCCCACTGTTTTTTTCCCTTTTCTTTCTTCCATTCCTTTCCCCTCCCCCAACTCTTTTTTCTCCTTTAATCTTTTCCATCAAAATCCCTCCATGCAGATAGCAAAACTGTTTTTACCAGATAAGTAAGACCTGGCAATTGGGAGTGAGGAAACATCAGCTAATACCTCATTATGTCAATGGAGCAAGGCCAGTTTGTCTGTTGACTTGGCCCTTTGTGTTGCAGGGTCAGACTTAATTTCTGATTCCAGTTGAGTTTTGGAAAGTAGAATAAGGCAAAACTATGTGATGCCTGTCCTTCAGCGAGGAGCCTTGTAAACCTGAGGATTGTAGGGAAGAAAGGAAGCAAAAATGGTGAGGAGGACCTTAGATAAAACCAAAAAGGAATTAATATAGAAAAATTGCAAAACATTTTAAAAATATTTCTAATCTGTGTAAATTATATCCTTGTTCCTAATAAAAGTCTCTCTGACCTTGGCCCACAAATGGATATGTGTATCTGTCATTTTAAATTTGAATATTCAATTTCTAGTTCCCCTCTAAGAATAAACAACCTCCTTTAATGAAATTAGAGAGTAAAAACACTTCAAAATAATTTGCTTTGTCTATTGCCTTAGTTTATTTAAAGTAATGCAGATTTTCTTCATAATCAGTTGCACTGTTGTATTGGAATGAATCCTCAGAGGTGCTGAGCATACACTACTCTCAGTAAATCCCATTTACATATGCTTAGCTCTTGCTGATAGCCTTGCCTGTTTGAGGGAACTGCTTTTGTTCAGTAGAGTTGCTTTTAATGATGATGTTTCTTATTTGGATACAAATTCAGACTTCTAACTTTAGGGCTGCTTTATTATTCTAGTATTCCTGTCTGCCTCTTGTTAGCAAAAGCATTACAATAAAACAAATCTATATATTCATTTCTCACTCTAGGAAAAATATCCACTTGTTCTGTTTACTGCTGCTCATTTGCCTACTATCCATTTAGGCTATGAGCTTGCATTTTTTAAAATTCTTGTTTAGATTAGTAGATTTGCCACAGTTTTTCTGGTAGGATTTAGATTGAACAAAATCTAAGAAAATCCCTTATCTAAGGCAGCACCTTATCGTGTTCAGGTTTGATTCAGAGCTCTACAGATCTAATCAGCTGTATTATCAGAAAACTTACTCAAAGAGTCTTAAACTTCTGAGCCAGACAGATATGAGGTGTTGTAACATGTGCCTTTGAACACTGTCCAAAAATATTGAATCAATAGCCAAAGCACTCTTCAAATATATATTTTAGCTGGGTCCAGTTTCCAATTGTTTTCCAAATCCCATTTATCTTAACATAAGTTCAACTACAATACTCAGAGAGGATTCTTATAATCTGTTGAAGGTACAAGACAGCTTAGTTAAGATTTTGAGTTTATCATGAAGCTCTTACTTGGGGAATTTAAATGAGGACTTTACTGGGAAAAGGAAGGTAAAAGGGCTGGAGCCCCCCCAGTATTTTTAGGTAGGACATTACAGCAGTTGCCATAATACTTGGACTGGGAGGATGGATACATAAAAATATTAACAGATAGATATACTGCAAAATGAATGTATCTTTATTCTGGATCAGTGAGTAGAGTACCTGGAAAGAGCTAGTCCTCATCAAAAAGGAATGAGCCTCATTATTTATCACAGAGTAACATGGAGCATCCAGCAGTTATTTCAGGTGAGCTAGCAGTTTCCCTATCAATTCTGCCTATGGATCTTACATGCAAGAAAATTAAATAGTTTAAAGGGCCTAATTTTCTTTCATTTAAGGCTGAATCACTCTAAACTATCTGGTGCTGTAAAAGCAAATTGGTATGCATGTGGGCAATGAAGTATCAAGTTGCTACTTATTAATTCTATAGACTCAAAGAAAAATCAGGTAATTTGAAGTTCACCTGTTACTGAAAGAGAGTAAGGCCATCTTTCATTGAATTTGGATTAAGGGCATGTACCTAAACATGTGCTTAAGAGCCACTGATGGGTTAGTTCATTTTCCAGGAAAAGAAAACCTTTCTGGGATGTTTTTCTTTATTTGCTTTAAAGTTGACAGTCAGAGAGGACATTTGCATTTAAAATTCTTAAGAGTATGGACAGAGTGTTATTTTGGAGTTTGGTAAATAAAGTGATGTAATCCCTCCTGAATCAGGCAAGAATTTAGCATTATGTGAAAGAAAGCTTCCTGAAGGGAAAACTGTAAATTGACAAAGTTGTTGGGTTCCTTTTTCTTCAAGATTCTCAGGAGTGCCAAGAGGTATCTCTGTTATTTAGCTAGGAAGAAAACAAGTTTCGCTATTAATTTACAATAGAACTGGAACAACTGGCCCACATATCCTTGTCTCTAAACTGTAGGGATGTGGATTTGACAGATGGATAAGAAATTGGCTGGATGGTCTCAGTGAAAGTGTTGTGGTCAACTGCTTAGTGTGCAGGTGAAGAGCAGTGATGAGTGGTGTGCCTCAGGGATCAGTGTTGGGTCAGTGACATGCACCATGGGGTTGAGTGCACCCTCAGCAAGTTTTGTGACAACACCAAGCTGTGTGGTGTAGGTGGCACACAGGAGGGATGGGATGCCATCAAGACCAACCTGGACAAGCTGGAGAGGTGAGCCTGGTCAAACTTCATTAAGTTCAACAAGGTCCTGCACCTTGTTCAGGGCAATCCTAAGCACAGATACAGGCTGGGGGGAGAATGGATTGAGAGTAGCCCTGAGGAGAAGAGCTCAGGAATGTTGGTTGACAAGAAACTGAATATGAGTGTGGGCAGCTCAAAAACCCCTCATGTCCTGGATTGCGTCAAAAGCAGTGTGAGCAGCAGGTCAAGGGCAGATGTTCTGCCCCTCTGCTCCTCTTGAGTGAGACCCACCTGCAGTGCTGTGTCCAACTCTGGGGCCTCCCAGGATAAGAAGGATGTGGAGCTGCTGGAGAGAGTCCAGAGGAGAGCCCGGAGATGCTGCAGGGCTGGAGCCCCTCTGCTCTGGAGCCAGGCTGAGCCTCACCTGTAGAAGGGAAGGCTCCAGGGTCACCTGAGAGCCCCTGGCAGTGCCTAAAGGAGCTCCAGGAGAGCTGGAGAGGGACTGAGGATAAGGCATGGAGGGACAGGACAAGGGCGAATGGCTTCCCACTGATAGAGGACAGGGATAGATGGGATATTGGGAAAAAAAATCATAACTTTGAGGGTGGTGAGGCCCTGGCACAGGTTGCCCCATCCCTAGAAATGTTCAAGGCCAGGTTGGATGGGACTTTGAGAGACCCAGCCTAGTGGAAGGTGGGGTTGAAACGAGATGATCTTTAAGGTCTCTTCCCACCCAAACCACTCTGTGATTCCGTGATTCTCTGAAGTGTACTCACAGAACAGTCAGACAAAGCAGGTATTGTAGATATTTATGGGCTGTGCTGCTTGGATTGACAAGCTGTTGGTGTTTTCAGTAGGAAACACCTGAGCTAAGATGTAGCTGTCCTTTGTTATCAATAGATATCACTAAGAGAATTTTTTTATTTTGTCTGCTAGTGGTTCAATGTACTTGGAGCTATAGGGCAAGAGCAGTTATTCTTAAATAATTGCTGTGTTCATGTTTGTTGGACAGTGGGTGCTCAAAGTGTTACGCACCACAAAGATGAGAGAATGTCCTGTGTCTAAGTTTACATCCTTGCACAACTAGCATTTGTTGTGTGGTAATACAGAACAGATGAATATACTCAAATTGGTAAAGGGAAATGAAAGATGGACCCAGGCACCCTATAGCTAATTACTAAAATGATTAATGATAAAATTTGTCTTTTGTAATTTCCTTTTTTAAATTTAGGTGGGTTTTTTGTTTTTGGTTTTTTTTTTTTTCAGTTCCTTGTCATGTTCACCCACCGTTTTACCTGCAAGACCATAGTAAGACTTTAGAGTGGCCAAAAAGAGAGTTTGCAAATAGAAACAGTGTATCTTGTGTATCAGTGCTGTGAAAATCATGTATGATGGACACATGGAAAGATATTTGTTTAGGGTGGAGTTGATGGGAAGGAATTCTGTTTTGAGACTTGCAATGAAAGCAGCAGGTAAAGGGCAGAACTTTGGAAATAATAAGGAAGTAAGCCAAAAAAATATGAGCTAATAAATGGTCATGGAAAGAAAAGCAAAACCAAAAGGAAGATAGGACTATGAAATCAAAGAACTGCAATGTTGGGGAAGGACTGAGATAAAGTCAGGACCAGAAAGTTGGTTGAACTCCACAATAATCTTTACTCTCCTAGTAGTACAAGCAGGGAGAGAAAATAAAAGCTTAAGGTCTTTCTTTTGGCTGTGAAAAGGCAGATTCCCGGACAGGAAGGCTGCGGCTGGGTAGGGAGAATGAGAGACCTTGATCTGTACTGTATATTCCACTAGCTCATGTCACCTGCTTTGGAAGAAATTAAAGAAATGAAAAATGCAAGGAGGTGTTTCAACTGGGCAGTTTGGAAGGGAGATATATTGAAGTAGCCTCTGCATACATGTTTGAATGTATGGAGATATACTGACACTGAAGAGGGTGAAATAAAGTCACAGTAAGTGTACTCTGTTCCAAAATATATGGCTGTATGAAGCATTTGATACTTACACAGGTTTTTATAAACCTTTATCTGGAGCAAATTTTTGTGAGCTTTTCTATTTGTGACTAATACAGGAGTCTCCAACTCCTGCTGGCACAGAATGTTGTCAATACACTGTCCAAGAAAGGGACTATCTGATGATGTGGTAACATAAAAAATTTATCATCCTGACAATGAGTCAATTTACTACTCCTAGAGGATAAAGACACCAGTGAGTTATGCAGATTAATCAAAATGAGTGCTGATAAAATCCCTCGTGGTCATATATTCATTATATAAGATGTGTTTTATGCAAGCACTGTCTTAGGGCTTTCTCAAAGTTAAAATGGTGAAGAATTCCTAATTATTCTATGAAACATCTCAAAGATGAATAGAAAAAAAAAAAAAGGACATAAATAAATGTATCTGTAGTGGCTCTAAAGCCATTTGCAACACCTTTCCCAAATATTTGACAATAATAAAGATATAATTCATTTTATGTAGCCTATTGCTTCCTGGTAAAGGTAGTGTGGACCAGGAGCCCAGAGAATGTATGCAATTGGTATCTTTGGAGGGATTAAAGCCCTAAGTTGGCAGTGCAGCAGCTGAGCAGATCTAATGTTGGTAATCAACTCATTTCAAGTCAAAAGTTGTACAAGAGTCCTCGAGAGGTCCCTTTAAAGTAGCATTTGTACAGTTTTTTGATTTAATGAAGGAAAAGATCCCACAGGATCTTATTTTTGTGTCAGTGAATTCACAGGGTTTTGCCTTTATAACTGTTGTTGGGTTGGACATTAGTACATATCCTGAGCTTTGTGCATCTGTGGGATCATAACTATGATCCACATAGAAATTAGTGCTGAAGCCTTTGCAAAGGTTAATTTGTTTTTATTAGTGTTTGGCTGTTTCCTCAGCACAGGTGAGTGAAGGTAGATTGGTGTCAGGCAGAGTTTATTCTTTGTAAGGAAAAGTAGATGAATAAAGCTTAAGACGTAACTGGAAAATTCAACAAGAAAATAATTTTTGTGCAATAATCTCAGTTCTTCTGAAGCTCCAATTTTTTTATATAAGGCTATTTTTCAGGTCTAAAAAGGCATCTCATTGTATATAAATGTTTATGTAAACATGGATACACATAAATATGAAACAATATATTCTGCATAAATGGAAAGATATTGTCTATAATTTAATTTGCTGAGCAAAATCACACTGCGCTTGTCTTCATTAGAATATATTCATGGAGACAAGAAGCACCCACACCATCTATATGTCTACATTCAGTAAGTTAAAATTTAGACAGGTCAGATTTTATCCTTATTGAGAAGAATTTTGGCTCCAGGGAACATGAAGATTACATTTACTGAAATTTCTCATTAGAAGTGTGTTCTGCAAAGAAAAGCATTTCTGATACCAAATAATCCATTTAATTCCATAAGAACAAAGTAAAGTGTTATGGATTCAAGACTAAAGCTTGAAACAAATATGATCATAGAAAAAGATTAGAGAATTGAAGGAAATACTCTTGTATGTGTTTCATCAGGTACTGCATTTGCTTTAAACATAGTAAGCACTCCAAAATTCAAAGCTCACCTGCTACAGCAGTTATGGTCTCAGTTCAGCTTGTTTTCCAATTCCAGGCCATGCTGAATGAGCTGGGAAGAAAATGGGAATATTGTGGCTTTCTGATACACAAATTGCACCAGCCCTGCAATAATTAGCAAGGCTCAAATACCACTCTAATACACCCTAAGATATGGTCCTAAAGAAAGAGAGGACTTCAGTGCTTTCTCATGTTCCCTTCTTTTCTTGTATTACTGCTTTTAAAGAGATGGTTTGGGACCAAACATCACCATTTTGTATTACACATGAATTTCTTTCCCCTGGGGCGTTCTCAGTTGACGTCCCTAATGCAAAGCATAGATATGCTAATAGGTACATCCTGAGGCTTTAAATAAAAAATAATTGGTTTTTTTTTCCTTTCTCATGGAATTATGGAGAACTGAATTCACCTAACGACAGATTTGCACACAATAGGAGATTTTGGATTGTGTTTCTTATGCAGAAGTACATGTTGTAGTTCTTGCAATTTTTTAATTCCTTGAGTTGGATGGTGCTGAGACTAAATCTCACTTCTAGAAGAACTGTCAGGTGATGCTTTTGCAGATATTTAAAGAATAACAACTTCAGTTCATACTCATCAGTTCCTTTGACTTTAATTATTGTTCTTGACAACCTGAGTTGCAGATGAGTAACACATACATAGAAACACTCACAAGCAAGAAGACATACCCTGAAGGGAAAACATCAACAGGTTTTCCCAGCCTGAGCAAATTTCAACTGCAAATACTGAACAGAACAGCTTACAACAAAGTATTTAATAAAACTCACAACGGGAATGTGTTTCCATTTGATGTGGGAGGTCATAATAGCCTTTAGGAGGAGAACAAGATGAGGGAGGAAGGTTAAAAGTTACCTTCTGTCTTTAACCTGTGAAATATCTTCTTCCACACTTGGGATATATTATTATTACTATTACAATTATTATTTATGTACTTTCTAGAAGCAAAGGAAGAATATTTCTGTTATCACATCATTAATCTTACATAACTGATAAGCATCTGCATCAACAAAAAGGGTTTGTTTTGTATAATGTATTTAAGACATTGAAGTCTAAGTGAAAAACTAACCAGTACCAGAAAAATTCTAACCTTTTAATATTAGATATTCTCAAATGCTCTCTTTTAGCATCAATTCTTTCATATTCTGACTAATAGATCATAAAAATACCTTGTGAGCTGGGTTACCAGGTATGTAATAGTATCTCTAGATACTGAGATGAACTATACAAGTAATGTGTCCTAAATCACATCAAAGACCAAATTAGAACTCTGTAAAACTGGATTAGAGCATCAATATCTGAGCCAAAAGAGTGCAGAAACATTTTCATCTCTTTTTATACCTGCAACTAGATTCAGCATTTCCATTGTCAAAAACTTAGAGAAGTTACAGCTTTACTCAGTGTCAGGTAGGATGTTACATATTCCATCATTGCTTAACTGTGAAAGATAATGTACAAAAAGGATTTTTCCACTTACCCATCAGGCTGATCCACTACAGAAACTGGACATCTTTGGGTCAGAGGTGTGTCTGTGTTAAGCTCTCAGACTTTAACATTATGTGTCACCTTGGCATTTTCACATGGCCTTTTCAAGCTCTTCTTTCAGTTCCTTAAAATATATCCACTTTCTCCTTCTGGGTAATTCCAGTCTCTGTAGTGCTTGGTTGGAGCATGGTTGCTGCTCCTCAGCTTTTCACAGCCGTGCTGTACTCAAACTTTATAAACAGGAGCCCCTGGTACCTGTGGGGTGCCGCCCTTTCCCATCATTTGTTCATCTTTTTAAGTAAGAAAGGAAAGCACACTGGGATTTTTTTTTCCAACAGATCTTTGAGGTCAGACTGATTTCTAGTGCCTAGGTGCAAATGATTAAATCAGTTAGTTGACCTGCATTCACGCAGTGTTCTTATGCTGTTAGGCTTAACTTGCATCCCTTAAGAAAATATTTGATATTAAAGTCTTCATTTACTGTGTCTTTGCATTTCCATGTATTCTTTTAATGAATCTGAGTTGTATTCCTTGGAACATTTGGAAGATTTCTGTCCTTTCTTGAATGTATATACATTTTTAAAATGTTTTCATGAGGTATATTCTTTCTCTGCTTTTATTCATTAATGTGTCCTTGTAGGTGAATAGTGTGTTCTAGTGTATGTTCAAAACTCAGCCCTAACTTGGCTCTTCCCTTAATTTTCTCTTTGTAAACTACAGATATTATACTAAGAAGGTCAAAACAGTATTTCAGATTTAATCAGTGCTAGCCCCAAAATACCATCAGGGGTATTATCTGCTGCCTAATCTATTGAACTGTTTATGTCACATTACCATGATGGAAGCTTCCATATTTCTCCATGTTCCTTGTCTTGTATTGTTGCTGCAGAATATCCTTGGCCATACTCAGTCTTCCAGAATTTAATTATGCTACTTCCATATGTTTCTAGCCCAATAAAAGACAATTTAACTCTTTCTCTCAAGTCTCTCTTTCAGAGATCTTTGAACTGCCATTACAAGTGTAGTATTTCTCATATTTAAGGGTGTCTGAACATCCTTCTTTTTATCAGAATGAGCAACATTGCTTTGGCTTCATAAGGTCTGGTGGTCATAGGAGTTCAAATATATTCCTACTTTATTTGGCAAAAACAACTGTGGTGCAGTAGTCAAGCCATAGGTAATCTGAGTTATGAATTAACTGAATTCTGCTTGGTACTTTTTACCATAAAAGCCTTTAAAAATTAGATTTTTCTTTTCTACTTAGCAGGCCATAAGACATAAATATTAATAAGGAGTTTATTCAATACAGGGTACCAGAGGTGGTTTTCCTCCTATCTTCATACATGCAAATAGCTTGTAATCAAGATGATGCATAGAGAAATCAGACAGATGTGTGTTTAATTCAATTATGAACAGCACTACCATCACTTAGCATTACTCAGCTGCAGCCTAGTTTTGCATTGTGTTCCTGGAGTTCCATATCATCTTTAAGTCAGAAAAACTCTTTATTTTGCCAACTGGGCGCCCATTTGTTGAGTTTTTGAATCCACAGAGATACTGGTTTAAAGTAGCATCTGCAGATACTGCAGGATTAACATTATGGTAAAAGTTTGGAAGGGTAGGAAGAAAAATACTTGACTTCTGTTGTTAGGTGAAGTGACTGGAACTAGACATGAGTCACACGCTTTCTTTTTTCAGTAGAAGCAAAGAGAGAAAAATAAAGAACACACAGATTAGGAAATGCACATTAATCATTATTAAGACAGAAAGACTAATCATGATTAGATTACAATTCACATGATCCTTGTAGCATCAAAAAGGGAAAACATCAATATTAGCTCTGTGTGCTTATAATCCATAGTCTTAAAAGAGATTTAAGGACCATTCATTTTTCCTCTTCAAAAAGGCAGGATCTTATGTTAGCACTCTTTACTCACACTGAATAATCCCCCCTTTTCTAAGCAGTTTTATTAAATGGAGTTAGGTTTAGCAGCATATACTGGGTTTTTTAATTTTTAGTATACAGCTACATTACCAATAAAATCCCAGTGGATAATCTAAGCAATTATGTTTACTCTTGAACCTGCTTTTCCAGAATTTGGATAATGAAAATTCCATTTACAATGAATTAGAATGAATATCCCATTTTAAGCCCTCCAGTTTCAGTTCTTGGGGTGTTGTTTGAAAAAATGTGCCTCAGCCTGTAAGGCTATGATTGTCGAAAAATGCACATCTTTAGAAACATCACCTCTTTGCAATTTGGCTGATATTTTCTGGAACTTTAAAGTGTGCTCTGTAAATAAATGTATACCCAGAATTTTTATACTTCCCTCACTTTTTCCTTCAGCACAGTTTGTCAGTTCTCATTTTCATTGCAAGAAAACCATAATTCTTTCCTGACCTCTTTCATATAGTCATGTGTAGAGGGTACATAGAGGGTCATCCTAGAGGTCTGGATTGGATGTTTATTCAACATGGGAGGACACAAGCTTAATTCCAGTTGTAGTCACTGGAATTTTAGCTGCTTGTGCTGGTGTGTATGTTTTTGTGCAGTTTGGCTGTACAAAACCACGCACAAAACAGTGTCACTTGGAAGTCTATGAACCAAATTCCCCACCCAATTTGATGTCAGTTAGCAATTGACGGGGACAGAGCTTTCTGTCCTCTGGGTTTTCATCAAAAGCTGCCCAAAACTGTCCCCTTTCCTAATCAGCAAACCCTGTAGAGCTCTGCAGGCTTAACCTGTGCTGTGGGAACAAGTGAGAGGAACCACCAGCCAGCGGGGTCACTCATCGTGGAGGAGTCCCTGTCTTCTTGGCCAAGCCATAGCTCCTTCAGCACACACTTCCCTCTCTCCTCACCTCTACGCTACGGCGCAATATTTCTCTTGCTCTCTCTCTCACTATCTCTTTTCTGTATCTCTCGGAAATCAGACTGGAGTTCAGAGCACTTTCACTACCTTTTATGAGGTAGAGTGTGATGTCATAGATGGGGGCAGGGCTAGTCAACTTTCCACCCACCCACCCACCTGTGCTGAGGGAGCTACGCTTGAGACGGGAAGCGGTGACTCCTCAACGGTGAGTAACCTCCTGTCTCATCTATGTCTTTATAGATCTGGGGGCGGAGGGAAAAGACATGACAATGGGGGATTTTTTTAATAACTTCTTTTTTTTCTTTTTAAATTAACCATCGTACTCACAGAACTAATTGCATGTGTTGTCTTAGTCACCTGAGAAAAAGCATTTCCTTCCTGTGCTGAAGTCCCACAGTTTACATTATCTGCAAAGCAATGATCACATTTCTCTGCAGAGACAGTCCATTTACTGATGGTTAAGCTGAACTTTCAGTGTTTAACTTGGCTTGTGAAAAGGCAGGCCCTGGTCCCCTTGAACTCAGTTGCTAAACTTCCATTAATTTAATTACAGGATTTAATTACAGTGCTGGGCCATAATTTTTCTTAAGTCCTTTATTGTTAAAGATAGACAGTGTTATTTATATATTTAACATTACTAACTGGATAATGGTTGTTTATATGGGGCAGGATTTTTTTTTTCCTCTATTCTCTGTTACTGTTTTTATTCACTTTACCCAGAATATTTAATGAAGCTGTGTGTTGACAATAGGCCAGTTATAAGATTTATTTTATAGATGAAATAAAATTCACAGGTAAATTGTGATAGGCTTCAAATTAAGCAGGAAATCGCAGGAGATGTGACTGAGATTTAACCTTTGAAATTATAAATCAAAGCATTTGGGTCTGGGCTTTTTGTTTGTTTTTTTTGGGGGGTTTTTTGTGTTTTGTTTTTTTTTTTTTTGTGGTTTGTTTTTTTGGTTTTTGTTTTTGTTTTTTTTTTGTGATAAGAATTTGTGATGGGCAGGAATACTGCTGACTGAATTTCTTGGTGTTTTTCTTGTGTCACTACCTAAACATGACTATTTTCCTTTAAAGCATTGTCTTGTTACCCATGTCACTTGGCCCCAGGTATTACTGCTTCACTGTTTTAATATCCCTCAGCATTTTAAAAAAGACAAGATGGAGTACGAAGACCTTCCTTTCTTATTCTGCCTCTTGGGTATCTATTAAAGCTGTCAAGATGTCAGACCTCTCATACTAAAAGGCAGAAGAAGGATCATATGAAGATTTTGGCCCTGGGGGATACTGCAAATCTTGCTGTTCGTGCTCATTTAAAGCTCTTTACCAGCTTCATGTGGGGTCTTGTCATATCTCAGTGAGAGGCACTAAAAGGCCGCAGCACAACTCCATAAATCAAAGACAAAGATAGTGCAATCACAGCCTTTTCAACAGAGGTGGTCCATAGTCTGATTGATGAAGTACTTCTATTTCCAGGTGACTAGGTGGCTTTGAGCAATTGGGTAAGGATGCAGACCATTCCATCTTCTGGTCAGTGGCATATTTTGGGAATTGGTCTGTGGTGATGGATAGATACTCCTTCCTGATGACTCAGGGATGCTCTTTGTATCAATGCGTTGGAGATCTGGATGAAATTCTGGGAGGATGATTCTTGTTTCAAAGCTATCTACAAAAACTTTCACTAATGATTGTTTCCCTTCCTGTCAGAGAGAAAAATAAGGACAAAGAATATAAAAATGTCTCCCTGTCAGGTAGTAGCTTTTCTGGCTTTGAATAACATGCACAAGGAGTTTTATTACTGTTTATTCCTGTAGTGAACCAAACACTGAAATCTCCAAATCTTCCTTTGCAAAGCCACGAACTTGTCTAGCAAATTTAGCTTCCCCAGCAAACTTTAATCTTTTCAGTAGGAAAGGAAAAGCAGGTTAGTCAATCTAATGTTTCACTGGGAAAACTTTATGGGAATTGCTGCTCTTAAAGATGATTTGAAGTTTGTTCTTTTTAGAGGCAAATGCTTGGAGGTAAAATTTAATTTAGATCCTAAGCACATCTTTTGCTGATGAGTTTTATGAAATTGTCTTAGCACATAATTAGCACATTATTATTGCATAATGCAGGAGACTTTAGTTTTTGCATGAAATTGATAAAACAAGGACCAACTGTACAGTGCCCCAGTCTCACTTCAGTGATACAAAAGCATTTTGGTGCCATAGAGAGGGAAACTCTTTTTAAAAGTGGTGTAAGGATTGGGGAGAGGAAATCAGAATTGATATAATTCAGTAATTATGGTTAACTAAAAATCAACACTGGATTACTTTAAATCCAGAGAAGTTTGTACTCTACATTTGTCTTGTAAGATGAGCAAATTAGCAGTTGGTTGACTTCTGTATAGCAGGGAGTTTGTAGAGGGAATGATATTCAAAATTATATAAACTGTTGCAATAATTAACCTGGAATCTGTCTGTGCCAATTCTAATAGCAAATTTTTGTCCATGCAACCCCAGGATGTGACTTTGAGTAACTTAACACTGAGAGAATAAATAGCCTTATTTACTGAGCTAATTGCACTGTTTAATTATTTTACTGGGAGCTATTATTAAAAAAAAAATAAAATTAAAAGATTAAAAGATTTCAGCTGATTTTACAGTAGTGTTTAATATGGAAACTTTTAAAGCAAAATATCTGAGCAACTTTTTCCAATATATGCTAATTTAAATGAATTAAATCTTCATAAGACGTTAGCAAACCTAAAGCTACTTTGTGGTATGTTATTCTTAAAAAATCATTGTTTTATATTTGCAAGCACATTGTGTATGACTCTCTTGAAACAAAACCAGTAACTAGCATATTTATTCCTATATATTTAAGGAGGTCAGTGCTTAAATTACAGATTTGTTCCTTGGTCCTACTGGCAAAGAGTGAGCAACAGTTTAATGATGTAAAATCATCTATAGGGTAGGGATCAAACATTTTTTCAGTATGATATGATTCAGTGTCTATGTAAAATTCCCAAATTTTCTCTATTTCCCAGGCTGATTTCTCTTACAAGTTGAATTAAAACTTTGTGGGTTGGTTCTTACCTTCTTTTTCTATATGAGAAGTGAGGGAGAGCTGTGAAATGCTCCATCTGTTCCTAAACCATGTCAGCTGGCAGAGGGATGCTTATCACCCTGCCCTCTCTTACTGCAGTTTTAGGCTGGTTTAACACCATTGACTCAAAATGAATTACTGTGGATTTCATCGTGTTTCAGCAAAAGAAGTCACAATGATAGTGCACAACATTCGAGAGGACTCTTCATGTTGATTTAAATGACAATCCTTTTTAAATTTGACCTCAGCTCATTTGAATTGTCAACAAAAATGCTCCAGAGCACTTGAACTCAGCCCAGTAGATGGAGGAAACCAGGACTGCCTTAATACCCCAGACTTTCTGATCCTGGGATAGTTGCACCTCAAAGACATTAAATGTGATTCTGTTCAATCACAATCCTTTGGAATTTTATCAGTCCCCTCTGAGTGTCTCAAAGCAAACACATGGTGTATCTTTGTAGATCTGGAAACAGAAACAAACCTGGTCATTATTTCCTTTCTACAAATAATACTGAGCCATGCTCAAGGCAGAAAAGATAGAATCATGATGAGTTTCAATCACTACATCCTCCCTTAAGACACCTCATTTTCAACACCATCGTTCCTCTGTCTTCCATTCTACATTCCAGTTTCCACTCTGGATGGCCAAATAAAATTACATTAAATTAAAAAGAAATACTAAAACAAAGGAAAAAAACAGGAGAAAGACTTCACTGTAGTTAAGTATGGTTTGAAGAAGATGGAAAGATAAATGTTGCAGTAACAGTGGGAGGTTGCCACACTCAAGCTGTGCAAGAGATGAGAGCAGGTCTATGGTGTAATGAAAACTAATTATTTTATTATTCATAAAGATTTTAATTGTATTATTACTATCATCTACACTATCATGCAATGTGGAGGGTGATTTATCTAGTCAAGTGTAAACATCTGCATCTGAGATGTTCACTCCAGGTTTCCTGTATGTGGAACTCAAGAGCCATTTCTAGGGAGCAGATACTCATGTTTCGGTAGACACTGACAACTGGTTAGGACAGTAATGTCTTTAAAAAATATACAGACATGGACAGGTGAATTAAACCATGTGCTCAGGCAAGTATAGAGTCAGAGAATTTAGCTTTGGGGTTCTTTTGCGGGCATATATTGATAAGTGATGTCAGCTTTCTGTGAACTTAATTTCTTCTCTAGATAGAATTTTTTGTTTGTTTTATTTAAGGAGCATTTATCCAAATAAAGTAGCTGTCCTGAGACTCCAGTCTCATTCGTTTCTCTGCGTTGGAGAGATTAATATGTTTTGTTGTACACATTTTTGCCCCGTTTCATACTTTTGGGGACCAAAGGAGAAAAGCTAAGGTAAACAATCTCAAAAATATTCATTAGCCTTGTTTGAATTCTTGGACTACTGGACCAAATCCAAGTTTTGCAGATGTTGAGCATCTCTGCCCAGATTCACTGTACTGTCTTTAGGGCTCTAATGCAATTTAGGATCTCCAAAAATAATTTAAAATGAACCTGTAAAAGACCGTAAGTGCTCCATGGTTCCTGGTCATCTTCTCCAAGCACAAAAGGAGTCTGAATATTTTAATCCAGCACCTGAAATTAGGTAGGATAAGTTCAGGATAAGACCTCATTTATAGAAACTGAAAACCTTGCCTTGGTCACTAAACACATCAAATCAATGGCTTTTATGAACAGCCCTATTTTTTCTGCCTTCATTCCTGGAGAAATTGCTCAGTTAGAGACATCTGAAAAAATTCTTCTGGGATCTAGTGACACCAGCCAGGAACAATTTTTGGGTCATGACTAATATTTAAAGACAATTTTTCCAATGCCAACAAAGTGCAGTCAAGTCTGTAGATAATCACAACTTTTTAATCACAACTACAATATTTAAGTAAGAACTTTATCAGAAAAGAGCCACTGAAAATGCTTTTTCTTTTCACCGTTTTTCTAAATAACAGTCAAGTTTATACCTTCATCTCTCATTCTGGATTAGAGGGAAGATTTGAAGGTATAGTTGAATTAATTTGGTTTTGTGTAGGGATGATTGTCCTGAGGTGAAAGGCACAGAAACCATTTGGGTTATTGAATCATTTAGGCTATAAATACTTCTGCATTTGTTGCTCAAGGAAAATGCCATCTAAAGTACTGAATTGCAAGAGAAAACACAAGTCCAGGTAAATTAGGAAACTCTAACACAAGTATTTTCAGAAGAGAGTACTACAGGACTTAATCAACTTGAGTGAGTCATTAAAAAATCATCAATAATTTGTGATATTTTCTCTTCCCTTTTTGCAGTTACTCTGTTTTTTCCCTTTGGATAAGACACATGCTCTTACAGTGAAAATGAGATCCCAAACATCATCGACACAGCTCCCGTAGATACATTTGCATATATACAGAAGAAAAGGCTAAGGGGAGATGTTATCTACAACTGTCTAAGAGGAGGATCTAGGAGAACCAGATCCAGACTTGTCAGATATTCATAGTCATAGGGTCAGGTAAAGGGGCTACAAACAAGTTTTAATGTGGGAAATACTAATTAGATATAAGGTAAAAAAGTTTTAACTTGAGGGTAGTGAAATTCAAGTTCAGAGGCGAGTTCTCTAGTTCAGAGATGTGGGAGAAACATGTCCTTGGACATGCTCTGAATTTGAGCAAAATCTGGAACAACCTCATCTAATTCAAGTTTTGAACAGGGCATTGAACTAGATGACCTCAAAAGGTTCTTTTCACCCTGGATGGATATTTGCATAATAAAACACGAGTAACAAAAATGAGCCTTTAGAATTCAGAGCAAGATTTTACTCATTCCAATTTGTTCTCCATTTGCATTCTCTTCTTTGCTTGTTCTTTCCTCGTGAGGCAACAGCATCTGCAAATGTTTCTATTTTGTTCTGGTTTCATTTGCTTGCAGGAATTCCAGTAATTCTTACCTGTTTTAATGGCTTTAATGGCATTTAGTGTTAGCTAAAGTTAAAAATGTAATGAACAGATGCATTTACAGATTGATATATTCAGTAATTGACCAGGGGAAAAATTCTTTCTAGGAAGGATGAATGTTATTTAACCATTGATTGAGTTGGTCAAACAAGTAGAACAGTTTATTGTGAATAGTTTATTTGGTATAAAATGATAGAATTTCCATTACAAATTATTTTATGTACATGACTAAGCCAACTCTGTCAGTGCTGGCACTTTTTTGAAAAGCTGAAATGTGGCTCTCCCTTGAAGACTGTTGTGGAGGTCGGATTTTGGTGTTTTACTTTACTATGTGCTGTGATAAAGTCCTGGAAAGTGCTCAGGGAATCAAACAGAGAAAGGAATGTCTTTACTTATTGAGTTGAGCAATAGTGGAAAGACCCTCAACTCTAAGGAAGTGAAAGCCTTTTAGTACCTCAGAAGTCATCAGCGTCCTGAATAATCAAACCCTTTATCTGCTTCTATAAAATACGTGTGAACAACAGTGGGCAAACTTGGGAAGCAGGGAGCAGTTGTCCTAACACTGCCTGCCATTCTACAAGAGGATTTTGTTTTATTCATTCTGATCTGTTTGGTGCTTTGTTTCCAAGCCATTTCCTGAGGAAAGCCAGCTCTGCCTGTAGAGCAGCCATCCCCAAGTGTCTCTGTGCTGACCTGGGCAAGCACAGCTTTAGAGACAAGAAGGTACCTGAAGGAGCTGATTTGCCTTAAAATGTGGCAGATTCTCTAAGCTGGAGATGTGGAGATAAATCACACACAGACACCACTCTGACACTTGTACAAATTAAAAACTAATTTGGGAAAATAGCACATTTCTCAGCACTGCAGTCTGAAATCCTGCATTATGCTGCCTTTTTTTTCTTTTTTTTTTTTTGTCGGTTTTCATTGTGACAGAATCAGGAGGAATAGCAGGAGATAACACATTCTTGTATAAAGCATGTTGCGTTTCTCTGTTTTATTGATTTTTATTTTTTGTATCCAAAGTCTCCTACATTTTATCACTGAGTACAATTTCCAGCCAACCAGACATGATTTGGACTCTTTTCAGGTAAGACTGTAAGAAAGACATGTTTTTTTCTTGCTATTCTTTAGATAAGAAGCAAACAATTTGCTTCTAAAACTCAGTTTGAAAGAGTACAAGGTTATTTTGGGCTTTTAAAATTTATTTCTGTCTTCAAATTACAAGCAAATGAGAATTTGAGTCAGAAGGAGGGAGATCAGTAGCACAGACTAGTTAGATATCCTATATTCCTTTTTTCTTTAGATTTAACTGCAATTGAGTATGAAAATGGAGATTTGTACTGAAATGCTTTTGAAAGAGTCCTGTCTACACTTTTCTTTCTGTGACCTCAGGTTCAGACAATGTTGTATCTGGTGTAGACTTCTGGCATGTGAATCCCTGTGTAAATTGGTGTAAATTGCTTTTTTGTTGGGCCCAATACTGAAGCTCTGACAGACTTCCAAGTCTAATTTTCTTCAGCAAGCCTCCTGGCAATATCAAAAAAATTTAGCTCTAGTTTGGGTTTGCCTCTCCTGTCAAAGAGAGTTGAGAGTTTGGACTTTGTTGCAGACATTTATCTTCTTGAATATTAGGTGGGAGCCTCTCTTTAAATCAGTCATACAAAATTCTGTTAATATCCAAGAATTCAGATCAAACCATTCCATGGGGCAGAATGGCTTGAAAGTTGTAAATGTGCTTGCACTGATTTTGCTTCAGGTACCACTGGAGGAACTGTGACGGCCATTAGACAATCCTATTTTCTGTCTGTGACATTCCACTGTAGGCACCATCCCCCAGACATCAGTTCTGTGCAGAATGAGGCAGGTTTGGAAGGAAAAACCCTGGAGCCATCATGGCACAAAATGCATTCCTGTGTTTCTCAGCCTGTAGGCTGATGTAGAAAGTGAAACGTGTGGTATAAGCAACCATAGTTGTGGTGAATCTGAGAGATGAAATCCTGTTCCCATCTGCAAAACTTCTTTAACTTCATTGACTGAGGATTTCTTCCTTGTCCTGTGGAGTTGTTACCGATGTTTTGGCCTTCAGACTGGTGTCAAATACCATAATTTATTAACAGACTGAAAGTTTGGAGACAGTGTCGTAGCATGAAAAAGACTGATAAAGCAATTAAGTTTAAAAAATTCAGTATTTTTTAGCAATATGTACAATTGCTTGTCCTTACAGTGGTTTTGGTGTATGGTATGAATTGTACTGGTTTAGCATCTTTTTAGTCCTATGAAATGGCAGATAATCAGCAGAAAAAGTAACTGGTTCTGACAGATTTTTTATTAAGGGTCAAAATATTTTCCCCATTGAATTCTGAAAGGAATGCAACAAGATATTAATTAAATATTAAATACCAAAAATTATATTTCATAACTACAAGAAAAATTGTAATTTTTCCTTTTCAGCTGTAATAGTGGAGAGGTAATTTATGAATTATAACTATATTTATTAAATCTAGAATAGAAATATAGAATAGGAAAAAATCATATCTATCAAAATTTGAAAATATATTTTTCAACTTTGGGGCCTGCCAGGCTGAAGAGAAGTCAGTAACAATTATATTTCACAGAAATTAACTTTAGGTGTTTTTAATTGTCTTTTTTGTCATTTCACCATTCCACTTGTTAAAATATGAACTTTCCTACTGAATGTTCTTCTCAAAGCAAATGAATTGAGATATAATTTTGTCCTTTATCCTTTTTGTTTTAAAATAAGCTGGAATAAGTCAAGCAACTATAGAAATGCCTCAGTATTATGTCTGTGTGTCTTTTATTGGCAATGCTGGTATTGGGAGTATTTTTATATGCTGTTGCTTTTGCAAATTTGGCATAAATCAGCTGGTGATGTGTTTTAAAATGACAATAGTCCATGGAAGACATAAGATATCCATCGTTCTTGCTATTCTCCCACGCTTTCTGTTGTCCTAGGAGAAGGCAGCCCTTGCTAAATACAGCCCAATGGGCCTGGGATTCCCTTGGGTTCCTTACCTGTAATTGAAAAAATGCAGATGAGGATGGTTATTCAGTGGATTGGCCACCTATGAAACACAGCTATGCCCAGAATTAATTAAATATTCATCATCTATAAAGGAGTAAGTTAATTGCAGTCAAATGTGAGAATATATAGCTAACTAAGGATGCGTATAATACAATTTTCTCTGTGCAGCTATGATACATTTTTAACATCATTGTCACCATGTTACATTCCAAATAATGACTTTTTTTTTAATAGAAGTTTTGAAATACATAGGATAGTTATCTGACAATGGACTGTACCTAGCAAAAACCTTATGTGCATTTTCAAGCGACTGACTAAAATAAATAGACCCTCAGCCATTGCACAGTAGTGCTGATAAATAGCAGATGTCTCCTACCAGAGGGATGAGAGCATCTGAATAGCAAATAGGCCATTCTTGCATTGGCTGTCACTAATAGTGTTATGTTTTATGCATGGGATGTGCCACAGAAATGTATGATTTAAGTATTATAAATAAGATGTTTTTCTTACATACATCTTATGTACATAGGAATGGGTTTACTATCAAGCACAGCTCAGAGGAAAATGTTGTGTTGCCTAAGAATACAGTCTGAGAAAATTGTATTCCTGATTTACCATCCAGGTTCGTAATTACTACATGTAACTTTATTTGGTCTAGAGACTGTTAATTGACCTCTGATTTGTGGTCACAGCAACTGTACCTGTCCATGAAAGTAGGAACCTCCTTGGAAAGGAGGAGAAGCAAGGAATGCCCCCAGAATTCACAGACAAGACCTTGGCAATGCCTAAGTCACCTTTTAAAGGCACACAAATCAACTCTTAACCAAGTGTATGTGAGGGGTTACAGGTTTTTTTTCAACATGTTAAATAAATGTTAAATAAATCCTCCCAATCTACAATTTTACAAGGTAAACCACACTAAACTGTATTTATCAATAAATCCCAATACTAATTCTTTGCATTCATACATTTCAAGGTCAGTATGGGCTGTTGTTGTCATCTAAGCTGTCTTCCTGCATAACTGATGCACAGGCTCCCTGAATTGATGTGCGTTAAAAATGTCCAATAGTTAATACACATTAAGCAAACCCATCCAATATTGATTTCACAATTTCAAGAAATAGAATCAATATTTCATGAGCTCTTGTGATTAATTAATATCACTGCTACATAAAAAAATTCAGCTAATTAATAACTAATATGACCTCCTTCACCTTTCAGCCATTAAGTTTTGTTTTATTTTTGTCTAATCTGTGGAACTTGAAATATATGTACCTGCTGGTTTTGGTCAGTTCATTTTTTAGTCATTCTCTTTATGTCTGGGAACAGAGCTGACTGAGTATTTCCCATTAAAAAATGTTTTTACTTCTTGAGTATATTTAAATTATTTCCAATTCCTCAGTATTGTTCTTGCATTGGGAAGAGGACAATATTCTGTAACTGCGGGTAGTTGATAAACTGAATATGGTAATTGAACCTATTTCATTAGTTCCCTCCTTTTTGCATACTCAGGGAATGATTACCTGGGGTCCTGCATGGAATAAAATTCCTTGTTGTATAAGTAGGTATTATCTGTTATAGAGTTGGGCAAAATAAAATCTACATTTGTGACTTTTAGCAGCTAATTAGATACCAATCACTTGCCTTCTGCATGACTCACCACTTTCCCAATTGTTACATTTTCTGCAAATTTCATCAAATAAGTGACCTTTTCCCCAAGATTTCAACAGAAATGTTAATACTGTGAACCTGCCAAATGGTTTCTCCAAGACCCCACTGCGAAAGTCACTCCTGAGCACTGATCTTTTTTTTCTGTGTATCCACACTTTTGGGAAGCAGCTGTTGGAGAATTTGGAATCATTCTGGGTGTGCCTTGTTAGTTTTGTATCAACTGAGTTTTTAATCAAACTGTCACATAGGACTAAGCAAAACACCTTTCAAAGGTCCAATTATATCCACAGCATTATTTTAAGCAATTTAAAGTTTAATCATATCAAAGTACAATGTAGGTTACTTTGAAAACATTTTAACCCACACAACCCTTTGGTTGCCGTTGATTTCTTTCCTCCCTTTATTTATGGAGTCTGTCACAGACATTGCATTATTTTATTTGGGAGTGCTGTCAGCTGAACTGGCCTATAATGTCACAGGTCATTTTATTTGCTCTGCTCAACTATTTTGAAACTAGGAACTATCTCCAATTCTTTTGATGTCTTCTCCCACTTTTCAAGGTTTATTAAAATCAGCAGTAATGATATTGAAAATTCTTAAACAACCAGCTCCTTTAAAAATACCTATATTATAACCTTGCTCACTGGAAATACATATTTTTTTTTTCTATTTCCCTTACTTTTTGTGGATATTTGTGATTATAAATATGAAGATATCTCTGTAATTTAGATTGACTCCTTTCTAAAAACTAAAATATAATTTTCTCCCATTGGTGTGACAATGCAGGGAAAAAAATCTCTTTTCATTGCTGTACTCTTAAAAAGAAAAGTTTCCAGCTTTATTCTCTCCCATTTCTTCAGCTATTTTGGTATTGTAATTGCTGGTTATTTTACTCAGATTATGTGTACATGTAAAAGGAAGAAATCTTGATTGTCACAAGATTCTGGCGAATTCTGCAAATAGTGTAGGAAAAGTGCTGCAGAGCTTAAAAGCAGCTATAAAACTCTTCTAAACCTTAAGGATTTTTATTTTGGGGGGGGGGCGGGGGGGGGGGGGAAATCCCCAGTAATTATCTTGGGAGATATTATTTTTTGCTATTCCAGGGTTCTACCCTTCCATTACCTAATTGCAAAGTTAACTTGTAGCAAAATCTTGTTTTATTTTTTACTGAATGATTCATGCCTTGTCAGGGTTATGGGAACCTGAAGGGAGCCCACAGGAAAGATGGAGAGAAGCTTTTCATAAGGGCATGGAGTGACAGGGCAAGGGGATGGTTCAAACAGAAACAGAGCAGGTTTAGATTAGATATTAGGAAGAAATTGTTCCCTGTGAGGGTGGGGAGGCCCTGGCCCAGGTTGGGCAGGGAAGCTGTGGCTGCCCCTGGATCCCTGGGAGTGTCCAAGGCCAGGTTGGAGCAACCTGGGCTAGTGGAAGGTGTCCCTGCCCGTGGCAGGGGGTGGCACTGGATGATTTTTAAGGTCCCTTCCAACCAAGCCATCCTATGAGTCTACAATTCCATGGCAGTTTTAACCTGGATGAATTGTTTGGACTTGATGATCTTGGAGGTCTTTTTCCAACCCTAATGATTCTAAGGGACCAGCTCCAGTGCGGTGATCCTTAGGTTGTTTATGAATTTTAAATTTTCCTCAGCATTCACTGTTCTTAGAGTTTTATGGGCTAATAACCTAAATTTGCCTATCAGGTTTTTTTTTTTTTCCTAAAAGGAGGCAAACATATTTGTAAAGAGGTTCAAGCTGCAGAAAAATATTACTTTGTGTAGCAAGTCAAGGGCTCTGTTAGCTGTTAGGAGCAAAATCTATCCTTATATCCATAATTCTCTGGGCATTGCTGAAGAATGAAAGTTGCCTTCTATACAATGCAATAATTTCCTAGTGGTACTTTTATTTGGAATGTTAATTTTCATTCTTGTGGGGTTTTTTATTATTAACACTGTCTTTTTGGAAAAGTGCATAAGTTTCTGTGCCCAGATTTTGTAAGGAATTACCGCACTGAGGTTTTGATTCACTGCTGCCTCACTCCAGCTTTATGCTAGTGTAGCTCTGGAAAGCATGGCTTAAAGTTGGAGGAACAGTGGAGTGGTGTAGTAAGATCTAAATGTTAATTGGAATGATGTTCATTCAGTTTAATTGTCCTTTACTGAGCCATAATACAAGCAAGGAGCTGGAGGCAATAAGAAAATCACTGCAAGTGCTTAGGTGGCCAAATTGGATGCATGGGATGGCTACCAGCAGATTTTGGAGAACACTCACAGCCTAATACTGTGATGGGGGTTTTATGTCTCTTTTCTGATTCCAAGACTTGAAAGCATTTTACAATATAAATGGCTATTAAGGTCAAAGACTATCTGCATCCTAAAATGTGATTAATTTTGGTGAAAACAGGCAGCTTGTATCTATTATAACAGCAGATTGAAACTGAAGGTGATTAAAATGGCATGAAAATAATGTGGTTTCCTAAAAGGCATCATTGCAGTCCGCATCTGATCTTGAAGAAGTACAAGCTGCTGCTCTACTCTTATCAATATACTCCATAAAATTACTAATGTGTTCAAAGATGTATGGTTTTAAGTATCTAATTTATGTGCCCCCTTATTTTAAAATGCTTCCTTTAATCTTTCTGTTCCCTAATGCATGTGAAACAGCTACCAGAATGCTTTTCATGATGGAAAATGTGGAGCTATTGGAAACCTTCAACAACCAGAATTCATTCAGGAATATGCAATATAGGCTTAATCCAGCCAGTTTATCCACACTGATTATGAAGTAAATGCCATTCGATGATGTCACTTAATATTCAATATCAATCCACCAGTGTTTCAAAAAGAATCATTTAACAATGAATAATGCTTGATTGTAGATCTCTGCAGTAAATTAGAATATCCTAATTTAATAGAGTATGATCTGTTATTTGCCAACAAACATAGAGATTGCCTTATAAATCATGCAGTAGTGTGGTTATAGAATAACACTATACTGGATTATATTTCATTTCTCCCTATTGAACAGTCATGTTTCTGCCATGTAATGTAATTTTCCATCTTTTAACTTAGTTTCTTTTACTAACAGAAATACAAATTAGTCCTGAGGAAAATTATTTACTGGGGGCAGGCAATTAACTGTGCATTTCAGTACGTGAATATCATTAAAATGCTCTTTTTGTTTTTCACCTAACTGTATGGAGCTATTTATGTATTTAATGAATCATAATGAGTTTAAGGCCAGAGCACAGGAAATAAAAAAGAACAGGTGAGTATAAATTAATGTGGTTCCAGACACAGGGTTTCTGTAGGGTCTGTTCCCTGTTCACATCAGTCACTGACACTTCAGAAGGAGATTTCTTCTGAACTCTTCTGTTATTGATTCAAAAGACTTGAAGTGTAGTATGGTTTTTGTTATTGCCTTATGACTGTTTATCCTGCTTACTTTGCTTAGCATTTATAATACAGAGTCATATGTTCCCAAGATAGGCAGCAGGAAAGGTTTGGAGTGACATAGGCCATTCACACTAATTAAAAGCAGCTAAAAACTTACTGAATGTGTGGGGTGGAATTAAAGAGTTAAAATAATATTACATCCAAAGTAATCCCTACAGTCTGGGAAAGACTTATAAATAATTGAAGCAGTTTCCATGGTATAACTGGTATGGTATGATGTATAACTGAAAGGCTTTATCCCAAAAAAGTGTATCCCACTCTTTCAGTATTTTAGGAAAGGGATAATTGAACATCATAAGTAGTAACCTGGGTTGCTACAGTACTTGAGAGCATATTTTTAGGACCTACTACTTTGAGGACATCCACTTGGATTTGGCAAGTACCTAATTCGCGTTGTGGAACATTGAGACATTGCCTTGGAAATCCCATTATATGCTTAAAATCCGTTTGAAAATGTTGGCCAGGGATATGTACTTAATTTCAGTGTATGCTTGAAGCTGGCTGACTGGAAGTCCCAGTGTTTTGAAGTTCAGCAAGTTCTTAAGGGCTCTCACATCCTGAGGACCTGGGGAACCTCAGGCAGACTCGTGCATGGGAGAAGCACAAAGGTATATGTACAAAAAGCCTGGTAAGCCTAAAATGAGATTCCCTGTGACCATAAGTAACTCACATGTTAGAGGAGCTGCAGAAACCTGTGGTTAACTGTTTCATCTTTTTGTTTCTGTAGGGGTTTCAGAACCTCCTTTCATCTTTCTAGATGGGATGCTCTAACAAGCTCAGCACTGACCTCACGCTATTCCTGTAGACATCACTGGGAGGGTTATCCTGGGCTTAATAGGAATAATTAGAACAAGCCAGAACACTTGGGAAAAATCCCTGTTGACCTGTTTTGCCTTTTTTTTTTTTACATGTAACAGTAGGTTTTTAAAGGTTTAAGTGAGAACTAACATTTTTTTGTGTGTGAAAAAAGAGGCAACTTCTTCAACCATAGGAAAAGAATCAACACCACCAACAAAACCACCAAGCAGCAGACAACACAAGTTGTTTTCCTTTGAATGTTCAAAAAAATGTGATGTGAGGTACCACAGTCTTACCTTTACTGTTGAGTGCATTTGTGCTGGGTACAACAAACTAATTCTGAGGGATAGGATTTATTTTGTCTTTAATGAGATCTAGGAGGATCCAGACTTCAGTTAGGAAATGGTCCAGTGATCCAGTCATGGAATAACCTTGCTGTATTTTATTTTGGAGTAACCTGGCTATATTTCATTTTCTTTTCTGTTTGTAGCTGGATAGTGCCACTTCTCTCATCCAGGCAGCTAAAAATCTGATGAACGCTGTGGTCCTTACAGTGAAAGCATCTTATGTGGCTTCTACTAAATATCAGAAGGTCTATGGTACTGCTGCAGTGAACTCACCAGTTGTATCTTGGAAGATGAAGGCCCCTGAGAAGAAACCTCTAGTAAAGAGAGAAAAACCAGAAGAATATCAGACAAGAGTGAGAAGAGGGTCCCAGAAGAAACATATTTCCCCTGTACAGGCCTTAAGTGAATTTAAAGCTATGGATTCATTCTAAACCACTAAGCTTTACCAGGAGGGTTTTATATTCTTTTTGTATGCATACCTGCCGACTTGTGTGCGTCTGGCATGGGGTGGGGGGAAGCAGGGACAATTTGCATGCGACCTGAGACTCTATTCATAAAGTTACTAACTTTCTGCAATGCCAAAATTCAGGGCGTTGCCCTCTGATGAGAAATGGACTTACTCCAAGCTTCCTTTTTAAACTAAACTATAGCATTGAATTGGCCAAAGAATTTGCATCACGGGGGTATGTGTGAATTAAATAATAAATTCTAGTCTAAACCCCAGAATTTTTATGCATGCAAGAAACATTAGGTTGGCAGGTATATTAAGTGAACAAAAAAAAAAAAAAGGAATTGTAATGGTAGACCATAAAGCTTGTATTGCTTCTGTTGCAGTGCAAAAATGTACTAGCCAATATGCTTCAATGTGTGGCCCAATAATTAAATGATATAACTTTTAAGTCATCTTCATTATAGTATGTGAATTTTTAAAACAGATTAAAACTAATTCATCTTAAAAATGCTTCTTTTAAACCAGATTTTGTTCTTTATATTCTAGTAGTGTTATGATTGCTCACGTTTCAATTAATCCCATTAATATGGCCAGAGGTTTACTTTTGCCAATTGAATTCCTTATGGTGGAGTATGAAGCACAATATGGTGATTGACATTGCCTTTTATATTATGATTATTATTCTGATTATTATAATATTAGTAATAGAAGACCTGGTGGTGGAATGTTTAGAGACACGGAAACTGACAGTGTGAGAATTTAGAGGCAAATATGTAGGTGTAGCTTGGATTACAGGTATCTGACATACCATTGTAACCACTAACTCAATAAACTCATTTAACCTTGGAATCCTCAATATGGCTCGTCTCCTTTAAAGCACACATCTCTCCTGCCTCACAGTTAATG
>VXBX01009825.1:279030-300546 GCA_013400415.1 Scytalopus superciliaris | reverse complement strand
AAAAAAAAGGAAATTACTAGGGCAGCTCCAAAGGCTATTCATTTATACTGCTTTTGCTCCCAAAAAACTATGACTGAGAATATGGTTTGTTAATTGACCTTATAATTGACCTGCAGAGCATCATGTGTTGGGCATACTAAGTTGTCCCATGGTATTTCCCTCCTCATCAAGGCTTATTGCTTTAGTGCAGCTCATTAGGAAATGAGGACATAAATTAAACTTGAAAAGAGAAACGGCAGTGCTGAAGTTGATGTGGGAATGTTAGAGTACCTTGCAGGGTGCAGAGGGCAAACTGACCTTCACTTCCCCATGCCTTGGCTAAGAGATGCATTTATTTAGGAGCCACACCTCCTATTAAATTTAATTGCTCGCCCTGAGGCTCTCCTGGTGAAAGCTGCTTGGCTAAGTAGAAGGTGGTTCCTGGCTGAGAGGATGTGGTGAAGGTATGGATATTGGCAAGGGAGAGACTCCCGTTAATCTGTGTGGTTTGTGGGCTCAGAGGTGATGGTGGGGCTTCAGAGGCTGGTGGTCAGACTGTCAGGCACAGCTGAGAAGCAGAACTTCCCCCCTGTGCTATGACAGAGGTTACTGGTGGTAGGTGACCTGCAATCACAGCATTTCTACAGGAAAAAATGACCTACCAGCACTTACTCAAAAGCAAATTGCATTTGTTATTGATGAAGTATTTTGGATGGCAGAGAAGTTTTATTTTTCCTTTCAGGATTGGTGTTTCTTACTCAGGGAGTCTTTTTCTACATTATTAATTCAATCATACAGAGCACCTTGCTTTTTAATTTTTTGCTTTCACATTCTTCTCACTCCTTCAAAAGCCATGGGATTTTAGGTTTGCACTCAAGCTATTGAAAGCTCTGTTCTTGCTGAAAGAAATACTTGATTACTGATGATTTTATGGGTTTAAAACTCTCTAGCTGTGTCCCAATTACAGCCACTTTGGCTTTTTTTGTTTGTTTGTTTTTCTCCTCCCTTCTCAGCATTTTATGTTCAGGAGGAAGCATTATTTACATTAACCTAACTGGGTGGGCATCTTATAATTCCCCAATGGAATAACGTTAGGTGGATTTTCCAGTAGCCTGGGATCAAACAGCTATCAAACAGCTTTATCCTTTATCACAAATTTCTGCAAGAGAAAGCTTGGACCAAGTGCTTCTATAGCACAGAGGTTTCAAAATTCTCATGGATCTTCACCTTACACTATTCATGTGGCCTCATTTCTCTGTATTGTCTGTGTTGTTTTCCAAGATGGTATCTATTTTGTGCCACAGAACATGACTTGGAGATAACCAAACCGGCTGTGCCTGAGCTGCATCTGAAACCAGTAGCAGTATAACTGCACCTCAGCCATATTCAATGATAATAAACCCTAATAACCAGTATTTTGCAAAGGCTGAAATAAAGCCCAAGTTATTCAGGGTTTCAACATAGAAAAAATATTACTTTTCTCTACAGTAATGTTTTACAAGAAGATTAAAATAAGTACAAAAGTCAAGACTCATTAGAACATGTGCCATAGTGTCTCTTGATTAAAATACAAAATGTCTTCAGTAAACAGGACAGTCATAAAAAAAAGCAATATGAGCAATTACCTTTGTCCACTGCACTATTGCAGCTGGTTCCTTGAATCCAGGCTGTTTCCATCAGTCACTGGTTTTCTGACTGGGAATTGTCCTCAAAGAAACTCCCCATCTGCTTCGGTGCCCGGACTGTACATCTGCAACCTGCACCACAGATATGCAGTCTGAATTGAGTGCTCCCTCCTTTGTCTCCCCACTTTCTCCTGGCCCTGTTCTGGAGCCTGACTTACCCTTTCTTCAAGGAGCATCTGCTTCTCCCCACCACTTTTCCCAAAACTGGCTGGAGAGTCTCTTCCCCAGCTGTTGTAGTGTGAGCACGCGCTCTGTGTTGCAGGTATGTGAATTAGGATTGTCAAAAGCAGAGCCATCCCAGACCATCTTCCAAGCATTATTGGTCTGAAGCAAATATTCCCTCTGGTTTACAGGTTCTATGGTGATGACCTTGAGAGAAGGGCTAAGAGCTGTCTCTGTATTATCCTGTATTACCAGCAGTGACCTGAGACCCTCTTTGCTAAACCACCGTGTTCACTTTGCAGCTCAGGTACCGCGAGTGACTTGGCTGAAACTGTGCCTTGCATGGCACAGCTGTTGCTGTGGGAAGGAACTACTCAGCATTTGCCCTCTTAGCAAGAGCTTCCTTTGCCTGGAAATCTCTTTTTCTAGGCTTTAAATCTCTCCTAGGCACAGAGAGACCCTGAAGTGCTGATATGTTTGTTACAGTCACTTGATTGCTTCCATTTTTAGGCTAGTGCCTTTGTAAGACACAAAACTTGCTTGCAGTCCACAGTACACCAGTGTGTCGGCTGGATAACACAAAACTGTTGTGTTGCTTACTGAAAGTAGGGCATAAAAGACAGTATTTGGGCATTTAGCGTAATTATTTGGGTTAGGTTGCATTTGGAGGTACAACTAATCTTTCCTGAAATGTCAGATCGCTTAAAAAATAAACAGAAGTCTGGCAGACGTGGGATCTGATGGTGGAGGTGGCAAAGAAAACCAGACCATCATTGAAAAGTAGGGGTGGGAACTGAGTTTATCTGATCTCTACAAAATACTCAGAATTTGTGTGCCTAATGGAGGTGTTTGGGCTTGATTTTTGTGGTCAGGTGTGGTGTGGAAGTTTTTCATGCTGCCTGGTCTGTGTGTTCAGAGAGAACCAATGACTGCAGTGCATGGAGCTTTAGGGCTGGCAGAGCAAGCTGGGGATCAGGAGCAGCCTGTGTGCAGTACCATGAAACTCAGGGAAGGTTTGCTAACCTGTTTGCTCTCCTTTTATTCTCACTTCTGTCTGCCTGTCTCATTAACCTGCATGATCTGATGCTGTGTCTGTATGAGGCCACTTGAGCACAGAAGCTCTTTCCCTCCGGAAGCTTCAGAAACCAATTTAAATTTGACAATAAGTGGTCAAGAAATTGCAGAAGCCTCACTTCTGAGGTCATAAATATATTTCAGTGAATAGGAACCTCAGAAATATGCTATGTAAAATCTTCTATCCACAATTAATTCTATATTAAAATCCATATATTGGCAGATTAGATGCCAGTAAAAAATGGACAATACTAAAGCAATGAGTCATATCGCCAGTGCTGCGCCCCTTGTGAAGAATTTTACCAGGAGATTAATATAATCTTATTTGAAAGTGTCATAAACATCCTTTATTCTAATTATCTTTGCCTGAGGTTCTGTTAAGAAACCGTAATTCATTTTGTAACACAAATGCTTCATAGCTGTGGATCCTTGTCCTGTGCAGTAACATTTAAGTGACTTTATATCCCTTATGTACATAAATTAAACAGAAGAAAATAAGAAAATTCAAAATACCCTATCTTTAGCATAAATTGATTATAACTATTTTGCTGAAATGACCCTTCAGTCATAAATTAGCTTAACTTATAGTATGCTGATGTTAAATAAAGATCTTGTTCTTACACATCTGTTTACTCTAATAGTAGTAATTTGACCCCAATTTAAATTTGCACTACCAAGGACATCTTTTCCACACTGTTTGTTTTGTTTTATTTTAAAGAAGAGAATGGTTCTTTCTTTACTTCCACCAATTTAATATCAATCAATGACAGCTCATTACCTTTTTGGAATCCTATTGGAGTTTTAATAGATTTTTTTTTATCATTATTATTGGTATAAAATTTAAAATACTAGTCAAGATTTTCCCTTACCACCCTTCACAGGCAACTCTGGGAATACTTGGCCACTGGAGCTTGGCTATGCTACAAGTTTAAGTAACCTGGTGACTAATACACATTATGCAAGAAGCCAAGAAGCACTGGAATAAGGGGGTGGGAAGCTGTTGGGTAGGAGTAGCTGAAGGACTGCTTGGCACCGTGGCAGGGATCCCTGGCACACGGAGCACGTTCCGAACGCCTGCTCTGCCTTTTTTACTGGCAACATCTTCAATGAATCTTTTTAAGGAGATCACCAGCAACGTGAGTCTTGGGTCTTTTGAATTCTCCCTACGTAAAACTGCTTGAGAAATGACTTAGACCTGTTGTGCTCCTCTCCAGAGGAAAGGGCAAAGGACTGATGCTTCATTGAACTAATGAAGCTTCTCGCCCAGATTAATCTATACAGTTTTGTGTAAGTAGGAGCAGAATGGAGAAGAAAAGGCTATGGGGAGACCTTCTAGCCCCTTTCCATACCTAAAGGGGCTCCAACCTAACCCAAGAGGGACTTTGGACAAGGATCTGGAGTGACAGGGCAAGGAGGAATGGTTTTCAGCTGAAATAGCATATATTTATGTTAAATATTAGGAAGAAATTCTTCCCTGTGAGGGTGGGGAGGCCCTGGCACAGGTTGCCCAGAGAAGCTGTGGCTGTCCCATCCCTGGAAGTGTCCAAGGCCAGGCTGGACAGTGCTTGGAGAAACCTGGGTTAGTGGAAGGTGTTCCTGCCCGTGGCAGGGGGTGGCACCAGATGATCGTTAAGGTCTGTCCAAATCAAACCATTCTGTGATTCTGTCCCATATTTAGACAGCTTTGGTTTTAGCAGCAGTATGTTTGAGTCATTGAGTTCAGATAAGCTAAAAAAATACCCAAATATTAATCAACCCAAAGTTTCTGCTGAGCTCCTAAGGTATTCAAACTGCAGTAAGCTGTATTTATTTGATGAAGTCTTCCTAAGAATTCTGAATAATAAGATCCTAAAAAGCATTCTTATGCAAGCATAAGGAACGTATTCCATCAATACTTGATGGCTGAGGTTTAATATTGACTACAGCTGTTCTCATGCATGTATCTTTTTATTATTACACTGTGACTTCACCAAGATTTTTATTCTAAAAAGCCTTGCTGCAGGCATTTAAACCTACTCTCACAAGCAATCCACAAGTACAAGGCACAGAGCTACCTCTGAGAATAAAACTAAGAAGGAATTCAAAGGATTGTGTTATCAATGTGTCTAAATTGGAATACTTAGGAATAACTCCTGAAACACAGAGCACCTTGACATCAACACCATAAAATGTCAGGTAGGAAGGAGAATGCAGAGGGTAGAGAAAATGAAGTCTGGAAACCAGCAGGTTTCTCTATTTTCCATTTCAGGGCAAACCGAGGAGCCTCTTGCCACTCTGTGTTTCCAGCACAGTCAGAGGTGACTCAATTCCATACATGAAACTGCCTTGGGCAGTTCTGGTCTCTGTCTAAGAACCTCTGGCCCAAGCTGGACACAGCCTGGATATTAATTTTTTCTGAAGGAAGACAAGATATTCAAATGAGGCACTGTACAAACACCCCTGTCATAGAAATGAAGAATAATTTTGCAGTAATATGCTAAGACCCAGTTATATATTGGATATATTATAGAATATATCCAAGGCTGGAAAGGTTTCTGTGCTCCATATGTTCCTACTATATCTTTCTATAACTGAGAGTAAACTTCTTTATTTTGAAACTGTATCCTTAAGCAAAATCCTCCCTCTCTCCTGTCAGTTCCACCTTAAAATAAATATAAGAAAAGACAAATATTTAAAAAATATTACCTGCTTTGAATTGCATCAGTTTCAAGCAGACTTGGCTAGGAAATTGTCAGTATTTACTGAGGGGGAAAAAATATTTATTACATTATTTCATAAATATTTTCTGAGCATTTCATTTAGGGGAAAAAATCCAATAACTATAGTTTTCCAAAATGCCAAATCTATTTCCACTCACAGTAAGAAAAATCTATATAGAGGCATTGAAAGATTAGTGAGCAACTGATCTTCCTGCTGTCAAAATTTAAATCACACAAAGCTTTCTTTGGGGGAAAAAAAAAAGAAAAGAGCTTTTTTCTGTAGAAAAGAAATTTAACAAAATATAGTTCCAAATAGGTCTCTCTTTAAAGAGAATCAGAGACTTTTCCACAAAGGATGTTGTCATCTGATTTAAGCCAGAACAGCCAAACTGTCATCAGAAGTCAATCTGTTTAAGATCTTATTACCTGGTAGGATTTTAACATGTTGGTTTAGTTTACTGCATTCTTCACTTGCAGTACTGTAGGCAGGATTCACCAGGCTCTACATACTGGAACACTTACCCAATGCACGTGTTTAAAAGACCCAGTTTTTAGATGCTAGTCATTTTGCCCAAGTATATCCTTTAAGACAGGTTAGCAAAGGCATACGGAGTTTTTGGAAAACTCCATAAAAGAGTCTGGCACAATAAAAACCTGAAGAAAAGTACAAAGATAAATGTTTACAGAGCCACTGTACTGTCCACTCTTCTACATGGGTCTGAATCCTGGGTCATCTACCGCCACCACCTGCGACTCCTCGAGCGCTTCCATCAGCGCTGCCTCTGAACAATNATAATGCTGCTGCTTCCTTTGGGATTTCACCCAGGATCAGTCTCAAGGAGAAAAGACAATGCTGAAAGAACTGTGCCTCACCAACACCACCCTAGGAGACTTTCCACTATACCTTTTGTGACCAGACTTGCTTATCGCACATTGGCCTTTTTAGCCACAAGCATGCTTGCAGCAAGCATGGGTAGAGCCCTTCCCAAATCTTCGTTTGCGAAGCCCAGCCGTGATGATCCTTTAAGACTGACATTTCCTATGCTGTGTATTTATGATCAAAAGAATAACCTAAATTAATTCTGTACCATATGAATCAAAGAATCTTGGAAAAGACCTCGACAATTGAGTCCAACCATTAACACAGCACTGGCAAGCCCACCACTAACCCATGTATCCAGGTTTCACATCCACACAGCTATTCAATCCCTTCAGGGATGATAACAGCAGCACTTTCCTGTGCAGCCTGTTCCAATGACAGCAATTTCTGTGAAGACAATTTCCCCAGCATCCAACCTAAACATCCTCTGGCAGAACTTGAGGCTGTTCCCTCTTGTCCTGTCCCTGTTCTCTGGGAGCAGAGCCCAACTGCCCCTCAGCTTCCCCCTCCTGTCAGGGAGGTGCAGAGGGTGAGAAGGTCCCTTCTGAGTCTCCTTTTCTCCAGGCTGAGCGCACCCCCCCGCAGCTCCCTCAGCCACTCCTGCTGCTCCAGACTCTTTCCCACTTCTTCTCTCGGACCCTTCTTTGGCCAATCCATAAGGATGGAAAAAATATGCATCGCTTTGCTCTGGGCAAGCAAGAAGTGTCAGTCTCCCCAGAGACAGGGTTTTCACTCTACTGTCTGGAGCCAAATCCACAAGTCCTGGTCCTGCTCTGCCTGAGCCCAGTCTATCTCTCTAAGGAGTTCTGCCTGGGGTGAGCTGCCTTCTCTTCTCCCTGTAATGGAGCATTGCAATGGGCATTGGTGTCATTATTTCAGATGGCTTTTAGAGTAGGATTACATAGCATGGCACAGGTTTTATGGAGATACTGACACTGGCTCATAGAGAAGGATGGGTAACAGCAAGAAAAGCAGCTTTCTATTAGAACACATCCTTGCAGTTAGGATTTTTCACATACACTTGCATTTCCACCCAGAGGGAGACTATCGACTGGCTGGATTTCAACATATTAAATAATCTTCCTAGGAGTTAGAGATTACTCTGATTTTATTTTTTTTTTATGGTGTATGATGTCATAAAAAATGCCTTGTAGCAATCTCAGTAAGCAAAACTGACACCATCCCCCTTAATAATGTGCAATTTTGTGAAAGAACAGATCAAATTAGCTTGATAGGATCACTTTCAAAAGAAAATGTGAATTATAGCATCTTTCTCTAGGTCTTAATCTGCTATATCCTGTGTCAACCATTATTTCTCTCAGAACCAGCCTCGGGCTGCTGTGCCTGTAGTTACTTGGTTTATCTAAACACTAACACAGTCCTGATTTGAAGGATGTGGATGCAGGGCACACGGGACTGCTGTGTTTTCAGATTTATTTTTTCAAAGATTGGAAATCACACACATTCATCTGGACTAATCGGGGCACGTAAATCTTGCAGTCAGAGATGCCACTGCTGGGGATAGCTGAGCTCCAGTTCATTACATCCCAACATATAATCATGAAATATGGGAGATTAACTGAGCCCTCGGAAATGCCTGTTTCTCACTGTTGGTGATGAAGGCAGTTTAGGATGATTTGCTCACAGGTGTCCACACTCTGACAACTTCTCAAATTAAATATTGTTCAAAGAAAGCAAACGGAACCATGGAAGGATACCAAAGCTTGTCAGCTCAGCAATATTTCCAAGGGTAATGGAGTATGATGAGTGACTGCCAAGGAGCAAATCACAACACAGTGATGGAAGCATACAGAACATTGCCAACAGCACATCTCTAACGTGGCAAAATCAGGCAAAACTCAGAGTTAAGGTGCCGGGGATTAATCTCACGAGCGGGAATGAACTTGACACATCAATATGATGCATATTCAAATCCAACTTTATTCGAAACTTCTACTGATATATATACCTTTTTTACTACCGTACACACGTTTCTGTATGCAGAGCAATTGGCTACTGGCCACTGTCCACACACCCCCATTCAGACCATGATTGGTTAGCAATTAACTCACTATGTCTTGTTACTGCTAATTGTCTATCTTATTATTTCTACTTTCTCATTCTGAGCTTATCGTGGTTCCCTTGGCCTTCTTGGCCTTTCCCAGACAGTAGCTGCATATCTTGGATAAACACCAGGTGTTATTATCTACACTCTAACTACATTCTGAAACACTGTGTCTGCTCAAAGCAATCCCACATTAAGGTGTCTGACTGTTGTTACCTGGACAGCCCAATTTCTGTTCCCTGCTTGGTCTAAACTGTGAGACAATCTTTAATTATTTAAGCAGAGACAATTCTATTTTTTTTTTTTTTTGCATGAGATCCTGTCTTATTCCACTTATTCTGGGGATATACCACGGCTGCATGTGGAGGAGGCTGTTTGTCAAACTTCATCCTCACTTTCTGTCACCACCTGCACTGAACAAGCCAAAGGACTGCAGAAAGGGGACACAGCCTCCTCGTGAGGCAGATCCATGCAGCTCTAGGGACTTAATTAGATTTTAACCTCTACCTTCAACTTGTGTGATGCCCAGCAAGTCACTTAAGCTGAACTTTGCACAGATGGTCATTAATTGAGCATCCCTCTCTTCCAGGTCTCTCACCTTGAGGTCCCAGGTAATGACTGGCAGGAGTCTGAGCTCCTGCAGTAGCAGCCAAAGCCACTGATTTCTGATTTTGAAAAAAAACCAGAATATAGGGATAAGTACCCTTGAAAAATACTATTCTAGGTGTTTCAGGCTGGACACTCCCTATTAGTGTATGCACCTGATTTTAATCAATTTATGCTTCAGCTGCCTATTGGTAGAAGGGAGATATTATATTGTTGCCTCCCAACAAGGGGAATTTAATTATTATTTATTAATTAATTGGTTTCTATAATACTTTTGCCCTAGAAGGTTCAGGAAGAAATTAATAAGTACTTTTTTTAAGCTGGAGTTGACTAGAGCAGAGTAAAAAAAGGAAGGGCCAATTAACTAAAAGATGAGAGTGTCAGGTGGCAGCTGATTAAGTGAGCATTGTCCTTCCTGCTCTGGGACTGAGGTGTGAAACACAAACAATTAGCATTTTGTCTGTCCTGAGTACCAAAGAATAAGTGTAAAATTGGACCACTTTTTCTATGGAATTTTATCTTTAAAGCTTGATAGAGAACACTTTGATACCCTGTGAAAATAAATAAGTTTTTATTCTCAAAATGCTTTGAAAATTTTTTCAGAATTGCTTCTTTCAACTGGAAAAAGGAGGAAAAAATTGAGCAAAGTGTTTTACTCAAGAAAAGATGTCTGCAACTTTTTGAACAGGGAAAGGAAACAACCAAACTCCAAGTCTTGGCCTATTTTGATGTGCAGGCTTCCTTGAAATCCGAAAGCAAAGCATCACTGCAGACAAATTTTTTATGTATTAACATCTGTGTAAAGCTGAGCACCTGACTTTGTAGCTCCAAGAAATATGAGTAATTCTTCATAGAATTGTCGTATAATGGTTTGGGTTGGAAGGGACCTTAAATTCCACCTAATTCCAAACCCCTGCCATAGGCAGGGACACCTTCCACATCCCTGTGATTTGACAAAGAACAAGGGACAAACCAGTAATGGAGTTATCCTATGATAAACTACTACAACATATGTTGAGGGATTTTATGAAGGAAGATGTACTACATATCCCTGACACTTCATTATTCAACATGCTTGTGAAAATATTCCTGTCTTGGAAAAAATTACAAGTGATAGTTATTTTTTAATTAAAATGCAACAGTACAGGAAGTTCTTCAGGGCTAATAACAGTGATTCCTATTTAATACTTCTTATCAGTGGATTATTATTAAAAAAATAAATAAATAAAGAAAAAAATAAGCACAACCATTCCCTCTGTTTTCACACACAGAAATTGAGGTCAGTTATATTACAAACACTACAGACAACAGAAATTGAATTATCATAAAATGCCATTTCTACAGTATCATGCATCATAAAGCTAGAATAAAAAATTAGTATTCAATGCTCAATTAAATAAACTAGGAATTATTAAAATATACAAAAGCTCAGACATTCTCCTTGTGCTAATTAAGTCATCATTCTTCTGTGCAATATCTACCTGCAAAAAAAAAAAAGATTGAATAGCATGCTGTTGTCAGACTTAATAGTGCTGTTTGAAAATGTTCTACTGAGCAGTCCTTTTTTTAAGATAAGTTTTGCTTTCAGCAATCTGACAAAAAAAAAGGTTGGGAATTGGGTTTTTTGGTAGGGATAATTAGCAAAGGGATTTTTTTTCAGAAGGAAATCTGCATATTGGTAACAGCCACATTTTAACTAATTGAAGTGGAAAAGTACTAATTTCTTATATCCCTTTACCTGAAAACATTGTATTTTTTTAAGTCCTGGTTATAACAAAAACCTTTTAATCTATCAACATTTAGACTGACAGATATTTTTCCTATTTTTTATGAACTGTGTCATTGTACAAGAGCCATCTTTTTTTCACATTGAGCCTAAGACTGAGTAAGTGACTTGTATGTGGCAAAATTTTGAGGGCAGATGCTACCAGCTTTGATCAGAGAAGCACAAGGCATTATTTGAGGGGGTAAACACATTGCTCAGGAGTAAAGGGTGAAGAATCTGCTCACTTACAGAGATACCCATGAAGTGTTGTGACTAATTGGAAAAGTGACTCTGAAATCAGCATTTGCTGAATGGTTTAATAAAATCAGCGTGGTACAAAAAAAATAACAGCAATTACTGTGTTGCATAACTCCCAGGAAACATCTATCAGACATCACAGACTAGCTGGAGATGTATAATTTAGCATTCCCCTTCCTCAGAACTGCTTGTTCTTGCTCAAGATGGTCTCTTTCCACCATATCCCCCATCTGCTCCACCCCCGCTTCCTATCCTGTCTCATTGCTTGTACACTTTTTTTTGTATTTTATTTTTTATTACTGGTAGTCATTTTAAGGAATCAATATCAGTTCTGTAGTTGAATCTTCCAACTGCTGAAGGCCTCTGCCAGTTAAATAGGGGTTCCAACTCCCATTAGCTTCAACTCACTGGTTTCCATTTAATCTCAGTTTATCTACCCAGGCCATGGTGTTGCTGTCTCCCAGTGCTATCAGTGTTCAGGTTGCAGTTGTATCTTGGCAGGAAAATTTCACAGAGGAATCCCTTCTCAGTAGAGTTGCTTTTAATTTCCTGTGTGCAGTGCTGGTTCTTAATTTATTTGTGATCACGGGAGAAAAATGTCACAGCCCAGAGACACTGAAGGAGGGTGACTGGGAGACATCAGTGTGTTCTCAGGTTAAATCCATCCCATGTAAAATATTATTATTATTATTAACAACAACAATAACAGTTTTGTTTCTTGGGCTGTGCCAGTTTAAATTAGTGGTGTTTATGGCCATGTTTATGGCCGTGTCTGTGATACCTGAGGAGAACTTACAAAGACTTCACCAAGGCTTCCACATCACAGGTCATAATTCAGTCATAACTCATCACTGGTGTCAGGGCATGAAGGACCTCTCTGACCCATCTGCAGTTCATGCAGGTGGTGTTTTCATGAGATAAACAGTATAAAATCCCTGATCCAACACTGTTACACATGTGGGCAGGTAATGTGAAAAGCTGTGGTCAAATCTCTCCCAGCAATGTGCCCCCTTGTTCCAACAGCCCCAACCCTCTTGACCTGCCTTAGCCTTTCATACTCTTCCAACAGAATTGCATCTCACAACTCTTGCCTCTGACTTTTGCTAATCATTTGACCATCCAAGCTATTAGATATTTAATTTCTAGGAATGGTGCGTATAAACATGTTTAAATTACCTGAGAAAGGACTTTGAAAAGTTCGGGTTTGAAAATTTAATAATGGCTTTGGTGGCTCAAGGAGAGAATGGATCTTTTAGATGAGATTCTGATGGAGTTATCTGGTGAATTTAGATACTTTTAGATGCATTCAGATATTTTTCTAATGGCTACTGACAGTCTGTGAACTCCTCACAAACCCCTTGCATATCTTCAGAGGTCTCATTTACCAACATCTCCAGTTTGGAAGCACATCACTCCTAGACCACAGAGTCTCCTCTTTAAATCTCATCAGTTTATCAGTTTCCAGCCCTTGCAGGAAAGAACATCTTTATACACTGCATGGATACAGCATGTGATAAAAGAGACAGAAGGTTTGAGCTGCCTAGTTTTGTTTTATTGACATTTCTGATGTGTGTAAAATTACTGTAATATAAAGTGAGTTAACCACAGTCTTTAGGTGAGAGTGCTCAAATGGTGACTGAAAATGATTGGTTCCCTAATAATCACAGGCAATTAAAAGAAAAAAAAAAAGTTAGTGGGTAGGAAACTTGTTTATCTAATAAATAGGTCACTAAAGAGAAGCCGATAAGAGGGAAAAAATAAATGATTGACATGAGCAGAAGAGTAAAAACCACTAGGTTTTCAATCCCTCTCTGACAACATGACTTGCCTTGATGGTGTCATAATTGTTTGTGCAATGTTGTGTGGCAAAAATAATTCTAGTTATGCTGAAAGTTTTCTTACCTGCTATGGCAGCTTTATGTTTCCATTAAACAGCCACTATTTGCATTCCCCTGCAATTTGTAGCCCATACTTCTGACCACAGAAAGACCTCTTCTGGCTGTTTTCTCTTCTCCTACATAAAAATACAAATATTACCTCTCAGGATTCAGGAACAGGATTCAGCCTTGAGGAGAACAAATTGTCCTGCTCAGCTTTTTGTTGGAGACAAGGAGTACACAGGGAAAAAATATAATTGAAAGAAACCCTGATATTCTTACCGATTGCATCTTAGACATGAGCCACATTGGATCCTAGAATCGTTTAGGTTGGAAAAGCCCTCTAAGGTAAAGTTCAAATATTAACTGGGAACTGACAATTCCACCACTAAACCCCGTCCCCAGTTGCCACATGAGGATTTGTTTTTGTGGAAAGAAGTGGAAATAGATTATATATCTATGGTTAGCAATTTGAGGAAGCTACATCCTCCAGCTAAAACGCTTTAAAATGAGGAGTAACAAATAACTTTGGGAAAAATAAGAGGTTCTGAAGAGAATACCCTCACTGTGCTCATGGGCAGAAGCATGGATATGGTGATTCGTTCTCTTGAGAAAAGTTTTGGCTATTCTTGTGCACTGTGGGAATGCAGCAGCTGCTATTGCCTCATGTTCCTTGGGGAGGTGAACAAGGGACTCATTCCACAGAGATTTCATCCTCCTCAAAAATAAACCCCATGGTATTTTGGGAAAAGGAGACTAGTGATAGATTCAGATGTTCTCCAAGACTTTTGTATTACCTGGGCTTTTAAGTCAAAGTGATTGTAAATATCAGGATTCACATGCACAGACTGCACACTGTAGAACTGTCTGATTTGTGTCTAAATATTACATCTTGATGTCCCCAGAGGAAGCCTAAATGACCAGAGAAGATTAGATGCTGAGTGTTTAACTGGCTAAAAATGTGTTGTATGAGCCTGATGTCAGTGCAGATATTTAAATTATTACAGTGAGTCACAGAAGATTCCTCTTTTAGTAAAACAAACCAAGCAAGTGACTGGAGGGTACTGCAAGTTGCATCCTAAAGCAGACACATACCTTTGGGTGAGCAAGTCATACTGATATAACTCTTGTTGTCTTTGACAAAAAACAAATTGGAGAGGACCCTGAGGTCTTGCTCACTGTGTGAAGATGTGAAGGTATATAAAGGTAGAAGATGTGAATCCTAATCTACATGCACTAGGAGAACATTAGGGAATGCAACAGTAGGTGAGGAATTAACATTTAATAAAAATAAGGAGGTAAAATGTGAGGATGAAGCTTAAAAGATTAGAATCGTTTAATAAGAGAATTTGAAAAAAAAATCTTTATTGTGATTTTTCCTGATTGTCAAGGTTGTTTTGAGATGAAAATGAACTTTGTGTCAACCCTTCCACTGAAGGATAAATTAAGCTTGATGAGCAAATAGATGAGTAAAGCATGTTCCATCTTGTGAGAAGAGTTTTGCTTTTTCAAGCCTTTCCGCAGCTAAGGAGTCCAGGATTAGCACCACTGCAATGTTTTTTTAAGTAAGTCCAGCATTTCCTAGTGCAATGTTTTCTAAAAGATGAGAGGAGTGTGAAAATTAAAAAAGAAGAGAGCTCTATACCAGCATTTGAAGAGCTGCTTACTTTACCCCTTGGAAACAACGTATGGTTCCCAGTGTGTTTTCTGGTGTTTTTTATAGGACAAATATGTCTCAGTCTGCAGTCTAAGTTGATACAGCTTTTCTCTTCCTGATTGTATCTATTCTTCTTTAATCTTCAAATATTATGAAGATAAATATTTCGTGTTATATGCAACAAATACATATATAAATATATTCAGTACTCTAACAGCCTCTCAATGGGAAATCAGATAACACTGAGATGCCGTTTGAAGATTGGTTGGTTGTTAAGGATATTGTTGCTGGAAAATTATTCAGGTAATATGAAGGAGAAGAAGAGCATATATTAACACATCATGTTGTAACAGAATATGAGGAGACAGATATTCTAAATTAGGGATATCAGGAAGTGTAAGATTCTGCTGTCTGGGGCTGAAATTAGCCATATTTCACAAAAAATACAGGAGAGATGTGAGGAATTGTCTGAAGATTTAACCTGGATATATATACGTTTCATTGTTCTCTTTACTCTTTCCTCTATACACCACATTCTTCAGAGGGAAGGTGGTAGGGGAGTAGCTTACTGGTGTCGGTGTTGATGTGGGTCTATAAAAAGTGGGAATCAACTTTCCTCAAGATTTCCTGGGTAGCTTCAAGCAAGGTCCAACTCCCAAGACCCAATCCATCCTCCACTGTCTACAAACAAATTAATAAAGTGCCCAGTCCTGCACGAAGTCACCAATGAGGAGGAATTCCTTTGTCTGCATGGTAAGCTCACCCTGCAATGAGCTCATTTCAAATCTTGAGGTCTAATGAGTTCCCAGAACCCACCTTTGCCTTCTCTGGAGGAGAGGAGATGAGGTGAAGCCCTTGCATAGAACTCAGAGCTCAAGGCATTGTGGAAGAAAGGGATTTACCTTCCTTTTGTCCTTCATCTTCATACCTCTATGACTTAATGTAAGGTTAAAGTTATTTTTGAGCAGAAAACAGTGACTCATCTGAGAGGGCAGGGGGTGAAAGTAAGGGAAAAATTCTGTATAGCACTGTTGTTTATAACTTAGTTTCCTCTTCCTGTCAGTACCTAAACACCAAGGATTGAAGATGTATTCTCAATAAAACAATTACTGTGTAAAATTCAGTAAAATTCTTTGGAGAAGAAAACACAAATTAGAATTTTCCCAGATGAAGTCATCAGCCAACTAGGCTAGAGATTCTAACCCTCTCTCTCTCCCTCTAGCCTAATCTGTAATTGCATTATATGAAATGAAACAGACCCAAAAGGAACAGGTCAAGTGTTCCCTTTCCGCCCTGGAATAGTTATAATCTGGTGTAGTCCACTCTCCTGGAGAAAGATCAGGTTTTGAATCCTCTCGGGGAAAGAGTAAATCAGGCATTTATTCTGCACCCTGGCTGAGTGCACTAAGTTCTGATCTAAAGCAAATAGTGATAATTTTCTTTTCTGGGTAAGAGCAAGAGCTGTAGGATAAACTCAGCATCAAAGGCTCTGAATGACACAGCCTGGAAGGGATCTCTGGAGGTCATTGAGACCTGCCTTCTGTTTAGATTAGGAAATTGAAGGTGCACCTAACCCTGGGCCTGGTATTTCTCCAGGGATGGAAACTCCACAACTTTTATGTGCAATGTGTTTAGTGTCTGAATATCCTCCTGGTAAAAATGTTTCCCCTGACTTCCAACAGGAATTTCCCTGTCTGCAGTTTCTGATTGTCACCTTCAGTCTGTAGTTTTAAATATATTCTATATTGATCCATGGGATAATTTCTAATTCACCAGATTAGAAATGAAATCAGGGATAATCTTCCTAATTTATTCTCCAAGCACCCAAAGCCTTCCACAAGGAGATCTTGGATTCATGCCTGAAGATAGATAAGCAGTCGTTCAGTACCTGCAAAAGCCATGTAATGAAGGTGTGCTTACCCACAAGATTATTTTTTATTCACAACTACAAGGCTTGCTGGATTGTACACCATCTGGATGCTGCAGAGCATGTCCTCTGTTTCCACTCAGTACTATCAAAAGTCCAAAGAAGAAGTGAACATAATGCAAACTTTGTTTTGTACATAATGAAATTTTATTATGGGGCAAATCTGTGTCCAGAGAAGACCCTTACAACTTCCCCCCCAAAAAAGCACCCAAACCAAACACCATGAAGGAGTAAAAGAGGGACTCATCAGAGCCAGCTCTTTGGAATACAGTAGAGGTTGAAGACTTCCCTTTCAGTATGGAGCTATATGAGAGAGACGGGAAGACTTCATTAAACTGGGTAAGCATGGATAAAAGTCCAAGCTTTTAAACTTCATCTGTGCCAGATTTAAAGTCATAAAAAGTGGAGAAAATTGATAAGCTGTTTATGTTCAATCTTTCTTGATGAATTTTGAAGAGACATTAATATTCATACATGCTATTCAGGATCCTCTTCTTTTTAAAAAAATAATATTGTTGGGATTGCTCCAGAAATCCGTCCTTCCAGTGATTTAAATCATCACTTTCTTTTTCGGATCATTCATTATTATAGTATCTAACATGTCCCTCTTTTGAACACATGTCCAAAATGTTTGAGGTTAACCAAAACTACTTTAGCAAAATCTAAAGAAACATTGGATGTATTTACATAACACCTAAAGCATTTCATACTCTTCCATGCTTGAAGAATTAATCTCTGAAGAATAACTTCACAACAGAGTTAGTTGAAAAGAGTAAATATTTTCTTAAGACAAAATTTAGTCATCTGAGTTATTTTGCCCCATGATTTATATTCCTATAGTAGCTCCAAACATACAAAAACCAGATTTCATCACTGTCAGTGATCTCACAGTCTACAGAGGACCTTTTCAAATCTGTCCATTATTCTCTAGAGGAACAGTAAATACTGATGTAGGTGTTCCTAGATAGTAACTCTCTTTGGAATATGGTCTATTGGTGTGGTCAATAATACAGTCAAAAACTTCAACAGAGCATGACCAGAAAATTCAGATCTGACACACATGCATTTTGGTTTTCTGCTCTTTTTTCTGTGCTTTTGTGTTTGCATTGGAAAGCTGTAGGGACATTCTTCCCAATCTGTGGGGTACCTGTCATCACTGCTTTGTTGTCTTGACTGAAGACTCCAGGTGTAACTGCAAGAAAATTAATAACAGAAAAACAACATAAGAAAAGGGGGGAAAGAAGCAGTAAGAAGGCATGACGAAACCAGAAACTGAATTTCTACTGTCCAAAATGGCCAGGTTTCAAAATAAAAATTGAGGGGAAGAAAATAAAAAAGGAAAAAAGAAAAAAACAACAGCACAAATTCTACTTGGAAAAGGAAAGAAATACAATAATCTCATTTAATCCTGAATCATTGTTGCAATCAGTTCAATTTTGTAGGTAAGCTCCCATGACACATCTATTCCAAGAGCTAACAAGAGACAGAGTTGAAATATCAACAACCCCAACAGGAGACTAAATTTTCTCTTGTGATGAAAATCTCTGCTTGGAGAGGTTTCAGGTCTGTGTGATCAGTGTGAAATTGAAATTACTCCAAGTGATTTTGATGAGCGACGGTCTTCACAGATGAACTGTTTGATGTTAATGCAAGAAAGGAAACAGAGTGATAAGAGAGCAAATGAAAGTTTTGGGGGGAAAGGTAAGACTTCTTTCTTTTTTTCACTAATCACTATAAATATATGTGATAGAATGAAAAAAAGAAAAACCAACGAGAAGAAAGAAGGCTTGAAGGATGAGCAGGGTTAGGCAGATATACAGGATTTACTCTTTGCACAACAAAAGGAGAAATGAACAACAGCAAAAGATAATGTTCAACAGCACTTTAATAGCTGGAATATGTGTCAACTGAATCCTTCATTTTGAATTACAGGGATATTATATGAAAATGAAAAGGATCTCATGCACTTTCAGTAACTTATAATAATAAAGTTCCTGCCTTTAGCAGGGATGAGACCTGTTAATCTCACGAGGCATTCATGCTGACAAACAAGCCAACCCATTTACATCTGCCAGCTCGTTCATCTCCTGATTAATCTGCGTCACTGGCAGCTCTGACTGAAATTGAGCCATTCTGAGATCAGGAGCTGGTGTTGGGCAAGGTGACGTATGGTTCTACTTTCCTCCTGCTGTGGATAATAACACTTATTGAGCTGCAATTAACTCTTTCCTCCCTTCCACGAGCAGTCTGACTTCTTGCTGTGGACCCCGACGTTTTGGTGCAAGTCTTGGTGCATTTGATGTACAGGAGAATTCAGTCTCGCTCTCTGATTGTAGATTCAAGTATATGTGAGGGTTTTCTTTTTTAAGATTGGACTTGAGCGTTCCTAAGGCTGAAGAGTTTCAGTTCTCAGAGCTGTTATTTACCAATCTGTTACACAGAGTTGTCTCCAGTTTTTTCCCTGTAAGGTCACAGAGTATTGGGAAATATTGCAACAAGTCTGGTGGGTTTGTATAATTTCCATCCCATTTTGGCAAAACAATGCATATTCTTTAAGGTAGCACTGCCTACTGGATTGTAAAAGTACAAAAGGCCCGTAAATGCAACTAATAAAACTGTGGGGGCCATTAATGCAAGTGGGTTTTGACCTCTGGAGTTCACAAACTTGGTACTTGCTCAATCCTCTCTCTGGAGGATAGGAAATTGTGCCAGCTACTACTTGGTATGGCTTAATTCTTGCATACTCAGGTGGGAGCAGCTCCATATTGGCAAGATGGAATCAACACTTCATGAGGTAGGTTTTTTTAAAAAAATATTATTATTTTATCTGCTCTTTGTAAAAAAAAACCCAAACCACAAAAAGCCCTTCTACTGGTAACAAAGATACAAGCAGTATCTGGATTTGGGGGGCAGTAATTTCATAGCTATTTGTTTTGGACAATGGATGGCCAGGACAAATCTGAGAGAGCTTTCTTGCTTGCAAGAAAATCCATGGGTGTGATTCTAAAGTCATGGTTCATGAATAGCTTGTGCCAAAGCAGTTTTTCTTCAACATTGCTTACATTTTGCATGACATATAATTATGAATTAATTACACTTTAGCTTGTTTTTTTGGGGTATTTTGCTTTTGTTTCTGGCTTTTTCTTTTTTTTTTTTTTCTGTTGTGGTTTTTTTCTTTTTAATCTTTCTTTGGGCCAGAAAGGAATACAAATTGTAAGTTCTGAATCCATGGATAAGCAGCACAGCACTGTTTATGCCAGCAATGTATGCTGTGGTTGGTCTGGGTGACCTAAACATCAGGGTGAGTGGAATTTATGTCTGTACATAGTATCTTTCTAGTTACAACATGCAGTGATATTGTCTATTATGTTGTTTTCTATTTGCAATAGCAAGGGACGTGAATTGTCAACATGTTTGGGTGCCTGAAGATGCAAATAGGGATGTAACAACATGACAAAAAGCAGGTAGGTGTCCATGTTTGTCAATACTTTAACATTATTCCTTCTGTCAAGACATACAGCAAGATGTAGATACTTCTGAAAAATCTCTTTAGCTTTGTTTGTTACACAGAAACCTTCAAAAACTTGGTAAAAATGGCATGGGGAGATTCATGACCCTGAAAGGCAAGGAAATTAAGAATTCCAGGAATCTTGTGATACTGGTGCTATGGAATGGGAAGTATAAATGGATGGAGAGCTCTGTGAAGGAAGATAGGATAGGACTCAGCTTTTCTCCTCTCAGGCACCATGGTTGCTCGTTGATTTTATATTCCCCTTTATGAACTTGTTGAAGGAATTAATGTCATTACTTAATAATATTTTCCCCCAGTAAAGCATAGTAGGAACTAAGTACATTTCCTAGTTTTCTCTAGTGTCAGGTTCTCTTCAAAGTAGATTTCAGGTATGAAATAAATTTAGTAGAGAACAAAGCAAAGCAAATACACATCCCCTAAAAAGACTGAGCATTTATAATGTAGATCTTCTATGTCCTGTGGGTGAATAATCTAATTATAGTTGTCTTTGTTTTTTCTATATATATATATATTTAGAAGTAAATAGAATTAATTTTAAAGAAAAAAGTAGATGTGTTCTTTACAAATAAGTTATATTTGCATGGTTTCTTTTATTCTAATGGGTAACATAATATTTACTAGATTGATTATGTACAGAAGTCACTGACACAAGGTTTCAGTTTGAACTGAAAGAGGATAGATTTAGATTAGGAGAAGGAGTAGATTAGGAGGAGTAGGAAGAAATTCTTCCCTGTGAGGGTGGGGAGGCCCAGGTTGGGCAGAGAAGCTGTGGCTGCCCCAGCCCTGGAAGTGTCCAAGGCCACGTTGAACAGGGTTTGGGGGAACCTGGGCTTGTGCAAGGTGTCCCTGCCCATGGCAGGGAGGTTATAACTAGATATTCTTTCAGGTCCCTTCCAACCCAAACCATTCCATGATTCCATGATTGATTCCATGATGCAGAGATGTGGGCTGAAGAATCCAAATGTTAAGACTGGAAGTCATCCTGTGCATGTGTAGTAATTTTAATATGCTTTTCTTTTTTTTTTTTTACTGCATACACCAAGAGAACCAGCAGCATCTGATCTTTCTAAAGTATGTTGGTGCAAACCGAGGAATATTTAAATGTGCAAGTCTCTCTTTAAAAGTTGCCTTTCAATTAAATTCGTACTTTTTTCATGTGGAGTAGGTTTCAGGGACACTCTATCTCCAGGACAGTACTCATAGGTACTTGTAGATTTTAGAATAAAGCTGGGTGGCTGAATGATCCTTGCTTTCTGCTTACAGGTTTCTGAAGTCCAATGGAACCAAGAAGTTATTGAAAGAAATTACTGAATCAGAACAGACTGAGTCAGTGCCTGTTTTTTTTTTTTT
>VXBX01009825.1:239588-278855 GCA_013400415.1 Scytalopus superciliaris | reverse complement strand
TGGTTACCAAGGAAGGCCTACAAAAAACAACCCATCACACTTGGAAAAATGTCACATTACTCTTCTCATTCTCTTAGATGTACTCACAAGGCCACCTTGGCTTCACTTGTGGGTGGCAGTGAGAGCCTGGGATGATTTGGCTGCATGCACCTCATCAGCCTCTGTGGGACAATTAAGTTCATCAGAAGAGAATCCTGTTGCTAAAAGCACAATCCAAATCACTTTGAAAAACCTGGATAAGCTGCCATAGGTTTTGGATCAGACCCCCTAGTGCAAGCTGGATGTAAGAAAAGCTGCTAAATTCAGCTGGAATTCTTTTCATCCAGATAAGAGATAAGCTCTTACTCAAGCTGTGAACTCCTAAGGGGAAGAAAAATGAATATAAGAGTTGTTCAAACACAACAGGCTTGATTGTGCCTGACCCTGTTGTGGGTGCTGGGGGGTGGGAGATGAGTGCAAACAGGCTTTCCCTGCTCCCTCGGGAGACCGTATGCCAGGTTAGACACAGTTGTGCTCCCCGAGATCAGGGAGCCCAGGGACTGGCACAGAAGGTAATGCCTGGAGCAGGGAAGAGGAAAGGGATGTCAGGGTGTGTTTACCCCCATTGTCAGACTGTGAATCCTTTAAAGTGGGGCAGCTGCTGCCACACACTGGCATCAATAAATCAGCTCAAATTATCATGTGCTTGGAGTTGCACATAAACCAATTTGCTTAAGAAGATTTGTTTCTGTGTTCCCTGGAAGCCTGGCTGGGATTGTACATGCTGAAACTGTGCTCTCTGCACAGGGTTAGCACCAAAAAGAGATCAAGCAGTCATATAAGAAGGAAAACAACTGATAAAAGCTCCACAACACATTTTTAGAAATATGTACTCTTATATGGGGTCTATCAAAATGCATGTACTGCTGGTCTGTGAGGATATACTGCATTCTCCAGTATGAGACAAGGAGGCACAATTAAATGGTCTCAAAATATTGGGAGAACCATGTACTGTTCATATGGACTTGGAAGAACAAGAAGGAAATGCTTTAGGCTGAGGGAGGGTAGATTTAGATTGGATATTAGGAAGGAATTTTTCCCTGTGAGAGTGGGGAGGCCCTGGCACAGGTTGGGCAGAGAAGCTGGAAGTGTCCAAGGCCAAGCTGGATGGGGCTTGGAGCAATCTGGGCTGGTAGAAGGTGTCCCTGTCCATGGATGGAGGGATGAATTCCATGAAATGGGGTTAGAACTAGAAAAACTCTAAGATATCTTCCAATCCAAATAATTTTATGTTTCTATATATACCATAGCAGCAAATCCCAGCTTGTCAGACTGGGAAATGAGGCTCACCAGGACTGAAGTGCAAGTGTGGAGATGCAGGGGGCATATCCAGGCAGGAGAAGGACAGAGAGTGGAAGGACTAAGAGTCAATTACAGAAATCTGGACTAGAAACATTGTGATGGTTGAGGCAGTGGGAAACATGATGGGAAGTCTGTAGTTCTGAGAATCCTTAGAAAGCCTGGTCTTCAGTGTTTACTCAGCATCCTCCCTATTGCAGTGCTGTGGAGAAAACCAATACTCTATCCTTGAGTTTTGACAGTTCCCCCTGTAGCAGGAGGGGATGATCATTTGTGCCTCAACCAGTGCAAGCAGCATGAGGCACTCAGAGCTACTCAGAAAGGACTTGGGGGAAATACATGCACACAGTGGTGCTTCAGCCTGTGTTTTCTGCTGCTGCACCTCTGTACTTGTGTATGGAATTGAGAGGTGGATGTTTTATTGATCCAAAGGATCAGATTAAGGCTCTCAAATTTAGAATTGTGTTTGCAGCAAGAGGTGAATCAGCATCATTAATATACAGTTAGAGTTAGTGAGTAAATAAGGCCAGGGAGTTGGTCAATGAACCTCACTGAGAGTGTCAATGCAAACTAAAGCAAAGCCCTCTGTGCCAGGGATAGTTCATGGGCTCTTTAGCAAAGATAGTTTTTCTCTGTCCAGTTGCTGTATTTTTCCTTCAGACTTTTGACCTTTATAATCAACAAGAAAAGGCTGTTAATTCTGCCTGTTACTGGAAGAACATTTCCCTTTGTCACTGAGAGGGAGAAGTCAATGGACCGGTTTTTCCTGAGCTGGCACAGCTTCATTAACCAATATTTTCCCAGTGAATTCAGGACCTGCAATGATTGATTCCCCCATTTAATGACAAAGCAGGCAAGTACTGTGTAGACAACAGCAGTAAAAGCTTCTCTGTACTTCAGGAATGATCTGCAAGGATCATGATGAGAAGGTCATTACTTCTTTCTCCATTTTAATTTCTTTCTCCTGCTGAACCTGCTGCTCAGTGCCAGCTGAATATCCAACTCATACTGAAACTGTGCAAAAACCCCAAACTCTTTCAGTTTGGTTCCAGCTGAGCCCCTCCAAAAATCTGCTTGTGTGTAGCCTCTTTTAAATTTTTTTATACCGAGTATGGGTGCAGTGGAATGGAATATCATTTCAAGGTGTAAAATTGAGTAAGTTTGCTTTGAATATGTCAAACCAAAATATTTTGGCCTTTCTGAAATGTACTTTATTTTTATCCTACTGAAATGGTTTGAGAAATGTGATGCATCATTGCAAACCTCTGGGGTCAGACATAATCAGAATTTTTTGGAGATCGTACCATTGAACTCAAAACTTATTTAATATAAATAAATTAAATTCATTAGAAAAATTTCAGTGATGAATTTAAATGAATTTAAATTGAACGTAAATGAATTTAAGCCTGTTTCCTAAGAAGATGAATCTTGTTACCAATGGACCAACTCCTTTCTCTGCCTAATGAATAATTATGCAGTTCTTGCCAATGTTATCAGGGCCTCTATTTCTGTCCCCCCCCTCCACCTCGCCCCAGCCTCAAGCCAGGGCTTAGTCAGCAGCCATTTGCCTTCAGTCCTAACTTGCAAATGCAAGGAATAAAGTTTAAGTACTGCAAAATTCCTTCTGACTCCAGCACAGCCAGACTTTCTCTCTGAAATGTTGGATCTTTATACAAGCAGAAGACTCAGTGACATTTTGCTGTGTCACTATATCCATGCAAGCAGAAGTAACTTTTGCCAAAGTGAAGAATATTAAGTTGTTACACACAGTTAAGCTTTAAGGGTTATGCCAGAACAATTCCTTGAGTCTTTTTAAATCCAGCTGAAGATGGCATAAAATTCATCTTCCTAGGCCTTAGGCAGGAGGATAAGACTAAAATATCAAACCTATCTCTGAACCAAGCCTCTATTTAGCAATACTCTGTCTATCTATATGAGGTGTTCTATACACGTGTATATATGTTTTCATTGAAGTTAGTGGGAGTTTTGTGATTATATATATATATATATTATACATATATATAACCATATATAGATGGATTGTTTGTCACAGGTTATTGAACAAATGATTCAGCATACATATTTAATTTCCTGTATAAGAAGTAATAATTACACATTTTAAAACAAAGTATCATAGCTTCAGCAGTCAGATCTCCTTGAAGAATTTAGACTAGAGTGATATAATTTTGTAACAGGAAGATTGTATTTGCTGCTACTTATTATCTGTTGTCCCAGATAAAAATTCTTTTAAAGGTGGTTTATTTGTCATCCCCCTTTAGAATATTCTCACAGAAAAGCATTGAAGTTATTTGAGGAACTCTGGTTATGTGCTGCACGCCCAATATTTTTGCAAAAAATAGCAAATTTTTTTGGATTAACTGTATTTCAGAATTTCCTCTTATAGCTGTTTGCCCAGTTCTTGCACTGTTTGTGTAATTTTTGCTGTATCTTTAGAAAAAAAAAGCCTTATATGTTTACTTATACTTAGCTCTTGATATGCATTCATTATGTTCACAGTGAATATCATTTTTATGTGTGGGTATGGCATAAAGTAAAAGTAGAACAAATGAACCGAAGATGAACACAGTCCACTGGGTGTTTCTCTTGCTACACAGTTGGTTCTCTCTCACCTTTCTGTCCTCTCTCTCTTTCTCACCTTCCCCTGCTCTCTGTCCCCTTGAGTCCTGTGGACAATTACCTGTACTCAGGGTCCCTTCCAAGCACAATTTCAGGCTTGAATTCCTCACCTACAAAACCTTAAGGACTTATGCCTTTTTATAGATGCTGCAAAAAACAGAGCTATTCTTCATCTCTGTGTAAAACTTAGAGGATTGCAAGTGATGTCAGATGCTGAAACCATCTATCAGCACTGCTGCTGAGGGTATACATAGATGTTATTTCAAACCCTTAGAAACAATAGCCTCAGCCTGTGTTGTTAGATCAGTGCATAGCAAATTTTAAAAAATAGCACATGAGAGAAACAGATTCCTCCTTCTGTTTTCCATTGTCCATGGAAGTCAGGCTGTAACAGCATCCTCAGGCTGATCTGATCCCTGTAGAGGGTCTGCACTATCTATGTCAGCCGTAATTTGTGCTGTGACTTGGCCTTTGGAGGTACCTGCCTCTTCCCACTGACTGCATGGAGGGATAACACACCGTACTTGCCCCATCCCTGGAAGTGTCCAAGGCCAGACTGGATTGGGCTCTGAGCACCTTGGTCTAGTGGGAGGTGTCCCTGTCCATGGCAGGGGGGTTGGAAAGAGATGATCTTTATGGTCCCTTCCAGCAGAAACCAATTTATGATTCTATATTTATTTTAGAAAATCTTTAAAGAATTTATTAGCAATGTGGTTGTGTGGTTTATTTGTTGGTTAGTTCATTTGCTTTGGTTGCAAATGAGTATTACAAATGGGCATTGAGAAACCAAAGCAATTTTGAGTCCAGACTGAAATTGAGTAATTTTATCGAAATCAAGTTTATACAAGACTGTACCTCCAACTATTGGTTTGGCATAGGCATTAAAATAAATTAATATTAATAATTAGCAGTTAACTTCAAAAGTAAGTATAACATATATAAAGTGGGAAAATAAAATAAATTTTAGTTGCAAGACCACAAAACAAGTCAATCTTATTCAGTTGTATTTGGTGGTTATGTCATATCACTGAAAAAGTTTTTATTTGCCTACTCCAGATTCGGTGTTTTTATTTGTGGAGTTTCATTCACACTCATAACTGGTAACTGAGGTTCTCAGAACTCCAATTTCACTCCATCTTTGCACAGAAATAACCTTTAATGTCATGTAACTATTTTGGGAATAACTACACTTTGATTTAGCAAATGCATTCACGCATCTTACAGTAAGGCAATTTGGTGAATTGTGTTAGGTTTGGATGTGAAACATGGAAGGTTTTGTTCAGTTCGGGCAGTCAAGGCTGAGGTGCTGAAGATGCCAGCTTTTGGCCTGTTTGCAGTGAAGTATTCAGGAGTTTTCAAATCTGTGCCCTGTGCTGCAAAAATTCATGGGCAAGAGCTGTAAGAGTTTCTTGTCCCTACACTATTGTTTAGTGGTGTGTGGTGATCTCCCTCCTCAGAGGGTTTCAAATGGCACAATCTGGTGCTTCCCATCAAGGAGCAGCAGGTTTTACCTGGTTGTACATCCAGATCACTCTGTTTCTTGTGGTTCAGCTGGAGTGCAAATCTGTCTCAGTCTCTTGCTCTGTTGCAGAAGTTGTGTTTGAGTGGTACATGTGCAAGCCATTAAAAATTGTCACATTCACTCAGAAGTTTGAAACAGACATTTTCATAAAAATTACTCTTGGGATTGTTTTGTTGGATTTGACTTATCAGTTCCTCATGCAGACTTTGAAATAAATAAAACATAGCCTGGTATTACTTAATATCATTCCATACAATTGGTGAAAACTAATTTGATGATCTTGTAGAGGGATTTTTTATTTCCCAAAAGAGCCAACAGATGACATGTATCTAATTTGCCAGTTAAAATTTGTACATGTAGCTTATGTGAGAAAATTGATTGGAACTCACTTGACTATTGAATAAGATTCACATCAGTAAATACACTGTCTGCATTAGTATTACCTAAATTTTCAAACCACAAAATTATTTTGTCTCATTTCATTTGTAGAAGAATTGCACAAAAATTTTGTGGAAAATCAACTTTTCCATTTAGTCACATTTACATCCTGTTCTACTAATTAAAATTGCACCCTTCTATTTAGATTATTTGAAGGGAATAATAATTTCTCATCTGAAGACTTCACCAGATCTTTCTTTTTCTCTCCCAACCCTCAGAAAATAAGATTATCTTATATTCATATGTGGGTTCTACACTTCTGCTCAGCCTTCATCTGGTTTAGCCCACAATGCCAAAATGTGGATACTTAAATACCTGTGGCTAAAATTCAAGAATGGAATTATGGAAGAGACCTTTCCATTCATTGGAAAAGAGGAATTGTCCTCAGTCTGCAACTGAAGTTTCATTTACTTCAGCATCTTGTGCTTGTTGGCAGCTGGCAGATAATGCAAAATACTGTACAGTAGGCAGTTATTTTATGCATGGCATCAAAGAAAGCTCCTTAGGAAAAGTGGAGGATTTATAAATATATTCCCTAATACTTATCTATTCATTAAGCAAAGCTGTTAAGTCTAAAGACTTAAGTATTTTCTTTCTCTTAAATGCACTTTGATCTGCTTATGACTTTAGATACCTAATTGCTGTGTTGCTCCTACATCTGACATACCAGTAGCAAATGAGGTCTGTGGAATATCTGCTCAGCTCAAAGCTTCAAGGAAGATACCTTGTGTCCTTAGCCTGGAAGAGGAAGGTTTTCTTGGTAATCCTTTTTGCTTCATCCATGTTTCTGTGCAGCATCTAAACAGGGCAAGATACAGAAATGACACACATATGTCTTCTCTCCCTCAGTTTTGGAAATTTCCTTCCTTTTTCCTTTACTCATGAGTGGTCTTATTCTCTGCCAAACATCAGAACTGATATTTCACCTCTCCATGTGCAAACCAAGAAGAGGCTCTCTGCCAAGCCCCATCCATTACAAAACTGTAGCAGATCTGACACATATGGGTTGATGAATCTTCTGATGTCTCCCACTGTCACTTCTCACAACAGCAACAGGAGGAGATGATTGTCTCAACCTCCCCAGTTTCAGCTCACACAGCGATTCAAGAAATTGCCTGCCCCAGAATAGTGCAGTGGGTAAACTGATACTGCACAGAGATTTATTTGGGAAATTTAAGTACATATGAAGGAACTAAGAGAGCACCTAGGAGGTCTCACCAAAGCAAGTAACCTGAGTAACCCCCTGTTCTGTGCTTTGGACACAGCTGTGGCCACCACACAAAACCCCAAATGGGAGTAATGTTTTGTTATTTGTAACAGAGCTGTGATGCATTTTATGCAAGGACAAAACATCATTGCAGATGGCATGAATGCCCACCACTTGGTGAAAATGGTAGGCATAATTCTGGACTATAAAAGCAGATAGATCTACCTTGAGAAAAGGCTTCTTTCTGCATCAGTAATCTCAGTGCCTCTCTAGGTACAATTCACAGCTAAGTAATAAAAAAGCTGCAGGGTGCATTAGTATTCTATGATACCACAGAGCTCTTTTTTTCACATTCATATATATTATATTTCTGTATATATGTTTGCACAATTAAATAACTTATAAAATCACATTAGAGGAGAAAGAAAAATATATTGTGATCCTTATCTTCACTATATGAAAGTGCAAGAAAAAAAGCCCTCATAATAGCTAAGACATTAAATATTCTTAAGAAGTTCTCTACACCTGGTCATCTGTTTTATGAAAGATTTGAAATCTAGTGTGTAAAGTATCCAAACATCTGTAGCACATTAAAAGCAACTTCCCACAGTACTGCATAATCAATTAGTACTTTATGAAAATGGTTATTGTCTGGCAATTTGTACTGGAAGAGTAGTCTTGTGGTTTAACAGCAGAGTTGCGTCAATTTTAGACCTTACTGAATGTTTGGAGTATGATCATGGGCTCTGCTTTCTGTATCTCAATCTCCTCTATAAAATGAGAATAATAAAGTTTGTCTGTCTCCAAAGGGTTTTCCAAATCATAGAATACATAGATGATACCAAGATTGTTCACACACATTCTCTTGAGTCCCCTGATTCATTACAATTTTTAATCAATGGAAACTGCATTCAGTTTCCATATAATTTCTGCATTTTTTTATCCTTTTAGAGGAGTTTTGAGCCTCAAGCCCTCGTAGTATCACCGAGTATTTCTATAGAATTCCAAGAAAGCAAACAGGCTTAGCCTGGGGTTTTCTAGACTAACTTTTCACAGTAAAAGACAAAATACTTNAAAAAAAAAAAAGAAAATAATATAGGACCCAAACTGCACATTGCTGTCCTAAATAATGTATAAAACTCCAGGCTTAATTTCTTTTCAAGGCTGAACAAGCCTGAAGACTTTTCTTCTAGGACTGTTCCTATTTTGAAACCTGAAGTACTCCTTTTATGGCTTGGGTATTTTGTTATGTTGTGTTATAACAGCCAGAAAAAAGATGGCAACTAGTGCTAAAATTTGTGCAGATCCAGAGACATCTACAAAACTTGCACTGAAGAATTTTCACCTAAATAAGCGAGACGGGCAGTGTGTGATAACTTGGCACTTGAAGGAACAGTGTGAACATTAAAGGGCTGGACATGGTAAAGAGCAAAGGCTTAAGGTGCAAAACTGGCATTTATGCCAGAGAAATAATTTTAAGAAAAATAAAGCAGCATGAACTGAGCAGGATTCAACAAGGACTGTAAGACAGGCATGGAGTGGCCTTGATGCTAAAGGACTAAGAGCATGAGAGAAGGAAAGTTCAACCAACATTGGAGGTACCACTCCGTAAAGGAATAAAATATTTACCTCCTTCTATACCCATTTTTCCACCATGTTCAAGCTCCTTTTACTCCTCCTTCTCATGTTTTTGTTCTCCTGTGACAAAGCACGAAGAAAAGGTGCCACAGAGGCTTGCCTGCCAGTAAGGCACATGTTCCTCACAGTTTGGGGGAGAAGAACCCAGGAAAAGGTTTTACTCTGTGGTTTTTCTCCTCCCACTGCAATGATATTTCTTTCACTTGGTCCTGCTTCTCAGAGTCTCATCAGATTTAATTAAACTGCTGGCATTATCACCGAAAACCACAACTTTGTCATCAGCATTTTGGTACAATATTGAAGGTCTCATCAGCTGTTTCTTCTCCAGTTGCTGAATCCTACCTGCCTGCCCCAGCTACATGCTGTATATGAAGTGTTAAGGTAGGTGGAATTGCTCTTCATATCCCAGTGAAAGTGGTACACCTGATGGAAGTTGACATGGTGGTACCAAAGACTGGTGTTGAATACTGACTAGGAAGGTACTGGAAAGATCTAGAAAGAAAAATAGGGATTTAAATAGGAAAAAAAGCAAGTTTCCCTCCTTGTTATTACTATATTTTCAGTCTGGCACCAGCATAATTTTGAAAAGGTCACTAATGTGCCTGCTAGGATACAGACTCCCAGGAACATGATTGTTTGGCTGTTGTTGTTGCTATAAATGGCAAAATTAGAAGCTTGTGATAGCTCATCTCTTGCTGTTTCTGAGGGTTTGTTTCATGATTTGGACTCAATAGGGCTAATTTGATGTAGTTTCCTGCCTGCCGAATGACTAGAGTTGTATGGCACTGAGATCCAGCTACCTGCAAAGGTTTGCCCAGCTGAAAACAGTCAGCATCACTGGAGTTTGCTTTGTACAAGGGCTGCTGGCTTTGTAAGTCTGAGCCTCGGCTGGAGGCCTTTCCTAGGCAGAGTCTATTAACATCCCTGAATTACTTGTTGTGATACCAGCTGTTTGTATTTCAGCAGTGATGCCAGGCAAGACAAAGTTCCTTAGCCCCTAAAATTCCACGTAGAGAATCCAAGCTTTTGACACAAGTTCATACCCCAAAACTTCTTTTTACCTTCAAAGCTCAACTGCTACACAATCTCATCCTAATCGAGAGTATTTAAACCTAACTGGGGAACAGATTATTATGAAGTTGCTGTAGTTAAATGCCTTGTAAGTTAAACTTCTTCTGTCTGTGTTGGTCTCAATAATACTGTTTCCCAACTCTCTTTGTTGTAAATCTGTGTGTTCAGCTGTAGATAACTTTACAAGATTCAGTCTGGTTTTGAGCTGAAGCTCAAAGCTGAAGCTTTATATTCTCATTGACTTCTCTGAGCTGAATATTTTGGGAAAGGTTTTGGAGAAGGAAGGACAGCCATGAAAGTATCCACTTTCCCTCCCTACACTAAATACAAAATGTAGACCTGCTAATTCAGAGAAAACTATCTTGTGAAAGCACCTTGATAGGATTATAGCCTGAGGTTTGGAGATCAATGAGGTAGGATGAGCATCCTGATAACCAGAGAGCAGGCAAAAAAAAAGAAAAGATCTGGGACTGATTGATCCTAAAGTGCTGGTTCAGTACTGAGGCAGTCAGTCCTTTGGTAGTCAAGGAAAATCTCTGTATCTCATCTGCAAATATACTAAACTAAAGATGGATAGAGCTGTCCTTTGAAAAGGCAAATGCAAATATGCCTAAAATACTATACAAATGTGTTTTGAAAGATCCCAAAAAAGCAGTCTTAATCACCCTCTACCTCTGTTCCCTTTCAACAAAATAAGGACAACCTTATTTTTCACAGAATCCCAGAGTGGTTGAGGTTGGAAGGGACCTCTGGAGATTGCCTGGTGCAACACCCTGCTCAAGAAGGGCCACCTAGAAACATTTGTCCAGACGGATTTAATTTTCCACAGAGAAAATTAATTAATGTTTTGGAACATTTGGTTACTATAGTAATAAGCATCACTGAAGAATTCAGGAGGAAATAAAGCACTATCCATTCTATGGAAAGCAACGGAAAAGAATTATGAGCTTATATAATTAGAAAATGTATTACAATGCACGCTGGAGTTCGCTGTCTGATTTTTGTGGGTTTGATTCTGTGACCTTAGTAATTTTTTGGTGTCATTTTTGTTTTTGTTTTATAAATGCTCTAATGGTCAAGCTGGCTAGTCCTGACTATAAAACATTTTCTTTTTTATGTTGGTGCCTAAGTTATATTAAGGTTTTGTGAGAATTCTTGGAGTGCTTACGCATAACTAGCAGACAATGATGTATTACTTTCCCTGACATCTTATTTGTTATGTGTGTAGCATAATTACTGGCCAAGTGAATCAATAAACACTGAATACATTTGCTGTGGTATGAAGAATATGAATCTACTCATGCTGTATTATCTGACATTTCAGCCACTTTGACTCATTCCCTTTCTCTTCTGTTTGGCAGTGTATTTCTGTGAAAGCAGATGAACTTTGTCCTGAGTATGCAATCAAAAAGTGTTTAATTAGGACCAAAATATATGCTGTACCCTACTTCTCAGTTTCCATAGCTCTGTTCATTCAGTGTAAATAAAAATAATTCTCTTTTATTTTAGCAGTGTTCTGTGAATAACATAAGGGAATAACACTTCCTAATCCTTCTTCATGTTAAAATGAGGAATAAAACTCGGACGTCTAGCACCTTGCCATCTCTGATATTGGTCTTGCTTGTTTCTTCTTGCCTTATTTCTGGATTTCCAAGTATGGATTTTTGCATCCCCACCTCCACTTTTATCTGTTTAGGAAACACTGCTCTGAATTCTGTATTCTGACCCTGAACTGAATCTTTACTCAGCTGTAACAGTTATCTAACTCTAAGAGTGTGTTTTGTAGATTTTATGTTGCATTAGATATGTATTGAGTTTGGAAGGTCGTAATCGTGGACTTGCTTTAATGTTTTGAAATGCAATTAAAAAGTTAGACCAAGTAGGGCCATATCCTTCTCCATTTTCTGACATGTTTGTTCCATTTGTCTGCATTTGCAGTAGTCTTTGCCAGAATACCTTGATGGATCAGGAAGATGGGATCGAAGAAAGGAAATAATTTAATTTTAAATGTGGGGTTTTTTTGTGTGTGTCTCTTAAGGAACCGAGAGGCAAAGGTGTCACAGTCACTGGTATATGAGGAATGACACTTCAATGTGTAGGTGACACAGTTTTCTCCTGTGTGGGATTGTAAGATTTGTATAGACCCAGCGTATCACCAGACTGCACTTGATGTTACAATCTTGGCCATCACATCAAGGCAAGGTACATAACTGTATTAAGAGGATGATACCTTTTTTTCCCTTTTAACCAACAGTGTAACAGGGAAATGGTCAGTGCAGTTGAATGGTCACTTAATGGGAATCCCAAATGAAGCAGAAAATTGAGGGGGTCTGGGTTAATCTACAGTCTTTTTCTGGGCACTGAGGCAATCAAAATAGTAAATGCAGAATCTCAAGGTCACATTTTCTTCGTGCAGCTCTATACAGTGTAAGGACCAGAATAATAAATCTCTCTGATGTTCTGAAAACTCTGGTTTTGGCTTCCATTCAGCAGTCATCCATCTTGAAGATGTACAGCCCACATCACCTCAATATCTGAATGTCTCACATCCTTAATGTATTGATCCTCCCAGAAATCCTCAGAGGCAGAAAAATGCTATTACCCCTATTTCAGAAATAGGGAATTAAAGCATAGGACATAAGGGCTGAAAGTCACAGACAAAGCCTGTTGAGGTACAGAGAATTTAACCTGTCTTAAAAGTTGTAATGCAAAGCCCAGCCCATCCTTCACCCATCCTAAAGGAACTTAGAACCTCTACTATGGTAAAGACTCAGTTGTGCTTTTAAACACTTGCTGTTCAAGGAGGCTTTAGTTGCAAAAAAAAATGTAAGTTTAACTTCTAAATCATCACACCTTTTTCTAGCAGCAGTATAAACATATTGTTGCTTTATCTGCTTCAGAAACAGACCTGAAAAATCTCACATCTTCCTTTTCAGGGTTTTGGTGGGGGATTTGTGTGTGTATATTAGTCCAGAGGTCCTTCACAAAGTATCTTCCACTGATACAGTTTAACTGCTCACCATTGCCAAAACAGACAAAATCTTGATCACATAGAATGCAATCACAACTTTTTTCTTTTAATTTGGTAATCTGTCATGAAACTACTCAGTCAAGTAGCATAACAGTTTTTACACAGTTCTAATTTCCTCTTCATTATACCCCATTATTTGGACACCTATGTAAATTACTAACAATTTATTACAATCTTATTGCTTTTAAAGATAAGTCAGTCAGCTGTGCTTAGCTGAGAAAATTTAAAATGCAGTTCTTCATGTGACTTGAAGATTTTATGGACTTACCAAGAGTCTTGTTTTACAAGGCAGACCAATCAACCCATGGAATGGAAGCTCCTGGCCACGGGGATCCTAGTTTGATAATAATTATCCATTAATTTGGGAATAAGGTTAGAGGAATTTAAAATTCATCAGGAATAACTAATGAAGACTGAGGTTTTCTTCAGGCTATTATTTTTTGCTCGGATTCTGGAGGGACCAGAGAGTCTGCAAGCTGATAATTAGAGGGATCAGAAACATCAGAACACCGTAGGAGCTGTGGGATCTGAGAGCCAACTGAGACCTGTTTGCAGATGTGTGTGTATGGGAGAAGAGGAGAGAGAGGATCAGGGGGCCAGTTACTGAATAAACCATTTAAGCCCTGCTATAGGGGAGATGCATATTGTGTATGTTCTGCATATATTTCCCATTAATGGATCATTATCCTGATAGCCAGAGTGGGGAATAGCTTGGGACTGTTTGTGCCATCTGCGTTTGCATGAGAGTTTCTGTTTCAGTCTGTGACCAGGTGTTTTTCCATGTGTCAGTAGTGTATCATGTGTGGATGTGTGCCTCTTGGGAATATACGTGTAGCCTCACTAGCTGGATCTGCAGCAGCCTTGTGTCTACTGGGTTACCAGATCTGGTAATCCCCAACAATTTTTTTATTATTTCCTCTGCCCTAGGGTCCAGTCAACCCATATACAGTCTTCTTTTAACAGCCAAGACATGATCAACAGTCCAAATCCAGTTTGATTATTTACAAATTTTACATGATGGTCTTAATTTTTAATCTATTTTCTCAAAGTTTCCTCTTTGACAGTGCCTGGTAATTTGGCCATTGGATATGGTTTTCTATTCTTAAGAAAACCTTCTATAACAGGCATATCAATGAATTTATTTATGTCGATTCTTTTTTTCTCTTTCTCTATGCTCTAAATCATAGGTTCCTAAATTATAAACGTATGGTTCTATATTAAGTTAGGGGGGAAGTATTCAGATTAAATAGCTTTTTATTCCAAGCCTTACACAAAAAAGCATTGCTATTCTGGAACATACCCCAGGCTGGTTAACTTCAATGGGACTGCCACCGGATTAAAAGCAAACAAATAATGTGCCTTATTGAGTTAGGACCATTATCCAGTTTCCTACTAATGCAATTCCACTAAGTTAAACTCGTTTCTGACAACTGAAGGGAGAGAAAGATCAGTGTCAAGGCCCCACATTGCTCTCCAAAGCTAGTAATTTACAGGGCAATGTGAGTACTGACACAAAATCTCCCAATGACAAAGACCAGAGAGATTAAGCAGTTGTTCCAAAACCTAGAGTAAATGTACTTTTGTGTGTGTGTGTGAGAGAGAGAAGCTATCCTTGAGTTCTTTCTATCCTGTATCTTTGCAGATAAGGTTACGAAAGCAGTCCCAGGAGGTAAGAAAGTAACAACAAAACAGGAGAATAAGTCTCTTTCATATATAGAAAAGAGAGCTGGAAGACCTAGGGAACATTTCTTAAATAAATTTTCACTGAAGGGAAAAAATTGGAAAGTAATGAGCTTTTGAGGAAAGTTCGATTACAGAAACAAATATAGTCTATAGATAAGAAGATGGTGCCATAAAGGAAACACACTAGTGACAATCCAATTCCCTGAATATATATTATATATATACAAAAATGTAATAAAAGATTTAATTGATTTAGCTGAAGAGAGGGTGTTATTAGGAAAAGAAACAGCTACAGCCAAATAATGTCTACTACGTCTTTGGTGTCATTATTTTTCCAAATAGTCCATAGAGACGTTGCTTTTCTCTTCCTCTTCCTTAATTAGTTTGAGAAGGCTAAAGTTTTCATGCAGTTGGCTGAGTTCTGTCCTGGTTTCATTGGAAAGGTCAGCTAAATTTGGTTGAGATCAAAGCAAAGTGTGCAGTATGACTGGTAAAAAAGGAACTGAGATCCTGAGCTGCCATTCTCTATGTTGCCTGAGTTCAAAGATGGCACAAGTGAAGACACTGATCGTGACAGGAACTGCTTTAAAAGAACTTTGAAAAAAAGTCCTCTTCCACCTGCTAAAAATACAAATAGCTTTGCAAATTGAGGATTTAATCATTTCACAAATATTATAAAATTCTTTTGTATGTTCTTGCCCTGCTGGGTGTTTTGAGCCCTTCTAAGTTTGACATATTTCAGCAGTGTCAAAAAGATGGTATTTTTTTTCCCCTTTCTTCTTTCAAGATTATGTAGTGAAGATATTTAACAAAGCTGACCAAAGAAAAAAGGGGAAAATCACACCTAGTTTAAAAATGTTTGTTTACTCTCCCACTTCTTTCTGAAATTTGAAAGCCATCTGAAAGATCTATAAGTAGCTGTAAACAACACAAGGAAGAAAATTTTAGGAAAGTAGCATCAAATTCTTTCCTGTCATATGAAAAGAGTGACTTAACAGGGAACTTTCATTAACACTTGAAAACCTTGAGTAGTTTTATGATCCAGTGTAACCCAGATTCTTAAACTACTGTGTTAGAGGCTTTACTCCTGCTGCTGCACTTCTATTGAATACATTCTTCCTATTTTTCCTCTTTTCACGGCATGGATATATATGCAGGTATGAAGGCTGTAAATAAAATTTCATGAGGTGTTACATCAAACCTTCTTCTGGCAAATTCCAGTGGGGCTGTGAGATACAAAATAGAAAAATATGAAACTCGCTCTATGGCTTCATTAGCAGAGCATAATTTATCCTTCTTTTCTTTTTTTTTTCTTTTTTTTTTACAAATTCAATAATGTTTCACTAATGATTATTTAGAAAAATATAAATGAATCACTTGTAGAAAAGAGTGCCTGTAATCAACATTTGTAGCACAGAGGAGAGCAATTTCAGACTTCAGTGTGCTAAGTCCTACAGGAACCATGATGTTCCTTTTGCTAAATTTGATTATTAAGGAGTATATAAAATCAAATAAAACCTATGTTACCAAATGTTTAAATGTCACTATTCTAAAGTAAGACTTGGAGTACAACAGTTTCAAGGTAGTTCTTCACTATCTCAGCCTATGTTTTATTTTTTGGTTTATTTATGTCCTTCCTCTAATAAAACACAAGCAACAATTGTGTGAATTTGTTCTCTGGACCCTGGTCATTTGTACAGTCTTTATTACAGTGGTTACAAAGTGTCACACTGAAGGTAGGTATTGATGGGAACATAATAAGTTTTTTAAAGAACTGTCATAGACTTTGGAGAGAGAGAAGCTGAAGACAGATGAGATAAGGACAAAAAGTCACTACAGAAACTTCATAGAAAAGGAAAAAGATTCCCAAAGTACTACAGATAGGTTTGCATTGCTCTAGAAATGGAGAGAAGTGGGTTAAGGATTGTAGAATCATAGAATGGCCTGGGTTGGAAGGGATCTTAAAGACCATTTAGTTCCAACACCCCCTGCCATGGGCAGGGACACCTTCCACCAGCTCAGGTTGCTCCAAGCCCCATCCAGCCTGGCCCTGGACACTTCCAGGGATGGGGCACCCACAGCTTCTCTGGGCAGCCTGTGCCAGGGCCTGCCCACTCTCACAGGAAAGGACTTCTTCCCTAATATCTAACGTAAACCTGCTCTGTTTCAGTTTGAATCCATTCCCCTTGTCCTGTCACTCCAGGCCCTTGCAAATAGTCTCCCTCCGTCTTTCTTGCAGGCTCCCTTCAGGTATTGAAAGGTCACAATTAGGTCACCCTGAAGCCTTCCATCCTCCAGGCTGAACAACCCCAATTCTCTCAGCTTTTCCTCATAGAAGAGGTGCTCCATCCCTCTAATCAACTTGGTGTTTCTCCCTGGGACTTTCTTCGACGAGTGGGGAGTGCTGCCTCTTTGGGGGCCGAAACACAAACAAATCAAATCCTGACTATTAGGGGAAGACAGGGAATGATGTTACCCACAACGTAGGGAACTGGGAGGATACTTTTCTCCTACAGCTGGAGCACAGCTCTTTGTGAAATACTCATATCCCTGATTAAGAACTTCTGGATTCAGGTGGGGAATGTTTAATTAAGGCAGTATTTTAAAGACCATTGCCATCAGGAGAAACTCATTGTCTGCCCCTTCCACAATCACTGTAGAATTTCTGACTCAGTTACTCCTGTGGACCTGGAATCCTTCAGTGCTTTGGTTCTTGTTCTCCAATATGGGCTTGACCCTCTGGGGAGAAGGCAGAAGAGGTTGTAAAAATTTGTCCAAAGATGGCTTGTTTATTACAGCAGGTGCAATCTATTGCACTTAACTGCAGTGCTTAACAACCACATGGTACCCAGGAGGAAATAAGTACTAGAGCAATTGGCATAGTGAGGGGCAGAGAAGACAGGATAGTGAGTGTTGCTCTGAGAAAGATCTCTGCAAGGGAAGACAGGAGAGAGGTAGGTTTTGTTTTTCAACTATTAAATCAAGTATATGTAATTAAGCGTTATTTTTTTTCTCATTGAACTTGTTGTTGAAATAATATTTGATGTTTGTAGTCAAGCTGTAAAATTTGTCCTCATAATTAAGGCTGTAAATGACAGGTCAGACCTCTTAATTTTCAGAAGATGCTTTCAGCTTTATTGCCAGAAAGAAAAACATGTACAGTAAGGGGAAGGTCTAATTGCAGAGAAATTTGAGATCATCTGTCACTTATATGTCCTTGCACATGTTGAAGTTATAGCTCACTGGCTATATGTGTTCCCCTGTGGTTCACTCTCTGTGCAGGTGTTTTTTGTACGCAGACAATATATGTAACACCAGATTTCCTTGCAATGCTGATGTGTGACCATGACTCGACGTAGGGAATGAGGTTTTACAAGTAATGGTTATTAGAGTGGTTTTATTTCCTTGGTGTTTCTCAGTTTGATGGCCCCTACTGACACTGCCACAGGTCCTTTACTTCTCTGTAATTGGTATCTGAGGTGTAGCCTTTAAAAAAAACATAGGATGTGCACATATGTGGTGATGGTGTTCCCCTAACTTTTGTTTCCCCAGTACAAGGGGACATTATCCTGATTGGGTGCCTCCTCTGAAGGCAGCTGCCTACAAGGTCTTGCAGGTGTGGTTCCCATCAAAGCTCAACTTACACTTCATTTTTCTGATGCCCCATGACTGTCAGGCTGTAAAATTAGAGCAATTAGCTGAATTTCTGAACTTGCATTCTTAGTGCTAATCTTACCTTGCAGTAAATTCAGAAGGGACATCCCAGTGAACCAGAGATTAGTTTAGAAAAATTGTAGAATCTGTTTTGTATCAAGAGCTGTATCAGATCTGGAGAGGGCAGTTGGTGAGGTGGATGGAGAAGCTGTAGCATCAATATATCACTGTACTGCTTGTGACAGAGCCCCATTTTGGAGGCAGTAAGGAAAGCAATACATCATGAGCTGACTCTTGAATTTTCTCTGTGTCTCTTGTGTTATATTGCCTGAGCCCCAAAACTGCTGATGTATGCTCTCCTAAGCTGCTGTTTTCTTCCCCAGTTGACCTGCTTCCCACTGGCAGTTTAAAAGTTGGGGAGAAGTTCAGATTTAATCAGAGCTTGAAATTCAAGCATAGAGATTTAGAAGACTGAGTTAACAGTACTACTGTTTATTTCCACTAAGCTTTTGTCTGAAGGTTGATGGGGTAACAGCATAGGTGACAAAGAAAAATGTCATATAAAACTCATTCTAATAGACTTACAATTCAGTCTTGAAACTAGTACTGCATGTTACACTAGGTTCTAGCTCAACTAGTAATGATAAAACTGAATATAATAAGAAATACCCATATCTGACTATGAGGAAAAAACTAAGGATATATATTTCTAAGAGGCATTTATATAGAAAATCATCACTGTAGTGACTTCAAAAGGAAGGCTATAAAAGTAAAGGAGAAAAAGAATGGCAGAAATTGTCAGGATTTTGAAAAACCCCCTACACACAGAGAAGGTGGGAATGACTGCAGCAGAAAGATTTAAGAAGCCACAAATATCAGCACTGCAAAAGCAGTCAAGTAGCCAGTCTCACTCTCTTAAATCTTTCACCTATACTTGTCATTAGTATCAGGACTTGAAATGTTAATGAATGTGCCCTGATACAGTAGCCCTGGGAATTGCTGCCATTACTAAATTAAAGGCATAGAAAATGAGGCAGAGAGACACAGGTCCTTTAACTTTATACATCTTGTCTAACCTTGTCATCCAGCTTCCATCCAGAGGCAGCAGTACTTGCAGAGGGCAATTCAATTTTCCTCTGCTGGCTTCCTAGAGCAGCTGAAAAGCTTGACTATCAGTTAGTTTTCAATGAATCCTACTTTAAGTGGTGCTTTCAAGGACATGTAAACCTTCTATGGCTATTTAGGGAATTGAATGCAAATTTGTTTCTTATGCAACTGAGGAAAGCATATAATTTTTTATAATAGTGTCATAGATATCAGAAAGTACTAGCACCAACCTCTGAAGCCACCGAGGGTTTTTGATGCGAATGAGGTGGAGAGATGAAAAGCATCTGACTCTGTTTGCACAGGCACTCAAGAGCTTGCAGTTCAATATAGACATGATGAATGAATTTTACAAAACTGAAAAAACAAATATTTTTAGTTCAACGAGGGCAAAGAAGTCCATCTCTACACTAAATACATGTATTTAATTGGATTCATTTTCAGTCCAGTGGTGAAACAAACAAAAAAAAATCTATTATTTGTCTCTTTCATTTGGGCCCACCAATTTAAATAAATAAATAAATTGCTAGTCTTCTGCAGTCATAGTTCTCTTTGATCAGTATAAATATTTCTTAACATCTACAATCCTGCTAATGACAGCTTTGAGCCTAGTTTATTATGGGACATAAAATGCTTTAAACATTAACCTAATCTGGTCAGCATCAGTAGCTGTTGTCTGACATAGTCATCTTTCTGCTTGAAACCTTTGCTCTGTATCATAATTAATCAAAGCTTTTAAAAGTCAATGTAATTAAGAGCAAGACAGTTCTAATGGACCAACTGCAAGCTGTCTGCACTACATCTAAATAAAGCAGCCAGTCAGTATAATAATTTCCTTGGCACAACGGAAATCATCCGACCCTTTTCTGCTCTATCTTGTCTCTGAAAATTTGTGTGCCTGTGTACTCCTGCTAGACGTTGTTTCCCCCTTTTTAGATAGAAAATGAGATGCTGAAGAGCTAAATCACTAGGGAAAATGACCTTGCTGGAAAGATGAAATCTGAAAACTAACCACCTCGCCACTTGTGAGTGTGGAGAATAAAACCTGCTATTTGTGAACCTCTCAGGATAAGATGTACTTCATCAGGAATGGTTTTAGCAGGACTGCGGTGTTTCTTACAAAGAGAGGAAAAATCTGTTGTGGTAATTTATTTTTCTACTGCAGTAACACATTCAGCACCAATCTTACATTCATAAAGCTAATGCAAGTGAAATTTACTCTTGAAGTGTTCTTAAGGTGAGCTGGTAGGTGAAATCTGTATGAGGATCCATAACATGTATTTGACATAATTTCCTCTAGCTGGAAGCTGTCAGCCATTAACCACTGGATGATCTCTCCTGCAGGATTTGGGGACTGAAGTGAGAAAAAGGGAGGTTTGAAAGGAAAAACTAATTAGATGAAAGCTACTAATGAAACTTCTTTGAATTTGTCAGGAAATATTGGATAATATGAATGCTTCAAGATGCTTTAAGATTGTACCATCATAGAGTTGTAGAATGGTTTGGGTTGGAAGCAACCTTATAGACCATCCAGTTTTAACCCCCTGCCATGGGCAGGAACACCTTCCACTAGCCCAGGTTGCTCCAAGTCTCATTCAACTTGGCCTTGGACACTTCCAGGGATGGGGCACCCACAGTTTCTCTGCCCAACATGTGCCAAGGGCCTGCCCACCCTCACAGGGAAGAATTTCTTCCTAATACCTAATCTAAACCTACCCTCTGTCAATTCAAAGCCATTCTCCCTAGTCCTATCTTGTGTTGTGGATTTTGTTTTTTAAAATTGGTCTGACTTGTTTAACTTTCCTAACTTTAAGTGATCAGCCCTGTCTTTGATCACTATCACCTCCCATAAATATACCCAGGTCCTACTCTACCCTGCACAGCATGTTCTGTCAGATGACATGCTCTGTCTGATGAAGTGACTGTGATCCAAAGCTGTCCATCAGAGGTAGGATGTGCTGTGGTGCAGTTCCCCACGTGGCCCCAGACAACCAGGGTCTACAGGGGCGTGCTGGAGGAAGCTGCCCAACTCACATGTTTTCCCTGACAGGTTCTGTAACCAAACGCCAGTGCAGGGGGGCTGATTCAGCCCAGGGTAATGACAGTGGAATGTTTGGTATTTTATGCCTCTCTGAAAACCTATTATTTAGGATACGTGCTTAAAGATGAGCTCTCAGAGTGAAGTGGAGGAAAACAGATCATTCCAAACTGTTCTGAAGTCTGAATGGATTTGGAATATGTTTTAAACAGATCTATATCTCTTCTGTATTGGAGGTAATGAAATCATCTCATAAGACCTTCCTAAACTCTGATTTTTGGACACTTTCCTCCTGCTGCTGATTTAGGTTTTTTCCAACTTGCATATCTGCACATACAGAAAAGCCATTCAGTCATATCTTATCAAGGCACTCACGCACACAGACAGAAGCTAAAAATATTTGAAACACAAAGTTACATTCTCTGCTATAATGTGATCAGAGCCTGCTTTTCAGAGAACAGTACGGGCCTACTTTTTAATGCCTTTTGCATTTATTTCCATTATGCTGTAGGTCACAACTCTGATAAAACTTCATGGGATATACTGTAGCTTTAAGATGCTGCTGTGAAATGTTAGCCTTGCTCAGAAATCCAGATGAATCCCACACTTCATTTCTTTGCTCTGTATTGGCAACAATAATTAGCAGTAAATATTAATGTGAATGCAGAGGTGCATGAATCTGTTAGACATGGCACCAGTGAAGCCTTTATGCCGCTTAAAGCTCCAGAACGTGACAGTTGTCAGCTGTGTACACAGAAAGATCAGTCTTCATGTGGATGAGACTTGTATGGCTTTTGACAGATGAAGATAAATCTCTTCAGGAGCACATGAAGCAGGAATAGGATACATTAAATCATACTATGGTTCAATATTTAATTACTGAAAGTTGGAAAAATGGTGCTTTTTTTTTTTTTATCCCTGCCTCTCTTAATTTTATTCTTTTTTTCCCTTTTAAGATAAACCCACTAACTCTTAATTTAAAATTGAGTGTCTTGGATGCAGAATTTGTTGTTGCCTGGGAGTTTCGAAGTGAGAGCTTGAGGATGTATTCTCAGTTATACAATTCTTTCTCAAATGCTGTTCCCTCTCCCTCTTCACACCCTCTACTCCTCCAAAAGAAACAAAATCACCACAGATGAAAAAACAACACGTGATAGTCTCAATATAGACATTGTATGACCTGAAAGATATTAAGGGAAGTTGCTGCTTTTCTACTGATGAAAGTAAAAATGTCTTAAGCTCTTGGGAAATAAATAAGCAGTGAATGTGGAAGCGCACCAACAATATGATATTATAGACTGTGTTCTTTCTACCTCACTAATAAAAATAAAATTCTGATTATAGCTATGAATTCCATTTTCCTAGTACAAAGAAACTGTTTTAACACAATTGTTGTTATCAGAAAACAAGCAAACAAACAAAGACCACACACTTCTATTCATTAACACAATTTAATTAAGCAGAGTTCACATTACTCTATCTGCCTTCCCAGAATATCAGCAGTGACACTCACAGGTTCTAAAAAGAGAAAATACCCAAATGACACACAGTAATGCAATGCAGAGTTTCTCCACCCAAACTGGTCATAATTGCTGGTGCTCCCCAGCAGTCACTAAACTGCTCCTGCTTTGCCCAAGGCAGATGGAATGAAAGCTAGAAGAGAGCTGTGCCATCAGCTGCTGCTGATGCTCTGCTGTTTCTCTGTGATTGAAGGTGCCTGTCGATATCAGGTGGCTCAGCATTTATTTCCTGACTGTTGCCATCAACCTTTCAGGTGTAAAACATGCCCCTTTTGCAGCCTGTAGTAGTAGGGTTAGGCAGGAGAGCATGGCATGGGATAACAGGCAATGGGTCACACAAGGGGTGTGAAGGGGATCCTGGGAGAAAGCTGGGACTCAGGCTATGGCAGGAGCCTTCTCTAGAAGGGCTCAGCTAGACAGCTGTTCCCTTTCCAAGGGAGAGGAGGTTTAAACAGTAGGCAATAATTGTGGGCCCTCTTTGCTAGGAAAGCCCACCTCTTTCCCTGCTCATTGCAAGACCTCTAAGGTCCCTTCCAACCCAAACTGTTCTGTGATTCTAAGATTCTCCATAAAAAGTGCATAATCTGCAAGCACAAAGTGTTTGATCTTCTCAGAAAGTACAGGCAAGACTTCATTGTCCTATAATTTGTGTTCCCTAGCTGGATGAGTACTACTTCCAACAGTCTTGGGAGAATATAAGGGCAATCTTAATTCCACATGAATGAAAACTCTGGTGGTGCCTCTTCCAGGTTATTGTTTTTGTTAATGGCAAAAGGATGTTTGCTTTGAGAGATAAAGGTCAGTTAAATGGCTTCTAAGGTTAAAGAATATCTAATCTCTTGCACTACTTGGTAAAAGCAGATAATTTTCCTTTGTAGAGATGTGAAAAAGAAGTTTGGACAAGAGGAAAGGAATTGCCCAAGGTCACTCTGCAGAGGAAAAAGTAAAACTTGAGGCATTTGGGTCTTGACTAAGGAGCTTGTTCCTTGGCAAACCAGTTATTTTGTGATTGCAGAATATTATCTGTACATGGTGGGATTCTTGGGGTGATCCTGTGCAGGGCCAGGAGTCAGACTTTGAGAGTCCATTGAGAGTCCTTTCCAACTTAGAATATTTTATGGTTCTACGTTCAGTGATCTTACCCAGTTAGTTATGATACGATATAGTTAATAGTTGTGCTTTGATATGTTTGAAAGATTATTTGACTTCTGGAACTGAACAAATTGGGCAGGAATAGAGCAGAATTCAGTGTTTTTTGATATAGTCAGGAAAAGAACTAGAGAAAGAATTGCATCATGGGTACAGTAATATCGCACGTGTGAAAGAAGCTGGCACATCTCTCGCTTTCCACCTTCATGCCCTCTGTCCTCATCCTAGCATTGCATGTAACTATGGCACAAGGGACTGTGCAGCTGTTTAGGATATTGCTGCTCTCAGCATGTGCAGAGAAGGGAATTTCTAGAAACTCTTAAATAGGCTAATGATGCCAAGGGGCCAGCTGGAAAAGGCTCTCTCTAAATGAAAGTGGGCGAAGCTATGTGCCTCTGAGCCGAGCAACATCCACTCCCTTGCAGTACTCTTGAGTGTCTCTCCTCTCCCCAGACTGTTGCCTGTAATAGGAAACTTAGTTTTATATTGATTTCACTTGTTCACCATTGCTACAACTATTTTCAGGATTCTTTCACAACCCAAGTCACTTGTGGGCACTGTGAGGCTTTGTGTTTCTCTTCCATTCCCTCCCTCTTTGTCAGTGTGTTTTTGTGGTGGCTGATTTTGTCCTCACCCATGGGTGCTAGGGTAGGCTCTCACAAGTAGGGGAGCATTAAGGTATACTTGGATAATTTATTTCCCTGAATTTGGGACCAACTCTTTTTATACTTCCTTTTAAGAAGTATTTTAGGGGTTCCTGATTCTTCCCCCCTCCTGCATTTAGATTATGTCATAGGTTTTAAAATAAACCTTGGTAGCAAAATGTTTATATATCGTTCTTTGAACTTCTGTAAGTCCCAAACATATCTTTGGAAGTGTGTCAGACAGGTTTATTGATCAAAAGCATGTTCTCTTGACTCACCTAGGGCCATGTGAAAATTGGCTGCTCTAAAATTGTCCTGATTGGAAATCTTGATGTCCAACTTGCAGTTTATTTTCTGTGTCCTGGTCCATTTTTTTTCAAATTCATGTTTCAGTCTTGTTTCATCAAACAAGCATTGGACGTAACATATTGGAAAAGATTAATATTGAACAACTGAAGTAATTTGGAATATGAGCAGAGCCATTGCAATTTGGTCCAGGCTGAATTTTGATGCTTCTTGCCTCTGTTCAGATCCCACAGCATCACCAGTCCTTTTCCTTAGAGGATCCTTTGGATTATTTAGCATTATTTGAATAAAACTACACTTCCAGGAAGCAAAGGTCATTGGAATTCAATGCAAGGAGTTATTTAGATCTTGGATATTTCTAACAGAGCTGTTGGTTCTCTCATTGTTGTGTGCTGTCAAAGATCTCAATCGGGGTTTCTTTTAATGGGTTCCCCCTTCCCTTGAAACTATTATGGGAACTGATAACAGTGCATTTCTGAGCTCATTTTCCCACCAGAAATGTCAAGGTGTGGATAGCCGTGAACACTAAAGAACTTCATAACTCCACAAATGATCCCTCCAGCTCATGGCTCAGTACCTTTCAAGCATTCAGAAATGATATATGATCTTTTGTGATTTTCTAATAAATTATTTTAATATTTTTTTCAGTAATTGCCAACATAATCCAGGGGAAATTTTGCATTGCTACCTGGTGCTCTGGTGCAAGCAATTGATTCCTAAGTTATAATAAGATGTTATGCATGGTTTTATTCCCTTCCAGTAATTGGTGGCATGTCAGTTGATTGTTATGACATAGGGACATTTAAATTGCTATGCTCTTTTGATGTTCTGGTCCCAAAAATTAAACTAAACTTCAGTGCTTTTTTTTGTCATGAACATTTTTTCATCAGAATTTTAAAGGGTGAGTGATATATTTTGTAAAGATGTTGAATGTATGAACTGCCACCGAAATAATCGGATTTCATACAGTAAAGCCTGAAAATATTAGTTTTACCCCAGTCTTTGAGAGAACATGTAAGGTAATCAGTATTTGGAAATGTTAAAAAAGGTTCCCTAAGGACTTGGGTGTGTTGGTGTGGGATTTCACACCCCCACACCCACACCCCCACACCCTTTCCCTTGGAGATAGTTTTAATCTCTTGTAATAGTAAAGTAACAACACTCTTGTTTTCAGTCAGTCTTTGAAACTACGGTCCTTTCTCACTGCCACACAGAGTATGGCTTACGCTCAAATTGTGTTATCTTCTTATTCCATCCCCCCCCCCCCCCCCTCGTTCCAAAGTGTAAATTGTTTTGTGCCACTCTGCAGGGTTTTTCTCCCTTAATGATATGGAGGGAGATAACTACTCATAGTGCTGACAGAGGTAAGAGTACTAGGATAAGTAATACCTCAGATATAGAATGATATACAACTAGTGGGAGTAAACTCAACAAAGATTCCCAAAACACTAGTTAGTCTATCAGCACTCCTGCCATTATCTCTTTGGCCACAAATCCAAAGTTTCAAGGCCAGTTGTAACTGTATTGAAAATCTGGAGATCTAAGAAAAGCCCAGTGAATTAAAAACCTTTTCTGCTTGGATTTTGTTTCTGATGTGAGGCCACTGAGATGCCTCCATTTGTCTGGATCAATGTAATAGGATAAGGGTAAATATAAAGCCTACACAGATAAAGTCATATTTTAGGAGGTGAGAAGTAGTATTTGACAGAAATATGAGGTATTTTAGCCCACTGAAAGCACGAGGTCAGAAAGCATTTTTGTGCTGAGACTTAGGTAATTACCCATGTGAATAAAAATACATCATTAATACTGATTGAATCTATTAATTTAGAACTGGGTATCATTGTTTCAAAGACTTAGAAAAAAAAAGCGGAAAAAATTACATATCTTAGTTCAAAATTCTCTAGATAGGTAAAAATAATCAGCTTTAACATGGATCAACTGAAGCAGAAAGCAGCAAGAGTGATAAGAAATCAAGAAATGTTGCTTCTGAAGACAACTGGAGGAATCTGGGTTATCTCTTGTAGAAAAGAGGAGGCATAAGTGCTACTGCAGAGAGGAAAGAAAAGGGTAATGGATGGGAGGCTGGTGACAAACTCAAGGTTACAACTGATTTGTTGGCCAAAATTTCACAGTGAGGTCACATTTGCAGTCTTGCAAACTCAGTGCTTTATTGACTGCATGGTGTAAACCTGTCTAAAATAAATTTCCCACTGGTATCAAACCCTAAGTCAGCAGTGTAGATCATCTTTTGCTTTGTTCTTGTTTCTCTGCAGTCTATTAGCATGAGGTTGGCACTAATGGTTTTTCCTACACATGAGATCAGGAACTGTAAAACTGTTGTATGAGTAAACTATTCTCCTATTCATATCCATCAATAAATTTGGAACTGAAGTGTACATGCTCAAAGTAGTCTTTAACCTTCATCTTAACTTTTTAAGCTGGTTTTTACATTAACATGCTATGGCTGTCTCATAGTCTCATATTACTATCTGAATTTAAGACTGAAAGTACATCCAACTTCAGCAATTGCTTGTCACTCACCTGTTGAAATCTGCATTTATATTGCTAATTACACTGAGCCATTTCCCTTCCCTAGCACTGTGCCCACTGGAGTACTAACCACTCACCTGAATTTGCAGAAACCATTTTCAATAATAGGTCAAGAGAACTCCGGAATAATATCCTTTCTGCCAATGCAGAAAGTATTTTTTTCTTTGATATTGCAATACTTTCAATACTTTCTTCCTTTTGTGTTTGCCCATGCTCCCTGGAACTTGGTTTTAGATGAAGTGGAAGTGCATTGGATGAATGCCTTCCTTCTTATGACCTGAAATTGGCTTTAACACCCATTTAGGAGATGTTGTTCCTCATTCTAATGAAACCTTAAAGACTGTACATGATTATGTGCTCTTGTAACTTCTCACACCAATCATTTATACCACACGGGCTAGGGGTTAAACAGACCCAGAGTAGCCCTGCTGAGGACTTGGGGGTGCTGGTGGGTGAGAGGCTGGACATGACACAGCCATGGGCACTGGCAGCCCAGGAAGCCCCAACCATGCCCTGGGCTGCATCCAAAACAGTTTGGGCAGCACGTGACGGGGGGATTCTGCCCCTCTGCCCCCCTCAGGTGAGACCCCACCTGCAAAGCTGCCTACAACCCTGGGGTCTCAGCATAGGAAAGGCATGGAGCTGTTGGAGTGAGTCCAGAGGAGACCACCAAGATGATTAGAGGGTGGAGCACCTGTCCTAAAAGGAAAGGCTGAGACAAGTGGGATTGTTCAGCCTGGAAAAGAGAAGGTCTTTCAGTGCATGAAGGGTACAATAAGGATGGCACAAGACTATTTACGAGGCAATGTAGTGACTGTACAAGGTGGAATGGATTCAACTGAAAGAGCAGGTTTAGATCAGATATTTGGAAAAAAATTCTTCCCTGTAAGGGTAATGAGGCCCTGGCACAGGTTGGGCAGAGAAGCTGTGGCTGCCCCATCCCTGGAAGAGTCCAAGGCCAGACTGGATGAGGCTTGGAGCAACCTGGCCTAGTAGGTGGTGTCCCTGCCCATGTCAGGAAGGTTCTAATTAGGTGGTCTCTAAAATCTCTTCAACTGAAACCATTTTATGGTTGTGCCTTCATGGGATCACTGATCTGAACTTAATCTGGTATTTCAGATACAGGGCCTGAATAGTCACCCAGAAGATTACTGCTCTGACATATTTTCCTGCAGTACCACTTAGTGTAAGAGTATATATTGCTCCTTTTGATTTCTTATTTTTAATTTATTAACACTACCTATTGACACTATATAACAGCTTATTATCTCCCCAAAGAGAGAGACATATTTAGCATTTACATGAAATGGGAAAATCTTGATCCCAGTCTTGAGCTATCTATTGTAGATGAGTTTTAAATGACTGAAACAATGCCTGGAAAAAGTGTGAATTTGTTGGAGGCAGTAGAAGGGTCCTAGAGTAAAACTGGACATTTAACACGTATTGCAGTGTTTGAGATTTTCTTTGAGCACATGAAGATCAGAGACTAGAAAAAGTAATAATTTTAATTTTCTTTCCACTTCACTCTAAATAGTGTATTTTGATAGCAGCTGACATATGGAAAGCTGGGGGGAAAAAAAGTGCTTTGAAATGTAAGTAATGTTTGTCAGAAATAGAAGCCATGTAATGATATGACAATATCCAAAACAGTTTGCATGGTGCCTTAACTATATTATTTGTTTTGATTTGACTGCAATAGAAAACACCCATCCACACACTCTGCCTGACTTGTCAGTTATTTAAAATCACAAACCCTAAATCAATGCCATAAGCTCCCTCTTCTTGCTAAATAGCAGCACAATCAAATACTACCACCTGCAGACTCTGTCCTGTATCTCAGTCCACCTCCGATGAGGCCAATGAGCAAGAACAGTCTTTGGAGTTAACTACAAATCTGAGGAAGATGTTTTATATGTTTGTGGACTTAATTTGCACATAATCCCACCTTTGTTGACAATTTTGTATAGACTATGTACTGTAATCATACGGAAATTAGGTTGTGGTGGAGTGCAGGAGATCTGTAGTGCAACCTCCTGCATGAAACAAGGACTAACCTCAAAGTCAGAGCAAGTTGCTCAGGACTTTTTCTAGCTGAGTGTTGAAAATCTCCAAGGGTGAAGACTTAAACCACTCCTTTGAACCTCTTTTCTGGCACTTAACCAGTTAGAGGTGCCCTTGGCAGTGTTAGGTTAACAGTTGAACTTGATGATCTTAAAGGTCTTTTCCAACCTCAATAATTCTCGTATTCTAATAATTCTTCCTCATTTCATCTTAGTGCTTGCCTAGAGTTTCCACAGTCACTAGGAGCATGAGATAAAACTTTCCCCCTGCTCCTCCATTTGTTGGAGGGGTGGGAAACCTGAAAAAAATCAAACTGCAGTGGCAACTGAAAGGTCCATGTTGGAGTCTTAGAGTACAAGCGAATCCATTTCTGCATTCAAACATTACATTGGTGTCAGACTGTTAATGAGCACCATCCATATCAAGGGAAAGATAGAATTCAAATTTCCTGCACAGACAACTACATTGTCTGGATGTGATGCCTGTGGAAGAGATTCAAAGAACAATTATGCAGGAAAAGCAACAAATTTGGACTAGAAGCCGCACTTAAAGTCACCAAGTCCCAGAAAGTCTGTTCATGATTATCCCAGCTTCACATCCAAGGCTCTACATCTGAGCTACAACAGAAGCTGCATTTACTTGGAGAGAGGGAGATGTATTTTAAAAAAGGAAAAAAAAAATCAAATTTGTTTTGTATGATATATATATATATTTGGAATGAATTTTGTGCAGAAGCTGAGAAAGCAATGGCTTTGCCTGATAGATCCTCCCAAGGGAGTTATGGCTCAGAGCAGTATCATACTTGTCTTCATCCTTACAATGGAGCAATCCCAGTAGCAGAAAAAGTGCACAGAGTGAACACAGAGAAAAAAAGGCTTAAGTTTCCCAGTGAAAAATAACATTCATTCAAAGCTGGAGAGAGTTGTTTCAGGCAGGTTTCTTTGCTTTTTTTAGTTAAACTTCAGTCTGATCACAGCTCAAGCTCAACAGCAGTTTAAAAGCTCTGACAGCACAAAAAACAGTGATCCTATTGTCCAGCTTATGTCAGCTTATTTTGATTCAATAGAAGCATTAGAGCCACACTTGGTACTGCTGGATATTCTGTGTGGGTGCAGTTTAGTTTACAATGCCCAGACTTAAGAGTTTAAAAAAACCCTGGTTAAAGGGAAGGAAAAGAAACCCCACACAACCTTTTCACTTGCTCTGTGAATCCATATGGTTTCTGAGGTAAAACCATGCAGTGTTCATCATGGTACATTTGGATTTCTTAAGAAAAGCATCTCCCTCTTGTACTGATCCCATGGTGGAAATAAGGCAGACAACTTATTTTTAGATACCAAGCAAGTGGCTCACAGACACCTCGTTTAATGAGTTTCTGTGATAAACTGAACAGGGGCAAAAATCTCAAGGGCAAGGCTGTAAATGAAGTCTCCTGGCTGAGGAAGTAACACTGTCACTGTGGTGCTCATGTAGGTTAATTCCTCAACGCAGAGCACTGAGATGTTTTCAGAAGTTAGGTTTTCACAGGCAACTTAAGTACCCAAAGCTTCAAACTCCATGCTCGCTTTCTAAAGCACTATAAAAGATTTCCCAACTATTAAAATCATTAAACATTACGTTCCCTCCCCCTTTGCTACCCCCAGGACCCTGAATAGAGTACATCTACATGGTTACCTGAACCTGGGCCCTAACTTGCTAACTAGCTTTCTGTGAGGCAAATTCAGAGCATGATTTAGGAGCTGGGACATTTCTGAGGTCATTCCCAACAGTTTGCAATCAGCTACAGCCACACAGCCTTCCCAATGCTCTTAACTTCTGGGGCTATAAATGTCAACAGTAATACTGAATTTAGCATATACCCATAGTCTGTTTGACTATGTCTGGGACTCATGGGTGAGGTCTGCAATTATTTGTAGATATTCTTTGACTGGGATTCAGACAATAGCTGCTTTCTGCACATTTAGTCTTGCTGTACATTTGTTGGCTAAGCCTCTTAAAACATTTGACACATCAGATGGATGATTGTGAAGTCTGAAAAATATGAATAGTACCTGGTTGTTTGAAGCCACAGAATAATGAACAGAATTTTGAAAGAAGCAGAAGGTCAGAAAATGCTCACTGGTATCTGATGTTTTATACATGCAAAACCATGGGCATAACAGAATTAATTTCTTTGGGCAGCAAGGCAAGGAGCAAAAGAAAGAGCAGCTTAGATGGGAGAAGGATGAACTGTGAAACAAGCAAGCTTAAAAAAATTAAATATTCATGGAAAATCTGTTACTTTTACAATGAAAAAAAGGAGAAAATTGATATATTTTAATATGTTGTAAGAATGACAGTACTGCTACAGAACATCAAAACACCTTTCTGATTAGAGGTTGACTCTTAAGACCCAAATCCTCTAAAATAATAATAATAATAGCACATTTATTTTTTTATATTGTAGAAGTTACATAGGCAGTGGTGAACAAAATGTTGCCTGCAGTTACCTGCACAATTTTAACTTTGTCCTCCTGCACACACATTAAAATGGAAACTTAACTGGCATTTCCTCTTGAGCCCAAGTTCCAGGAATATTTCTTTCCTATTTCATACAAAAATGTAAGAGCTTTGTATTCAGCAGGGAGACAAGATTATGGATGCAGCCTGTATAATAGTCTCCTCTGTTTTGATTGTACCTTAAATTCTATAGGTACTAAATGAAGGGATGAAAACAAAGGCTCTGTATGTCCCCAGTTGTTTGAATCTGTGATCAATGGGATCTCTCATATCATATTCAGCAGCACAATGTTAATCAAGGTCACTGTCTCTTTCTTTTTGCAGTGATTAAGGGTCATGTCAGAGAAGACGTATTTCTTTGATTGTTTATGTTATTCACATCTGATAGGGACTAAAATCACTCATTCCCAGTTAGACATTCCAGCCTGAGGCAGTTTAAATGGATGCTGTGACTTCAGCAATGGTTTGAGTTCAGCTTTAGCTGTACATACATCTTGTGTGGGGTTTTCTGTGTGGCACACTGGAGTTTTAAGGATTGCATGTTGCCAGTAGGCACATTCCCTTGATTTGTCTGTTTTGATCTTCCTTGTCTGAAACCGTTCAAAGTCAATTTGAGGGTGAGGAAGAGAGTTCTCCAGGTGGCCTTTTCTCTGTCTGGCCTTTAAGAAAGGTCTCTGCTACACAGATTTTCTGAGAGAAGGGAAAAACTGTGGCTGGTAATTGCATAAGGAGTTTATTATTTAAACTGTACTGCTAATTGATAGCAGCACACCAAAGGACAGTAGTTTATTTTAACTGTTGCTGAAGAGACTGTGGAAAAACTTGCAGAGTCCCTCAAAAATGAGGACCTGGTTTAAGTACAGCAGAGAGGGCTGGAGCACAGGATGCTTGTGGGTGGGATGAGAGAAGCTGGAAAGGGAAGTAGAGCAACCTTCCTTCCACTGCCTATGAGGACATGGAGAGAAGACAAAAGCAGACTCTTGGGATTGCACAATGAAAGGTCAAGAGGCAAAGGACACACATGCCAGCAGTGCAAACTCCCATAGCATTTTAGAAAATTCTTTTTCCCATCGTGGGAGCAGGGGTTCAGCACAGAGGGAGCAGAACTGCTGACCCTGCAGATTTTCTGAACTCCACAACTGATGACAGGATGAGGGGGAATGGCTCCAGACTGGAAGAGAGTTCTTTACTGTGAGGGTGGTGAGGCATGGAAACAAGGAAGGTGTCCCTGCCCATGGCAGGGGGTTGGAATGAGATGATTCTTCCAACTGAAACCATTCCATAATGCAGAGCTGTGGACCGGAGACCCCAATGACCACACAGACACCAGCGGGTTGTGGGCTCAAAAGGGCAGAGTTTATTGAGGGGAATGGCTTATAAAGGGTTTGAGGGAAGGTTCCAGAAAACAGAGCAGTAACTGGGAGTTGATTGGACAAAAGCAGGGATGTAGCCTATAACTGGGCAATGGGGCAACCAGTAGGGAATGGCTCAGCAAAGAATCAATAGGATAATCAGGTTCGGGACACTGGCAGGAAAACAGGGGTAGTGGCGGGAAAACTGTGAGGGGGAAGAAGACAAGATGGGGGGTTATGAGGGGAAAACAACAAGGCGAAACTGCCATGGTGGTAAAACATAAAAAACATAACCAATAACTGCAACATGTTAAAACCTGCAACATCCAAACACCAAAACAGTCACTAACAACAGGGACACATTCTTGAAAGTCCAATACCACACTTAAATGTGGTAAATCTTGTGTTTTGCTGAAAGTCTAATATTATGCCTCCAAGGAGAACGTAGTAAGTTTGACGTCACTCACTGGCTCCACAGGATCTTCCTCGTATGTCCACCAGGTAAAGTGCTTTTTCCATATTTTGTAGTTCATGTGTTCTCCAATACATAATTATGTTATTCTGTGAAAACTGGTTTATCTTTGAGGATGGTCCTGCTTTGAGAGAGAATTTGCAGAACAGACTTCCAGAGTTTGCTTCCAGACACAACTATTGTCCAATCCTGTCATTCTGGTTGTATGTAATCTCTCCTGGGGAAAGGAAGATCCCCTCTGAAATAAAAAGTTACATCAGAGAAACACTGGATGAAATTACTTTTAATTATGAGGATGAGCTCAAGGGGTTTTGCCAGCTCAATTCAGGATAGTTATATATGGCATAGTTCAAAAGTCAAGAAAACCAAAGTTTCAGGGATCTATAAATACCTTGGTAATCACCAGGAGCTTTCCAAAGCATGTATCTTCTGCTAATAAACCAAGCATTTCTAATTACTGTAAGTGACCACAAAACTCTAACCAGGGAGCACAAATTAGAAAAAGCATAGAGCCTAATTTAATGACTCTAGAAGTTTATTACCTTTCTACACCACATCTGACATGAGGCAAGTATTGACTGAATTATGTGGATTGAATGAGAAGCGTGGTGGGTTTGTGCCAAGTGGAGGAATGAGAGGGGAAGAGGGAGGAGGGGTGAGGGGGGAAAGCTTTGGAAGCTTTGGCTTGTGACAGAGTAGCTCATTTACCCCAGATCTGAAATCCATATGCTTGTTAACTGGCTACATCCCAACATGAAAAATGAAGTTTACATTATGTGTGTGAACCAGTAATTTGCATTGATTTGCACATGATTTGTGTCTAATTTGCTAATCGTTAAACTCCATGTGATATGTAAATAGGTGGAAAGTTTAAACCCAGGTTTTAAATTCATTCTCTTTGACAAATTAATCTTGTTGGCAGGAGCTGCCTTCTCTAACACAGTCTGGGTACATTGAAGGTCACACTGCATGAAAGGTTTGCTCCAAAGATAGATTGAACTTCTTCAACATTAACCTGGTTTTTAGGATTTTTGAGCTGCTTAGATCATTCTCCAGCCATTTATGACTTGTGGTCTATCCATATGTAAGACTGACCAATACAGCTAATTATCCCTTTTTGATCCTTGAAATACATGTGGGATGGAGAGCAGAAATTGTAGGAATGACAGAAGTAAAAATAGCTGCAAGATTGGTGTTAATGTGAGCAGGACCAGGCTGAAAATCTATAACCAGATCCTCTAACATTTCAGATAAATACAAATTAGTTTATTTTAAATGGGTTTAAATGCAAAAGGATAATAACTGTATGGCAACATTAGAAAAAAAATAGGAAAAGGTAGTAATTTCATCTCTATTTTTCTGACACAGTAACGACAGGAGACTAGACCATGATGTTTGATATTATCAGTGCCCCAGCTATCTTGGGTGATATCAGGATCATTAGAAGTGTTATCAAAGCTGGAACACAAAAACATGAATAAGTTTCAAAGATCAAATGGAGTTTGACCTCATGTTAAAGAAAGTCTTGTCATCAGTGCATGCAGAACTAATACATTTGGTTGGCTGTAGGAATGAGTTGTTTTCCTGGTGTTCTAGGAGGCAAAAATTGTATGTAAATGAAGTTGTTTCATATGTGGGTTGGTTTGTTTTTTTTTTTTTTTTCCCCTTGGAAACCAAATATTCAATCAAAAAGCATTTTAACAACACAAAAATTCACAAATTGTGACTCAGTGAATGGAGCACTGGATTATTAAAAAAAAAATCTTAATAGATTTACTCCTAGTTGCTTTGTTGTCAAGGGAAGACACATGAATATATATATCCTCAAACCGAACAATAGGAGTAATTATGTATGACAGAACATGAGCAAGATGTTTCAGTGTGGACTCTGCACAGCTAATGAATATCAGTCAATAGGAAACTAATCAGTGGACCTAATTCTGCTCCAATAAAGTCATCAGAAACATTTGTCTTCACAGGGCTGCAAGACCAGAACTTGGAGTCTGAGGTCAATTTGAATCCTACCAGCAGTGCCTTCTCTGTCCCATGGTTGTCCTTCCATTTCACTGCCCTGTGCCTTGCAGTTGGATAGTGGACTGTTAATTGATTTAGCACTATTTTGATTCTTACCATGCAAATGCTGACCTTGATAGGGAAAGGTTTTCACTTTCTGACTTTTTGTTTTGCAGTTGCCAGCATAGCAATTAATACATACTTAATAGAATCCAAAATTAGTCACTCCTGAAAGTAATTATGTGTTAATTATGCAATTATTTTATTTTATATAGGCAGCAAAAAATTTAAAAGTACTTCAATTAAAGTTTCTTCAAAAAATCAAGTCAACTACTACTTGACTCAAATAGTCATTTATAAAATAATTCGTCACTTGACATTTTAAGACTTTAGGTATTTTTACAGCACTCTTATTGTGTATCTAACAAAACCATTTTTTCTTCCCCCCCCAATTATTAGAAATTTGATGTGGCTTTACCTTACTAATTTGTCTGGAATTAGAAGCTTATATAAATTTATATAAGCAAATTAATTTATATAAATTACTTGTTAGCAGATTATTATATGTTTGTCTGAATCCTAGCAGTTTTGGTTGAATTGGAAATTAATCTTTGGAAGATATTTGGAGGAGGGACAGTAATTTTGTGTGTAAGTGAGGCTGAACAAATTGAGTTCTTTGTGTACCTGATGCTGAATTTCCTCTTTATGCTTTTGGAGCCTGCTGGCCATTGTTGCTCTGTTTATCAGAAGTGGTAAATGGAGACAGAAAAAGGTCAAAATGTTTTGTGAAAATTCTGTCCGAGTAGGAAAACAATCCAAACTAGTGTTTCCAATCAAAGAGAAACCATATATACTCAACCTATTCTGTTTGGCAGCCAGTGTATTCAGCAGCACATACTGACTGACTTATAGGTAGCTTAAAACCAGCTACAACTCCCCAGGGAAATAGTCCATATCCATGACAAGGCAGATGCAGCATCACAGTGTCTTTCCTTGTATTGAGTATTACAACACAGAAAAGGTTTTGGGAACAGATGATGAGGGAAAGCAGTAGGAGGCAGGACTCCAAAACACAGGATTCCTTAGTTCAGCTGCTTATGCGTTACTTTCATTCTCCTCTAAAAGATGTCTCTGCAGCGCTTTATCTCCATAACAATATTGTTCAAGACAGTATCTGCTGTGCTCAGAGGGAAACTCTCATTTGTGTACAGGAAACAAATAGCGTCAATCAAATAGCACTTATGACCCTTTATGCATAATAATACAGTAATAAAGGTCTGATTTAGTACTACTCAGACTATGCTGGTAATTAGGAGTTCAAATGAATTTGAAGTCTTATTATTGTAAACAATACAGAAAGACATTCAGAGAAGATTTACAAAACAATGTTACACTGTTTGATAGCTGGGAATTTAAGGCCAGAGAGGGGTAAGCAAGTTGAATTTTTATCAGTATCAAAAATCAAGCAATATTAAGGAGTTGACGTTTACTTAACACGATTTTGCCAAAAACTATGTAGATCCTGCATAGAAAAGCCTGTCTTTACAAGAATGGCTGTGTCCTCTCTTCCCAAAGGGAGGTTTTTGAACACCCTCTCGAGATGTTGCTCATTGCTTGCTACTACTTACTTTGGATGTGGCCACTCTTTTGAAAGTTTTGTGCTATCCTTGTGAGTAAAAGTGCAGCTGGGAAGAAAAGGGAGATGTTCCTGGAGTCCTTGATCCCATCCAGCCAGCTGTGAGTCTGGATAGTACTCCCTGAGGGGATGATTCCTATAACCCAGCATTGCTTCTTGCTCTTTCCTAAAGGAGGCTGTGGTGGGGGAATGAAGTGTGTGTGTCTCATCAGAGCTGTAAATTGGAAAAAAAAAAAAAGTCTATCGGGACTGTATCTTTATCAGATGCTGCATGAATGAGTTGTACGGAGTCTGATGATACTGAAATACAAAAATATTCGCTAGCATTTATCTCTTCCTTCAATGCCTTCTGTAATCAGCTCCCTTATTCTGTTTTCACCTCCCTAACTCGTGCTGCTGTGATTGACTGGCACAGAGAGACCAGAGCGTTGCCAATTTACATTTGCAATCAATTGAGCACTTTGATTTTCAATGATGTTATTAACATACATTTAATAAACAAGAAAGTTAACTTTCAGCTGACATTTATGACTATGTGCCAAAGCAGAAACACTTAAAATGTGATTACACAGAACTCTTTCTGGGTGCAAGTGTCACATATGCCTCTGCCTTCCACTTTCCTTCTTAGACACCATTCAGGACTCCTCCCCTGCCGAAAAGCTCCAAAATGTTTTGCTTTCTGACATCAGTGAAAATACGTGCACTGTTTTAATTCAGAGCTAGTTAGCAGAAAAATACGGAGCTCACACACACACACACACACACACACACGGGTGGGGTGCAATTTCGTTAGTGTGTATTGTCTGGGAACTTTGTAATGCATATTTTAGTGTTGAATTAATGTTATTGTTTATGTGTTTGCCTTGCGAAGTCCACCACCCATATTTGAGCAGCAAGGTGAAGCTGGCCTGTCACTCTGCGCACCTGCACTCTGAAGATGACACACAAGGAAAATGCCCTTTTCCTTGGGCTAATTCACAGTGGTGGTGTGAGCCTCCAGCTTCAGTCTGGTGTTTCAGAAAGCGGAGGAAGAGCTGCTGCGCAAGTTTAACTGAAAACAGCACATCTTTGTGACTCTTTGGGCTGTTGCCTTGGTAAGAGATGGATCAGGAGTCAATGGGCACAGAGACAAAATACAAGTAAAAATACAACTGGAAAGCCAAGAGGGATCATTTTCCCGCATTTCAGAGTGAGTATTCTATTGCTTTGAACTATAACAAGCTGTCCCAAATTCAAGCCTCTAGGCAGGGTAAGTCTGTGAAAGCACAAACGCAAGCTCAAGACTGTACTTGATCAAGGGAAAGACCATGAGCAACTGAGAGGGAGACTCAAGGTTCACACAAGAAATACTCCATGCAGCTCTGCAGTGAAAATAGAGCTTTAACATCAGAGGAGTGGGGGGAAGAAGAAAAGGAAAGCCGACAGGCAAAACATCACAGGATGTAGCTCTCCTTTGTTATGGGCTGGCAGAACCTGTGGAAAACAACTTGTTTGCTTGGCAAGGTTTTGGTAGTGGGTGGGCTACAGGGGCTTCATGAGAAGCTGCTGGACTCCCACGTCCATGGAGTCAAAGGCAGAGAGTTCCAAGTCAGACCCATCAGCGATGGTGGAAGCACTTCTTGGGTAATGTAGACAAAAAAACCCAAACCAGTAACCTCAGCCAAAAAGAGAGTAAGAAAGTGATTTCTCCTTTTTTTTTTT
>VXBX01009825.1:224818-239567 GCA_013400415.1 Scytalopus superciliaris | reverse complement strand
TTTTTTTTTTTTTTTTTCCCCCAAATGGAGAAGAAAGATTTCACAGGAAAATTATTTAAGAACTAAAACCTTCAAGGTTTTGGCAGCTGGGCTGGTATGTCTAGGATTGCTTGTGAAGGATATTAGGTCCAAGATTAGGATGCAATATGCTTATGAGCTCTCATGAAAGTATGACCAAATAAACAATTATGGTATTTATATCACTTTTTTTTTTTTTTTTACAGTCATCATTTGCCTGTAAAACATAGAATTGTAGAATCACAGAGGTTAGAAGAGGCCAGCAATAAAGACCCTAAAACCTCTCTGGGCAACCTATTCCAGTATTCGAGCACCTTCACAATGAACCATTTTTTTTCTCACGTTTAAATGGAATTTCCTATATTTTTCATTAGTGCCCCTTGTCTCTTGTCCATTTACTGACCACCACAAAGAGCTGGCCTCTCTTCCCTTCATTACCATACCTTAGGTCTTTATACATGTTGATAAGATCTCCCTGAGCCTTCTCTTCTTGAGGCTGAGCAGCACAAGAGGTCTCAGCTTTTTCTCATGTGACAGATGTTCCAAGCCCTTAATCATCACTGTCTTCCTTTGCTGAACTTGCTCCAGCACATCCACGAGTCTCCCTAGTGCTGAGTAGAAGGAAAGGATCAAATCCCACCTGTGTTTTCAGGCTTTTTGTATTTTGGGAAAGACAATTTATGTCACCCTTTATTTCCTGTTTTGACATTGAAAGCATAAAGAAATTTTCTGTTTGTAAGTGGACATGGAAGGAATGGTATGGTAGGAGAAGATTTACCTCAGTGTAACAAATCCAAGTCTTGGAGAGGAAATGAGTCTAGGTTTTCGAGCAGAAGGAGGATTTCAAAGTTGTCAAGTTTTGGGGAGCTCTTACATTTTTAACTATTTAAACTTTTACTTCTTCTAAAGTAAAACAAAATAGGGAAGGAGAATGGAAAAAAACTTAAGAATGTGGTTTTTTAAGAAAGAAATAAAACTGTAAATCAGAAAAAAAAGGTAGTCCAGGGGACAAGGAAAACAAACAAATATAGTGGTGTGTGTGTTTTAAGAATATTGCTTACTTTTTACAGCAGTGAATACGTAGAGTTGGAATGAGTATTTCAATTTACTTTGAAGTTTGTTATTTTGAGGTTGTAAGGTATTCCCAGCTGAATAAAGACTCACAAAATTATAGATGTATGTTGGAAATATTAAACAATGTTCAATACTAAATACACTTCAATGAAGAGCAAAAGAGAGTATGATGTTAATTCCTGCTGATATAATTTCCCTATATAAATTTTTTAGTACTGGATAGACCAGAATTTGAACCGTGTCACAGTGAAAATAAGTAATTATACTGTTTACCTAAATAAGTTTATTTAATTTGCCGAAATTAGTCATTCAGGCATGAAATCAAATATTCTACCTGCAATTCCTCTTAACATATTTGACCTTTCTCTGCTGTTTAAATTCTGGATCTTGGGTCTTCTTACCTTTATAATAGTAATTAAAAGGTTAAAGAAGTGTATTCCTAGCTTTTAAAAATGAAAATAGAAATTGATTTGCTAACATATAGCAAAGGACAGGGAAATGAAGGTCATCATAATACAGATAATTTACAATATAATAATATTTATTATTCCATATAATATATAACAACATAAAACAATATGATATAATAAATATATGAAATTATGAGCTTAGTTTCATGGAAAGAGTTTATGGCAGGTTCAAAGCACTGGCCATCAGAGTAGGATACACACTATTGCTATTGACATTTTGCACTTGGGAACGGCATTATGGAGTAATTAGATTGGCCAAAGATCTCTGAAGAAGTTGGCAATGACCTCAACTTTTCCGAATATTCATTGCATTTCCCAGCTGCAAGATCATCTTTCATCTCAAAAATAGTCTCCTTTCACAGAGGGAAAAAACAAAGACATACTAAAATGTGTGAGTGAAAAGCAGCTCCTTTTTGTAGAAAAGTACGTATTCTCCACATGGTCAGCTGATACCTGAACCTTTTGGGTTTTTGCCCCTTGTATTTTCAAATTAAAATATGGAGTTTTAAAATTTATTGTACTACATGGGTTTGTACCTTCACTGATGGAGGAGACAAGGTCTCGTCCCTAGAAATTGTTCTTACCCAGGAGCCAAAAAGCCCCTATGCTTTCATGCTGAATGATAATCTCTAAGATATATTTCTGTTCTGCTGAGTAACTTCTGATTTCTTTAGCTTGGTCTCTTAATCTGTTTTTTACTGAATATTGATTTCAGTTCACTGCTTTTCTGGAAGTACTGTACCAAAGATTATCTTTCAATAGACTCTAAGCATGAGTGGCTTAGTAAAAGTCTCTCATCTTATTAGAGGTTTATATTCTTACAGCAGGCTCTCTTTCTCTTGTAGCACACAGGCAGACAGATATATCTGCAAAGTCTTTCTTAACTCTTTAGGTAATTGCTTGCAATGACATTGAAATCTGCACATTATTTCAATAGGAGATGCAGATATTATCTTCATGTTCAGATTTAGCTTCAAATCAGGTTTTCATTAAGATTATTTCAATCAGGAAGGTTTTGGAAAAGACTTTATGCAATTCTTGTTTGCAATCTGCCTGGAAAGCTTTCTTTTTTTTTTTCTACAGAATAATGTGGAGTGGTGGACAGCGGAAAATTAATTAAGAGAATTCAATTAACTAATCAGGCAGACTGATGTGTGATTAAACAGATAGTGTCCAGGAAAGCATTCTAATTATAACAATTTCCTTAATCCCAGATAGATTTAATTTTCGCTTGCTCCAGTCTCTGATGCCGTATTCCAGATTTGTGACAGAGTGACTGCACGATGACCAGTCCCAGACTGGTGACAGAACAGGACTCAACAACTCCAAATCAAATAACCAGAGAAAAATATTTGAATTAGGTGTGAGGGCCAAATTCCATGAAAGCACCAAAGTGCTTGAGGTGCGTTTTGCTACTCAAGTCCAGTTGTGATCCTCAAAACTTACAACCAATTTACAAAAGTTTGTCTATGTGGCTCATGTGTGATTTCCCTTCTGCCCAGGTCTGCTGTGGGGTCTTGTCCCTTCCAGCCTTTTTAATCCATGTCTGGAATGAGCACAGCACACCCAGCCTGGATTGCAACTGGAGCCCACTTCAGCTTAAAAAGACTGAAAAGGCTGAAAAATTCATCAAATCCAGGTAAAGCTGGGCAGTGTCACTGTGCAAAAGAGATTTTAAGGTTCTTTTGAAGAGTCAAACCAGGACAGGGGGGAAATATGAATTCAAGCTCTCTCTTCTGGGAATGTTTTCTCTGTATTAATAGAAAAGATCATCACTGGGCTTTCCTTAAGATGATTTAATACACAGATGTTTCTCTCTGGTTCCCAGATGGCTTTGGCAATTCTGTAGTTTACCTGTACTTGAGAGGAAGATGAGGGGCAGGCTCTGATCTCTTCTCTGTTGTGACCAGTGACAGGACCTGAGGGACTGGTCTGAGGTTGTGTCAGGTGTGGTTTAGATTGGATATTAGAAACAGGTTCTGCACCCAGAGGATGGTCAGGCACTGAACAGGCTCCCCAGGGCAGTGGTTACAGCACCAAGCCTGGCAGAATTCAAGAAGCATTTGAATAACGCTCTCAGGGACAGGTTGTGACTCCTGGGGATGGTCCTGTGCAGGGCTTAGGGGCTGGACTCAATGATCCTTGTGGGTCCCTTCCAACTCAGCATATTCTGTGACTCTAATCCTGTCCTAACAGGAAGGTTTGGGTCTGTGAGCTCTGACCTTTCCAATGCTGAACTCCCAAAACTCCAGCAAGCGGCAACCCCCACTGGGAGAAGGTTGGATGTCATTGTGGGACAGCATTTCAGAGAACATCATGCAGATTGCAGGTCTCCAGTTTGCCACGTCGACACTTGAGTCCCAGAGATAGACAAATTTATGTATATAATTTGTCATATCTCTCTCTGCTAAACCTGGAAGCTATTAAAAATCACTTAATAATTAGGACACAGTGGGAGTGTAATAAAGCATGTGGAACAGCATTAGTCTGTGTAAGTTTGCATGACTGGATGTGCTTGTAGCCTTTACACTGCTCTTACCTCCATTTAGTAAAAAGAGTAAAGCAAAGTGAGGATCTCCTTGGAGTGAAATATTTGAGAGTCCAATATTCTTAACAGAGCAAGGGCTAAAGTACAACTGTGGGACAACTGTGTATCAAGAAACTTAACATCAATTGCCATGACTAGTAAGTATGATAGGAAAGAATAAAACAATGCAAGTGCAACAATGAAGAGGGTTGGACATGTAAGTTAGACACATGTGCTGCGTATGATGCGCTTGAACAAGTATTTCTGTGCTAGAAGTCTCAAGAGTAGTGTGGGTACTTTGGTCTGATTTAACAGCTGCATAAGCTAAAAAGATCCCAAATGTATGTGCAAAGATAACTCTGCTGAAAGACCCTGGAGAATGTTAAATTGGACTAAATTGATTTAGTTTTGCCCATAGGCTTTTTCTTTTTTTTTTTGAATTGGAGGCTGAATTCTAGTGACAATACAACTGCAGAGCAATAAGCCTCCATTGCAATACAACCTTCTTGAAAGCCTTTTGGGAATGACTTATTAAGAAATAAGAATATAAATTTATTCAGAAGGAATAAAGTACAGTTTACCCACTTGAAAATCCAACTGCTTAAAAAAAAGAAGAGGAAAGACACCTAGGGGTTTATTCAGAAACCTAAATTTGATCAAAGAAATAGCAGTTACTCTTCCCTCTCACAGCCCTCTTCCCCCACAGAATGAAGGCAAACAGTGGAAAGGAAAATCCTCATCTTTAATTTGAACTTTATAAAGCTCTGACAGATCCATCTGCTTCATTCTTTGTAGGAAAAAACACATGCTAATGATTCTGACTTCATTAATCATTAAAAAACAAATTATCTGAATTCTACCACATCACAGAATATAATACACAAAAGATTTCTACATATGCTGTCTTGCTCTTAATTAATATCTCTGTCCTTTGTGGAATTACATCAATCATGAATTTTCCCCTTTGCCAGTTTTGGTCATAATTCTTCATTTACAATTTTTTTTTTAATAGGATATTTTATTTTTTATTGGTTATACTTTCAACACAAACTCTGATTTTGTTGTAACAGCTTCAGTAAATCCCTCTAGTAAAATTAGGCAAATGGCATCTGATGAAATATGCCTGTTGTATTAAAACCTGACCTTTGTTCTTAAATTTTTTTATCAAATCTCTGAAAGATTATTGAGCTCTTGTTATGTATAACAAAATCTGTGATGAGAGAGTGTATCTGATATGAAGATTTAGAATAACACTAACTCAGATTAAACTGGGATTCTTTACTCCACTCTGGAAAAACCATTATAAGAAAGTAAACAACTGTGTGCCATTGTTCTGATTTCAGACTTAGTAATTGCTCATCTTGAAAGATCAATCATAAAATAGTTAAGTTTGGTTTTGTTTGTAGTTTTCTGGTTGAAAGGATTCATCACAGCAAGGAAATCGAGCACGTTATCTCTTATCTCCTACCTGCTAAGCCTATTGCTACATATACTGGGAAAAAAAAAAAAATGGCCATAGAATCACAGACTGGTTTGGGTTGGAAGGAAGCTTAAAAATCATCTGGTTACAACTCCCTGCCATGGGCAGGGAACCTTCCACTAGACCAGGCTTCTCAGAGCCCCATCTGACCTGGCTGTGAACACTTCTAGGGATGGAGCAGCCACAACTCAGTTGGACCCCCCTGGGTTTCCTTCCAAACCCAGGAGGCCACAAGTTCTTTAGGAAGAATAGTATTTTTGAACATGAGAAGATTAAAGAGCTGGGTTTACTGGCAAGCTCTTCAAGGTGGTCGGATGGAGATTCTCAGAGATGAGCAGTGCCTGGTAATGGAGCTTTGCTTATTAGTGCTTAAATAGTGTCACTACAGGTCTGGAGACAGAACAACTCATGCAGACTGAGGTGAAGTTTAAAAAGAATTTGAGCTATCAAAAGCCATCCATCACCATACTTAGGACAGGAAAAAGCACAGCACAACGTTTGTGCTACAGCTGATTGAAAACTGCAAGTAGTATTCACAAACTTCATTGTCTGGAACCTTCATTACCACATTCCTGTTATAATGCCCTTGACAATGTTTGTCTTACCTCTACAGTTTGCTTCGGAGGCTCCCATGAGGAGTGCTTCCTACCTCATTGCTCTGAGCCCATCGCCCACTTTATCACATGTCCAGGAGCTCTTCTTTTCCACATTAAACATAATCCTTTTGTTTCCTTTTTTTAAAGTCCTTTCTGACTTAGGTTCTTCCGAGCTTCTTAATTCTTTTTAATATGGTGTGAAGTAGTAACTCTAATTAATTTTCTTATTTCTTCTTTTTTAGTTCTTATGCACCAACAATTTGCACACAGAAGCCAAATGAGCAGAGAAAATGTACTCTGGACTGTGCACTCAGCTCTAAATCATTTCCAAACTAATCCACATAGTGTTCATACCTGTTCATTTTTTTGTCAACTAAGTCTTATTTAGTGAACATAATGTTCTAAAGGTTCAATATTTTAAAGAAGTTCAGTATTTTATGTTCTTGATCATGTTCCATATTCCTTGTCCTTGGATTGCTCATAAATCTAGGCTGATTGGTTGCCATTTTTGCAGTGTTTCACTCCAATACTTCCTGCAGCCTTTGTGGGACAAAACTGTACAGTTCATCACATTTCTAGTCCATTTGAATGTAACATCTGTCACTAAACATAAGAGTGTTTACTGTCCTCAGCTGAATAAAACATTCATAATAGGGAGGGGAAGAAAAGGTTTTCTTGAATCTGAAGCTTTTTTCCTTTGCCTCTTTTTTTTTTTTTTTTTTTTTTTTTTTTTTTTTTTTATATCTTTAATCTTATTTTTTTTTTTTTTAATTGATCACATTAATCATAGACTTGGTTTTGATTTCCTGAATGGGCTGAGCCTGCCTTGGGAGTAATAGCATCAGCTTACTTCTTTTTGGATGGAGGTGGTAGGGAGGAGGGAGAAATACCAGCATTAACTCATGCCTATTTCTAACAACAGTGTGAGTATGGAAAAATAAAGTGCAGGAAAAGGCTTTATAGGCCTTGACAAAGAGACCAGGACATTTATGGAAGTGCTATTCCAGCTCTTCTCCATGCTCCTAGCAGTACATGGGGATATATATGCTCCATCCAGGAAGAAAGTTGGTTGGTTATTTTGGACTTCCATTGCTTTAGAGGCTCTATTTATGAATGGTTTTCTTCATTTGGTGTTCCCAGGGGATGTAGGGGAGATACAGATTTCCTGGGATGTTGCACCAAGCCCTCCTCTTTCATGGGCAAACATAAAATTAGGAAATTCCATTCTGAAATGAATGAAACTCTTTTTCCATGTTATGCCAAATTATTTCAATCTTTTCTCTCTGTGCTCAAATGCATTGTCTTTTAGATTTCACTTCAACAAAGTTTTTAGGCCATTTATTTTTCTTGAAGGTATTTTTATTGCAGTCAAATACAGTAAAACAGCCTGCTAGCACAGTTAATAGAAAAATGCTATAACCTGGTGGCTGCAACTGCTGTTTAAACTATGCTTTAAATATTTTCATTTCTAAACCACTTACTTAAAGTTGTATCAAAACTGTGCTTGAAGAAGCCTAACATTCACAGATTTGTATGTCAGGAAAACAGTCTTCTACTGTGATGTTTTTCATCTCATAGACTGTGGATCCCTATATGATAACAGCTAAATCACATGCATATGAGAGCACTAGGAGGAATTATCATTCTGCCTGCCCAGAGTCTGACCTTTCTCCTTGGCATAGCAGTCCATTATGTCTAAGATGTATTCAGGCAATCTGGTTTCCATAATCAACAAATAATTTTTTGCGTTCTTTTCATATACTTTTTCTTGTTGCATTTTTAGTAGTCAAACTCACAGAGATTTCACAATCACTTTGAAGAGTTCAGTCTGCAGATGAATAGTCATTTGATATTGAGACCAAAATTACCTTTACCGAATTTCCAGCTGTGGTTTTCTTTTTTCTTTTTTTTTGCCTTTGCTTTGTTTTGTTTTATTAATGAAGTCTGTCCCCTCTCTGCTGCCTCAAAAATTAAAAATCCTTTCTTTTCTTGATGCTGTTTTCAAATGCACAGAGATAGTTATCTCTTCTCTCCCCCAACCATCATACATAATTAGTTCTTTTAATCTTTGCTAATAATGCATCATTTGATTAAAAGCTAGCAAGACATTTATTATAAAATGTACTTTCATTCTAAATCATCAGAGCTATGTCATGTCCTAGAAAAGCACATGTCAGAGCAGCCTTAAGTGTTTTCCTGGCCAATTTTAAAGTGGGCAATAGGTCCTGCAGGTATTGGAAGAGGTTGTGCATAATGATAGTTCATCTGGAATCACTGTTTTAGTTGAGATACCCTCCCTGCTCGGGCCTGTAGCTGGATAGACAATCTGGGCAAACAGAATGAGCGCTAATAAAGTGCTTGTTCTCCCTTTCTGCCTGGAAAAAACAAACGTAAGACCAGGTGTCACGGAAAGGTGGGAGTTTGGATTTTTGCCTGCCAGTGCCCCAAGGAAAGTCAAGCCCCTGGTGTCACACAGTCTGTCAGTGTCTCATAATGAGACCCTTTCCCCACAGATTCACAAGTTTGAGGATACCTCGACCACCCTTATTAGGGGGGGCTCAACAGACCAAAGTCTCCTCAGCAGGTCCTGCAAAGGTGGCAACTGTAAGGAACAGTCTATGGAATAACACTCTTTATTAACACAAATTGTGGCAGATTATTAAGGTGTCTACTGCAAAAATATGTTTTAAAGCAATCACCTGACACATATATTAAGCAAGCACAAGCTCTGATAAGAAGCAATCTACCAATATGCCATGGGGTAAGCACAAACAAAAGCTCTAATCCTAAAAGCAGCATTTAACACATGTAGAGTATATTTCTCACCTGCGGCATCCCTGTGAGAGGGAGAAGGCAAACTCAGCCTGTCAACTGACCCCAGCAGTTTCAGTGGAGGTCTTCTCCCACTTTACCCCTATTCCCAACTTACTTTTGTACTACTTCCTTTATGTTTGGGTGGAGTTTGAGTGTCTCTAGTCATAAATTCTTTTTTTTTTTTTTTCTGATTGGCTTGGCATCAGTGGGTTTAACGTGGTTGTTGGCTTTAGCATCAGAACACTTTGGTCTGACAGGTACTATACAGTCTTCGTATCACAGTGTTCTCCCATTCTGCTGGTGTTTGAATGAGGGGGACCATGCAGTCTCCACTTTGTTTCATGCTCTGCTCTGTTCCTTTGAGCAGATGTTTATGGTTTTATTGGAGAGCATGTTGACCTCAGTATATCCAAGAAGTTGCAGCTGCTTTTTACCCTAAAATTCTGAATTCCCTCTAGATTTAACTCTATCCATCATCCCCCACCAGGTTTGGTGGTATGTTTGGTATGAACTGTAAGACTACCTGAGCTGTTTTTCACTCTAGGCATTTCCTCATTCCTCTAGCAGAAATACACACACTGACACATTGTACCAGTTTTCATGGAAGTTTAATGTGTAACTGCAAGACTCATGTGCAGTACCTTTCTGCATAAACACAGGATTTTCATATTAGAAATATAGTAAAACAAAACATTATTATATTCAGAATCCATTGTGCTTATATGCAGGAGCAAAAATAGGAGTCATCATTGAGAGAGGTTAACTGTAGGACTGAGTCAGTTACTTTTGTAGGTTGGCAAAAAGGTAATTTTACTAAGTCTCAAAATATATGTCTTCATTCTTAATTCAGGGGGTTTTTTTATTGAAGATCAGGATATTAAGAACCTCTGGGATTCAGTCTAAAATAATGGAATCACAGAACAATCAGTAGGACAGATTGGAAGGGAGCTTGAAAGATCACCCGGTCCAGCTTTTTGAGTGTAAATTTAACACTCTGCCCAGTCACATACTGAGGACCACCAGTGATGGGGACTCTACAACATTCTGGGGAGTTGATTACAGTGGTTGGTTTTTCTCAGTGTAAAAAATTTGTTTCTTATTATCAGGATGAATCCTCTTCTGGCACAACTCATGCCCATTGCCCCTTGTCTTCTCCATGTGGCTACTTGTGAAGACAGAGCCTCCATCCTCTTTGTAGCCACTCTGTAAGTACTGGAATATTGTGATGAGATTTCTCTCTAGCCTTCTTTCCTCCGGGGAGAAAGGACCCAACTTTGTCAGTCTTTCTTCACTGGACAGGTCCTCCAGCCCTTTTATCATTTTTGTGGCCTTTCCTTGGACTGTCTCCAAGCTGTTCACATCTTTCTTGAGTTGTGGGGGCCAGAACTAGACACAATACTCCAGGTGTGACCAGTCATATTAAAAACTGGTTTGTGCTTCTTTATGAAAAGAATATAGAAGGTGGTATTACTGCAGACCTAGTAAGATGGATCTTTTTTGGTTAGTGTGTTTTAGTATTTTAAAGAACAATCTTCCCTCTTGTCTTTTTTGTCCTCAGGGAACTATTTTGTTTCCCTGTTTTTCTAGTGTTCTGCTAAGTGTAATATAAGACTATAAAGTCTCTATGGAAATTTTGCCTTGTTCATTATTCATTATCCTTGCCACTGCTGATGGTGACAAATGTCATTACTTTAATGACCATGGTTACCCATTGTCATAATTAAGGCAGATCATTTAATGACACTGAATATAGCATTCCTTAATGCATCAAATTAAGAAAAGATGTTATGACTAGGTACACAACAGCACCCATCATTTTTAAAAATGAATCAATAAATTAAACAATTCCTCCTCATTAATATGACAACATCATCATTGTAAAGGTTCACAGGGGCAAAGAAAAAATGTTCCAGATGCTACTTTTCTCTTATTTCCTCCCAATTTGGTAATGATATGATAAGCTGAATTCCTCCACCACTTTTGGGGGCTTATCAGAACATTTCATGATTGCCATGTATGCCTGGCTGGTGTATGGCTGCACCTCTCTAAACAGTCCATTAGTCACGTCACCCTTGAGTGTTGCAGCTCAGTATTGCTGCAGCTTACAAATGATTCCTTAATTTAAGTGACAAGCATCTGAATCTCTGCAACATGGTCAAGAGCTCTGCACCATGGATCACTGTGGGTGGTCTGGCACATATTTCAGAGGGCTGAAGCAGTCTCTGTACTACTTTTTGACAGAAAACAGGCTATGTGAAGTACCATTGCTCCATTATAGGAATGGCAATAATCGTGCAGAACCAAGAAAGCCAGTGAAGGTCCAATTGTGCTGTCAGATTCTTCTATTTCAACAGGAGGAATCCACAACTGAGTAAGCTGCTCCACCTTTGCTGGGAAGGTTCACTAGATGGTCACTGGTTTGGGCCTTGCACTGATGGTCTAGCTATTCTTTGAGATTCTGTAGGCCATCAGTGATAAAAGAAAGACGTTTTCTACAATGAGGTTGGTAAAAACAGGTTGCTCAGAGAGGTGGTGGATGCCCCATCCCTGAAAAACTCAGGTTGGATGGGCCTATGAGCAACCTGATCTAGCTGAAGATCATAGAATAATAAAATGGCCTGGATTGAAAGGGACCTTAAAGATCCTCCTGTTCTAAATCTTTGCCATGAGCAGGGACACCTTCCATTAGACCTGTTTGCCCAGAGCTCCATCCAGCCTGGCCTTGAACAGTTCCAAGAATGGGGCTTCCACAGTTTCTCTGGACAACCTGTTCCAGTGTCTTACCATTCTCACAGCACAAAATTTTTCCTAATATATGATCTAAACCTGCTCTACTTCAGTTTGAAGCCATTCCCAAGATGTCCCTGCTCATTGCAGAGTGTTCGAATAGATGACTTATAAAGGTCCCTTCCAACATAAACCATCCTGTGATTCTGTGATCTGTGCTGACACAGCAAAGAATATGGTCTGATCATGGGAGTTTGGATTTCAGTTTGATGGGAGGATCAGGAAGAACACAACATATGGTAAGTGGGCACACAGGAAGAGAAATTTAGAGACAGAACAGAAAAGGAGAAGAAAAGATTGAAAGAGGGGAAATGAAAAGCTCCATACAGCATAGGTCAGCATGTGAGGAGAAGCATTTGGCAGGCATGTGGAAGGAGGTTTAGCCACGAATGATTTTGGCTTTGTGACAGATTAAGGAGCTCTAGAGTCACTTGTGCAGTCTACAATGCAATGGAGGACCAGTCACCTCATCTGTTTGCTAAAGGAGAAGACCTTCCTTCTTAAAGGGCATGAGGTTCCACTGGCAATGAGTGTGTGATATGCAGATCTTGTCACCACAGAGTGAGAAAAAGCAGGACAGGAAGGGATGGTAAGGAGGAATCCCTTACCGCAGAATGAAAGTAATGATTCAAACATTGATGTTGTTATGCAACATGCCTGTTAATAAGCTGTAAGTCTTCTGTCTAAACAGTACCTGGTACTGACGTTGTTTAGCTTGTGAATGCAGTGAAATCAGGTTAGTAGCACAGCTGTCAAACAAATGGCTACCTCACAATCACATTTACTGATACGAGAGAAAAAAAATATCTGTAGGTTTGCAGTTCTGGTTTAAGACTGAGACTTATTGCTGACAGTGAGAAGTACACCAGAGTGTAAAGTATTAAAAATTATGCCCTTCAGGACTGAAAAATTCTGAGCAGTATTTTTTTTTTCCCCAGGACATTCAGTCATTTCTAAAAAATTTATTAAGGCTTGTCAGTAAATCAATGGACAGTTAGACCTGCTGATTGGGATTGATAAACTGTAAAAAGTGTTGCACTCCCTACAGATTTTTTTTTCCCTTTTAGTAACAGGAAGACCTCTTTGAGAACACTTCAAGTCTCAAGGACAGAATACATAATTGTGTTCATGAGATAAATCTATCACAATAGGGAAAGAATTCCCTTGTAAGTATTAAATGTGAGATATAGGGCAAGAAATCCTAAAAAGAAAAAAAAAAAAGAAAAAAGAAAATATTAAAGTACCTTCTACTTTCCCTTCATAACCTTCAGATCTCAGCTTTCACTATGACTTAAATCAGAAAGCTGAATAATGGGTAATCTGTGTCCAGCCATTTGACATATCTCATTGGTTCCCAATCCATGCTAAACCATGACAAAGCGTGTGCATTTCTGGTGTCCAGGAAAAACATATGAATCTCATGTAGATAAGAAAACAAACAAAAGGCGACAAAACAAATAACCTCCCCAAATATTTACTTCTTGAGAAATCTATCCCTCATTTTCAATTTCTTCTTTTTGAAACTGTAAAATTGATTAAAGCACAACTGTATAATTTACAGTGAGCTTTGGCTGTAAACTGCACAAGGAAGCAAGAAGTTCTAGATCAAAATATCCCAATTTTTCTTCACTGTGGTTCAATTAATGAATATCGACTCTTTGTTGAATTAATTTATCTGCCCAAATACCAGCTTAGTGAAAAGAAAATCATGAAACCTCACCAACTAAAATGTTCACTTCACTTTTGTGTCAAGTGTCTCTTGCTTCCCTTTCGAAGATAATGTGGATTGTGCATAGAAATAATGTTTTATTGTTTATGAGCAGAATCCTTGTATGACTAAGGAAAAAGGGGAACGATGTCAACAGCTGGGAAACGAATGCTCTTTATAAGTAAAAGTGCAAAGACTCATCTCCTGGAGTAGCTCTACTACATCTACTAGTGTCTCACCTGTGTAGGCTTGCAAATATTCCTCATGGCTTTGCTTTTCAACTCCTCTTACATTCAGTGGAGGTAAGCTTAGCTGGGTGTTTTTGGTTGGTTTGTTTGGGTTGGTTTGCGGTTTTTCTATAATTAGATGTCTAAGCTTTTTAGTTTTCCTAAATGGTATTTTCCCTGGTGAAGTACTGGTCTTTTTCTGTACATCAGGATGCTGCCTCAAGGTGGAAAAATTCATGTTGTTTTTCCAGGTTCTATTGTAACAACAGAGGGAAACTGTTAATTAACCAACCCAGACAGCAGGAAAATATTGTCTACTGTTCTGAAATATTTCTTTTTTTTCTGAGTCATGATCCAAATTTTATATAGACAAGTATTTATATTAATGCTCACATCAGTTTAATTTTTAATGGCTAAAGGATTCAGCTGTATTGTCTCAATTTTTCTAAGTATTTACATCCTGTGAGCATAAGGAACCTACCTGAGAAGGTAGTGCCAACATTTGTATTGTGTACCTGCAGATTTGTGGGTATTCTGTTTTGAACTTCTTTTTTCAACCTATTTTCCCTTCTTAAACAGTTTAACTTGATTCCATCTTTGTAATATAATTTATCTTTAGCTCCAGATAAATTTATTCTTGAGTGCTTAGAGTGTGATCTTTAAACACTCTGAATAACAGACTGAGGAATACAGTTAGAGTGATTCTGTCACTAAAAGTGAAATTGTGAAAAGTAAGTTGCCCTTGGCACTTAAAAATAAGACTCAAGTCCAGTGATATTTGTGTTTGAAGTGTTACTGTGAACTGATAATTAGAATGCTGGTCTCTCAAAGGAGGTGCTTCACATTTTTAACCTGATATTCTCTTTCTGAGGGCTTAAAATTTCAAGAGTTATGAGCTGCGTGAGATGAAATATGTTTTGGAGGGTACCAGCTTTACTGAGATTCCATGCCTACAAAATACTCTGCAATTTCTCTCTCATTTTACACACATCTTTAGCTCTTTTTCAGAGGCTGGCACAATTATTTTGCCTTTTTTTTTTTTTTTTTT
>VXBX01009825.1:195002-224801 GCA_013400415.1 Scytalopus superciliaris | reverse complement strand
TTTTTTTTTTTTTTTAAGGTTGATCCCATACTTAGAACAATAGTGTTTCACATGGCATAGGGCATGTTAAAAGTTAGGACCTCAAAGGTAGTTTTAAAGAAATTGTTGTATTACCACACATTAGTGATGGTCTGTTCATTGCAGTCCTCTAGTGACTAGCTATAAATCCAGTTCTACACATGTCTTTCAAGATGATATAACCTGAAACTGTTGATTTTGTAGTACCCAAACATAAGTACAGGTTTGAAGATTCCATGGAGATATAGAAATTGCTCAAAAGCTTGGAGAGTTTTATATCAGTGTAATTATATAGATCAAGTGAGAAAGTACCTCATACTAGAGGGGTCTTTGAACCAACAGGAGCATCTTAATATCCAGAAGCTCAAAGGGAGAACTGGCCAAACCATGGGAGGATGGTTTGAGTGGTCCAAGAAAAAATCCTATGCTCTCAGTTCATGTCCAGTGTTAATCCAGACCAAGTGATTTTCTTAAAAGAAATGCCATCATTCAGCTATAACTTATGGAGGTTGGTGCTAAAATTTGATACAATCTGAAGCCTGTACTAGTCAGTTATTAATTATTGACTGTCTACGTAGAACTCCTGCATGAAAAGAAGACCAAATAGATTGTGGTGTGTTCATAGCAGTGTGTTTCTAATAGTTTCATATCAACATATCTTCTTCAAAGATTATACTCAGATTTAAACCACTTCAAGATTTAAATTACTAGTTCTATCATTTTAGCCAATGTCAATAACCTTGTCTATTGGACAGTTTTTCAGTTCATGATAGAAACTTGCATGTTGTATAATTTCAAAGTAGGTAACTTCAGCTATTTAGTTTTCTTATTGAACCCAGTACCAAACTTTGAAATAACAGTTGTACCATCAATGCAATACAACCCAGGATACAAAGAGTATTTTTTTTCTGCACAAAAGTTTTCATAAAATATAGTAGACCTTAGTTTTTGCATATTCCATTAATGAACCATCTTCAGTATGAAGTACAGCCCTTTTGCCTAAAAGTAGCCATCTGTTATGGTGTGGCCATCATAATAGGGACTCCTGGATGAATGAAGTTTGTGAGCACTGAGATTCTTATGATCTTTTATCTGCACAACATTTCATTCTTTTATGGAACCCTACCAAGTGTCTGGAGCACAGCAGTGCTTGGATGTCTGTATTGTTTTCAAAGGCAATCACAGATTTTCATAACCTCAGGCACTTTTTACAATCTTGCTTTCCCTCTGGATTTGTGGGTGGACTGAGAAAAATGCCAAACCCATCCTTCCTTCACACAGAATCACACTCTGCTGCTTCTTCAGAAAAAACCTCTTACATATGTTTCCTATATGATTTTGCTTCTTCACCCATGAGCCACAGTTAAAACACTGCTTTGCCTTTGTCCTGGTGCTAAATGTCATTCAGGATTTCAGCACTTTAAACTATGGGGATGATAAATGGAGGTGAACACTGTGGCTAATACTCCTGTTTTAAACGGGTTTTGTGGTCTGTGAGTAATTACACACCTTGTTGAAACCAGTAGGTTTAAAAATGAACTGTCAGGAGCTCTGTGCCCTGACACATTTTACCATTCCAACTCTGATTATCAGCAAATCAATGTTTTGCTCACCGAGGCTTAAGCTTTTCCATGAAAGTTTGAATGTCGGGTGCAGCCCTGCCTTGAGCTGGTAAGGACCTCACAGAATGCCAGGTTACACAGTCCTAGTCACTTAATGCTCCGAGTTTGAATGAAAAAATTGTCTATCAGATCTTGGACTCGTGGATTTGGGAATAATGTAAAAAAAGCATTTGAAGGTTATTTTCCTAGTGCTAGACAGACAAGCAGGCACAGAAATACTACGGAGCAAAATTTTCAATCTGAGTTTAGTTGCTTGACTATGGTGGACTCCCATCTTTTTCTTTACTCCCCCCCCCCAGCTTTCCATAATTTTAACATTTTCTTCAATACAGCACATTTTAAAACCAAAAAGTAGCCTTTCTCCATTCACTCTGATAAGAATAGCTCTAGTATTTAAAAGAGATCAGTATCAACTTCACATGGAACTCTGTTCCAGTTGTTTGCAGCAAATGTAGAAATTAAAGTTAAAAAGTTCACCTGCAAGTTTTAGCTTGGACAGTAAGTACTTGGTAGATTATATCCCAATCTGAAACAACAGTTCCTTATAACAGGCATAAGGCAGTTCTACCTAGGAATTTTTGTATAGCTTCCAAGGGAAAATGAGAACAGCATGGTCCTGAAGTTACAATATAGAATACACTAAGAACACACACACACAAATTGCTGCATTATTGTCTAGTTCTTCAAATACCATTTTCCTTAGTTATTTTCCATTGCAAAGCAGCAGGGAAATGACTCTTTCTTCTACCCTGTTGTTTGTAATTTAGTCTTTTTATACAGAGTCCAGCTTCAAGATTAGACACCTAAACTAGTTGCCAGTGTGGGCACGTGTACCAGTTTAGGCTGTCTAAACTCGTATTATAGCATCAGATCTAATCAACACAGTCTGTGCAGGTATTCAGGTCTCTCACAATAGATTTGGTGAGCTCTGCAGCCTTTTAGATTCCATGGACTGATCTCTGGTGACCCATAACAGGACCTGAGGAAACAGCATGAAGTTGTGTCAGGAGAGGTGTAGGCGGAATAACAGGATTATGTTCTTCCCCCAGAGGGTGGTGGGCACTGAACAGGCTCCCCAGGGCAGTGGGCACAGCACCAAGCCTGGTAGAGCTCCAGGAGTGTTTGGATGATGCTCTCACAGACAGGGTGTGACTCTTGGGGGTGGTCCTGAGCAGGACCAAGAGTTGGACTTGATCCTTGGGGATGCCTTCCAATCCAGTCTAATCTATCATTCTATCACTATACTTCAGTTGCCCACACATACATTCCCTAAGAAAAACTAAAAATGTCCAGGCTGAAATCCAATTATTGGTCCAAAGGGACATGAATCTTTTCCAGATCCTGCATCTAATCTGCCAACCCCCTGCAAAGAGAAGTTTTGAGCATGTTAGTCTGTGAGCTAAATCTTCCCCTTAATTTCCTTAATTCAGTGTTTAGGTATATCTTGTTGTTGCTCTACATTAGGGAACCTTGAAAGTTCAGAAAACATATTTCAAATTGTGATATGATACAGGCAAAAGTCAGTGAAAGTATAATCTTACAAAATATTTCTTTGAGAAATATGCCTTTGAGATAGGCAATAAGGTTTAGAGAATGAAGTCATCACTAAAATAGCAAATAGCATGCTGTGTGCAAAATCAAGGTAATACTGATTAGAAATAGAAAAGTATTATTGCTTATAGATAAAGTATGAATTCAACGTAATTCCTGAATTAAAAAGGTTCAGAAAAAAAAGGAAAAAAGGCTTGAGTTGTTCTAGAAAAGCAGCCTAACAGTAATAAATGGATAAATACATAAAACACTCAAATGTTTAGCTTAGCAAATGAAGGTTAAGAGGGAACTTAGTGATGTTCTATGTATATTCATTCTCATGAGCAGCTTTCTGAAAGTAAAGGGCACTTTAGTCCATCAGAAGAAGAAAAGAGTATAACAAAATGTAAAAAGCACAAGTTTAACAATCAGCATCATTAGTCATTACAACAACAACTTGGGATTGAATATTAATGACTTCCTAAAAGACATTCTAGGTCAAGTACAAGTTTTTAATTTTGATGTAGCAATAGCTTGGAGAAATTTTCTAGTAAAATATTCAAAACATAGAGTTAATGAAGTGGCTAAACTGCGATCATTTACAGATAAAAAGGGTGAGGAAAGATACTTTTATTGTCAAATAGATGATCTCTTCTGCCTGGATCCACACATGACAGAAGTATGCAATTACTAGATTTTTAAGAACTAGATAAGATTTTACTTACTGCTGACAGTTATTCTTTCCTTGTTTTCCTGAGCTAATTTTTTGGAATTATTTTTTAATCAAAAAGCTCCATTTTATACATAGAATTTCTATTTGCTTGGAAAAATCTAAATAATAAAACAGCCACTTAGTATTTCAATTTAAAGCTAATTGAGAACAAAAGATAAGCAGTGACTTACCCACTTATCAGACCTGGAATTCCATGTATAGTCAATGACTTATATTTCTGGCTTTGAAGTAATTTTGGATTGAAAGTAGGTGAGAATATAGTAATATAAAATAGATATTGCTACAACATAGTATTTCTGCTATTTGCTCATGCACGTTGGCTACCAATGTATTACTTCAGTTACTGACATTTACAACAAACAATTTAATATTTAAACACACGTCTTCATAAAACTACAGCCAATTTGTACATTAAAAAATTGTAAGACTGGCACCAAATTTCTGTGTACTTGAAGGCTATTCTTATCAATTTTCACCTTCTACTTTGCAATTCAGTGTAGGAAAATTGTGAGAAAAAAAGCATTAAGTAATGGACTTTACCTATTTTTTAATTCCTGAGTTCAATAAATCACACATAGTGAAGTGTCTTACTTAAGAGATAATTAAAATTGGAATTAAGAAGTATGAAGTGCCACTTTGGAGAAGAAATGGGAATAGTAGGAAAAATAGTGATTCATTAGTGTGATCCATAAAGGAAAGTGGAAAAAGGGGGGAAAAAAGGTCTCAACACCCTCTCTTCTGATATGAGACTTATAAGAAAATCTACTGACTAATGGTGGTTTGGGAGACAGATGGATGGAATTCAGTTACTGTATTTCTTGCCATTATTAAATGTCACAGGCATATATAAATAGTATGTATTTATTTTCCCTCCTGCTATCTTTCCCTCATTCATAAGCTCCAGCCCACCTCCAGGTTTTGACTATCTGAAACCAAAACTGCAATCCTTAAGTTCAACTGCCACTTTACCCCAGATGCTCTTAAATTCTAATTTCCAATGTTATTTTCCCAAGCCTCTGAAGTTCTGCTTCTTGGCATGACCAGACTCCCAAAACTCTTATGTCACCAACAACACAGATGTGAACATCCCACCTGCGGGACACCATCCTCCTGTAGAAAATTTGACTGCTGGCATTATTTTTCCTTTTGTGCTTGAGTGTGGCATGAAGAGAAACATTGGATTGGTGGTCATTAATCCATTTCAATACTGGCTGCAGAGGATATAGACTCTCTTTGCTTGAAACTATCTTCCTTCTCACCCTTTGTTTTTGTTGAGCATCTCAGGCCACAGGAAGTATTTAAGACTTATCAGGAACCACAAATTAGATGCTCATTCATATCACCACAGGTGCTGGCTGAGTCAGTGTCCCTTCTGTTTCTCTGGAGCAGACTGGATGGATATCTCAGTCCCACAGGTGAATATCTCAGCACGCTGCAGAGGAAAGCTGCTGTTCACTCAATCTTCACTTATTCCAGGAGGGGCAGAATAGCTTTAACAAGAGGGTTAAGTGTCCACATTTCCTATGCAACAATTGCAAGCTACTCACTAAGCTTTCTTTAAAATGAGATTTCTATCACCATTTTCCTCTATTTTTTTCTTTTAAAAGAAAGGTACATTTGCTGCTGTGATATTGAGAGAAAGATCACAGAGACCTACCTGTAGTAAATGGTTTGTACTGNAAAGAAAAAAAAGAAAAAAACCTCTTTGAATACTAAAGTCCTGGAAAGTAGTTGAATTTAAAAGTTAACCAATTTCCAGTGCAGTATCTAAAGTAACCCAGTCGTAGAGCTGGTAAGCAAAGAACTAGGCAGAAAAGCTTCATAAGTTTTTACTTGCAGTGTAATAAGGTGTAACTTGTATTGTCTGACTGATTTTATATGGCCAGAGCATGGCTTTGTGGAAACTGGGGGGAGGGAGAACTAAATAACAAAACAAACTAAAAACAATCTATGACAAAAAGAGCAGGTGATATGACAGTCCAAACCACAAGGAGTGAGAAATAGAGATTGACAAAGGTGAATTTGAAACTGCCTCTGCTCCAACAGAGAATTTTCTTCCACAGTTACAGCTAGGAGTCTATAACAAATTAATAATTAGACGAGAAAATGAAGAAGGAAACAGAAGGAAGCAGGTTCTGACCTAATAACATCAAGAAAAAACACAAGGACCTACAGTCCCCTGTGGCGATGCATAATGTTTGAAGTATCTCACTTAATTATAGCTCTTCTAATTTGTAGTAGTTGCTAAATAAATTTGCTGTATCCTGTAGTCTTTGATAATGAAATACTGGTGAAATGGCATGAGGCTTTATTTGTGCTTCAGAGTCTCACAGTGAGCCAGAGCAGGCATTTGCCCACACGGCTGAGGATGCACTGCTTGCCTTTGTTTAAACTCTTCTTGCTGAACACATCAAAAGAGTTCTCTCAATTGGCAGCCCAAGCAGATTTCTCACGTGGGTAATGAAACTGGAGTCCCCTCAAATTAGGTGTTCTTATATTAAGAATGTTGGTGCGTAAATCCTTGTCTGCATTTGAGATTTCATTGTCCAAGACAAGAACTGTTTTGCAGGAGTTGTGTACTAAATTTGGAGTCACTTTGGGTACACCCTGGAGTAACACTTCATAGCAGAATTTGATTGCCAGTAGCAAAGGCTTAACTGTAGGAGTTATGAATGGGGAAGTGCAATTAGAGCGTGGAGAAGAATTGTTCCCCCTGGTCGCTCCTCATTTTAAACTAGATTCATTTAAGGTGAAGCTATGCTTCATTGTTCTGCAGATAGTCCCCAGAGGGTCTGGCAGCTGGACTAAGCAGAAATTCATCCTGATGGTTAGCACAGTGATCAAAGCACTCTGGAATGGCTGCATGCTTACCAACTGTATTTCTACAAAGCATTATGTATATATCTTAGAACCAGAATAAATGTGCTGGCAGCTGAAAACTGGAAGCCTGTTACTGGGAATTATTTTTGCAAACTGCACTTATCTGGTGGCAGTAACACATTTTAACATCTGCTGTTACCCTCCTGAAGCGTATTGACTTAGCTATTACTAGGAACTTAATAAGCCCAGTGCCTTCATCAGCTGCTTTGCAAATTGCTGTATCATATGAGAAATTCTTTAGGGAATCAAAGCCATGGTGTGTCATAATGCATTTAGCAAATGACAAATGCAAAAGCATTGAAATATATATATATATATGCAGAGAAAAAAAAAATGCATCTCCTGGGCTGGATATTTATTGGACTGTGAAAAGAGTCTAAAAATCAAATAAAGACCTAGAAAGTATGCGGTATATAAAACCAACAAAAACTCTGTCTATGTGAAAGCAGGCGGAGTAGATGATGGTTATAAAATATGTGCAGAAACCTTGATTCATCAATATATTCCAGCTGTTTTACCCTGATACTAAGAAGCTGCAATAACAGTTAAGTCAATCTTATGGCTGATTTGCATTGTTTGACTGAGACAAAGCATCTTAAGCAGCAGAGTGTTCCTTTACCATTTGAGTCCGTGCAGAGTACATTGCTCCTTGTTTTGTGCTGTCCATCACAAAAGTCCCAGAGCTTTGCTCTTTTATAAATTATACCAGTGAAAAAAGCCAGACAAGATTCACTGAATTCTTGAGCTGATCATTATGGTTCTTATCTAAAGAAGGCTTTCTTGGATTTTGGACTTAGATAATCCTAAGTGATGCCCTATGGCTACATTAAGATGACTTTCAGGAGGCTTTGGTAAGGGAGTCTTGGTTTTCATGTTCTTGCATTCTACTGCTGTTCCTTGTTGTGCTGTTTCTTATGCTATGTAGAACTGTGTCCTTCTCCTGTGCCTCATGAGCCCTTTTAATAGCAATATCAATAACAAGCAAAGCTAATTTCACCTGGAGGCTTTATCACCTCCTCTGTGGAGCATTAGCTCATGTTATGTTTTGCCCACTTGCTGCAGCCTTCGTTATAGCTTAAGTTATCAATGAGTTACTTAAATGTTTATTATAAGTTCATCTTCTGTGTCCTTGCTTGGCAGCTTACTGGGCTCTTTTGGGGCGGGCATGGCAAAGACTCCTCCCACTGATTGTAACAGAGTGTCTGCAAATGCTTTTGAGGAATCTCACCTACGACAATTTTTACAAATAGATGTAGAAGGCACGTTTTCACTTTCTGTCTTCCATTGCCTGTCTGTGTTCTATGAACTTCCAGCTTCAGCTTTCAGATCTTGAAAATCTACTGCAGTCTTTTTAGGAGAACACTTATTTGGGAAGAGATTCTATTCTGTTTCCTGCAAGGCCCTAACCTTTTATCAGAACTTTTATCATTTTAATACTTCTCTGCTCTTTGCAGGGATTCTGATGTCCAACAGTTATGATGAGACTGCCGTGGAAGTTCTTTCCAAGAGGGAAGGGTGGAGTGCTGTCCTCCAAACCTTGACCAGGCCAGCTGCTGCTTTCATGACCAGTCCTGTTGGTTTGGAAGAGTGTCATCAGAGGAATAAACAGTTCAAAGGGGAGAAAAAAATGGCTCCAAATTGCTCCGTTTGCTCAGTGTGGTTAGATTTGTCTCCCTGGGGTGGGCACCTTCTATATAATTCTGGGAGGAAAATTTATGGCATATATGACTGCTGAAATATATATCAACCCAGGCAGAACAAATGGGTTTAATTATGTAAACTCCTAAAAAGTAACAGGATACAAGTCTGCATATGAATTACAAAATAATGACGTGCCTAATAATAAAAGTTTACTGTGGTAAATGGTAGCTGTAGCATCTTATGCACACACTGATAGGACAAAACTGTGGCTGTGGCTTTAAGTACAAACTGAAATAGCTTCCAAATATTTACCAATAGATCTGTGATAGCATTTCATAAAGAGAGTGCTGTGCTGTCCTAAATAGGGCATATAACTGATATTTCAATTCCCTAAACAGCCACAGTTGTTGCTGATTTATGAAGACTGACTTGGTTTCCTTTGTATAAGTAATTAGCAATCTGTTTCTAGATACTGGATTTTTATACTTCAGAGAGTTTATATTTCCAAACATCACTTTTTCCTTGAAAAATGCCAATATGTTGTAACTGTTTTAACCAACTATAACTGTGGTATCTGACCTTTTACCCTTCCAGGTCTCTCCCCCACCCCTGGCAAGGAGTGAGTGAGTGTGTGGTGCTTGGGTGCTGGCTGGGATTTAATCACAACAAGAGATTTAGGACATGTGAAATGTTTCAAGAGGCAGGTGCAATGCAAAGCTCTCTGTGCAGTGCATTAAATGTTCCAACAAACTTGAGTATACATTAATTTTCTCTAGTTTTTAAGTTGAAATAGGCACATGAATGTGAAATCACCTGAAATCAATGCCCTTTTGAATGTCCCTTTTCATTCCAGTAATTTTGGAGGTTACAGGATTTAGCAAAGGAAATTGAATCCCATGTAGTATTAAAACAAAAAGAAGACAGAGAGAAGAATTTTAATGAAACTTCTAGGAAGTTGCGATATGTATCAAATTGAAATCATTTATCTATTGGTCCTCAAAGACATCAGGGAGGCAAAAAACTAAAGACCCTATCTCATAAGTGTAATTTAAGTTAATAAGGAGCAGAGTTCTCAGTTAGGCAAAGGGAATTAATGTCTGAGTGCAATGAACCATGTTGGGGAACAGCACTTTACATGGATGAATAACTGAAGGTTAACCTATGACTCTATGCACTGCTGAGAAAGGAGTTTTGGGACAACCTTTGTTTTTAGAGAAGCTCCAGGGATCCAAAGACTTTGAAAACATGAAGAAATCCTTTACCTACCCCTTCATGTTGTGTTTCTGCGGGTCCACTTTAACAGAGCAGCAAAGTGTGGATGGAGACCTTCTCCCTTCCTGTTTCTTGCTGTTGCACATATGAGGTTGCCACATTTTGCAAAAGTGCCTGCAAGATCACACAATAGTTACAGGTAAACAAACATTGTCACCTTACTCCCCACCCTCTTCTGCCCCTTCACATTAACCTAATAGGGTTAGTAGTCATGAATCTGAAGCCCATAAGCTCACAGATGTGACTGCCTTGTTTATCCTCAATATTATACTGTGGTATCATCATGTCAGGTCCCAAGTAAGTCTGTGGGTCATGATTGATCGTTTCATCTGACATCTGCACGTTTGGCATCTGGGCTTGAGTGCTGATGCCTGTCAATGCTCTTGAAAGAGGAAATGGACTCAAGTTGTGCCAGGGGAGGTTGGATATCAGGGTTTAAGTTGGTTGCTTCTTCACTGAAAGGATGGTCAACCTTTGGAATAGGCTGCCCAGGGCTGTGGTGGAGTCACTATTCCTGGAGGGATTTAAAAGGTGTATGGATGTGGCACCTGGGGACATGGTTTAGTGGTGGCCTTAGCAATGTTGGGGGAATGGTTGGACTTGGTGATCTCAGAGGGCTTTTCCAACCTAAATGTGTTTATGAGTCTGTAACTGTCTCATACTTTCATGCTTTCACCAGTAAACCCTCACTCCAGACGTTTACAGCATTGTCTGTATGCCCATGCACCAGTGCCCATTTGCACTCAGAAGAGGGAGAGTTAAACTTGAAAACAGTGATTTTACAAGTCTTCCTGTAATATTAGAACCAAAGACATGGATCTCAATATCAACATAAATGAGGGTAAGACATAATTAATTGCTCCAAGTAAATCAGAGTTGCAGTTTTACCCAGCTGGTATAAAACATGTTGTGATCCTTTGTCATAAATCATGAATCTACTAAGAATTTGATCCCTTCAGGTATGCTTATCTAGAGTAGCAAGTGGCTGTTGTGAGCAGAATTACCCAGTACATGCCTGAAAATCTATTCAGGAAATAATGCTTAGTTAATGTTAGAAATCTACTTTAATTCATGATACATTTTGATCATTCTCTGTAAACCTTGACTTTTAAAGAGGTTGAACTCAGACTAGAAGGTAAAATGCTTCTGTTATTTAGATATTAATAGCATAAAGTGACTATTGTGGCAGTAATGCATTGGTGTCCATAAAGCAACATTTTACCAGAAAGTGAGAAACCAAGCTTTGCTATCACCATTATATGAGCTGAAGCCCAGCATTCCTGGAGATGGATGAACACCTGCCTGCCCATGGGGAGCAGGGAATTAATTCTGTGCTTTGCTTTTCTTGGAATATTAAAATAAATACGTTGGAGTATATCTATATTGATTTATACATATGCTGTGTTCCTATTCAGCTAAAAAATTATAGCAATGGGAGCCTCTGTTGACATTTACATGTTTAAAATGTTTTTTATGTCAAAGTTATCAGCCCAAATGGCTTGTTGCAGGGTTACATTCATAAGGATGTCATAGGGACTACGTCTCCACACACTTTGACATTTAACTCAGTTGCACACATTATGTAGATGATCCCTCCTCTTCTTAGTATTTTGGGCAAAATCCTGATGGTGTGTCTAATAAAAAGGCAGTTACACCCCAAAAATGTTCTGTCCATTTACCTTGCTGCAAATAATAAAAAAAATATGGCAAAAAATTGCATTTCTGACTGTTTATTATCTCTGCTGAAAACTCCCTCCTTCACAGATAAGCTTGATTATCTTTTGTCAATGCCTCTTGGAGCTCTGGAATGGAATGGTTGTGTGTATGCACATTTTACATTTGGTGTGCAGAAAATCAGCCACCGAACTGATGAGGGAAGGAGGATGCTTATTTAGTTCGACTCCTTGATTAACAACTGGAACATATTGCCTCCACTTTCTGCTTTGTCTCAAGTTTCTAGTGTGACTTTTTAACATGTGTTTTTTTGTTGTTTTTTTTTTTTTTTTCTGTCTGTGCATCCTCTAAAACAGGCAGAGCGTGGCTTGATTTCTTTGGCTCTTTTTATATCTTGCCTATTTAAAATGTGATGCCTCTTTATAACACTTGCTGCAGTGAAGTTCCAGTGGTAGTTTCTATCACAAGATAAATGCCCAATATTGTTCGTCTGCTGTGGAAAAGATGGCATAAGGTCATGAATTATATACATTTCAGACCACTGTGCTGTAACTACAACTCTACTCTTACTCCACTTGTGGTCCCTCTTGCAAATGGTTAAAAAGGTTTACCTTGGCAGGAAGAATAATAGGAAGAATGGACTATTAGACGGAGCATCAGATAAGGGGTAGCACGGAGCATATTGAATTTTTCCCTTTCATGGGAGCACATTAGTAAAGAATCAATTATTAACTCTGCTACTTGATTTATTTCAACATTTTGAATGTATTACAGGTCAGTGTATTAAAAGGTTTTTTTTTCTTTTTTTTTTTTTTCTTCTTAATTATTATTTCAAGAAGAAACTAGGTTCTCAGAGGGTAAGTAGATTATAATAGATCCCAGCTCCTGGGCCCATGCACAAGTATATCAGTAGGATTTATTGTTACTCATACCTTCAGAGAATAAGAATTAAGTATAATTTTTCTCTTTTAGTTAAGGAGATTATATGGTACTCAATAGGCATTTTCAGTGTGATTTGATAGTGAATTCTTATGGAGACATCCAGGCCTTAGTTTTGTCAGTTTGGTTTAATTTCTGATAGCTACTTTTTGTCCCTTTCCAATTTAAAGTCACATTCCCAGTTTGATATGATAGTTTATCATCAGATTCAGTCTTACTGTCTCACTTACAAGAATATTAAGCGGTGTAGGTCCAGTGAAAGCTCTTTGAAGCGCTAAACAAAGAGAGTTTGCAAAATATAAGTTTTATTTGAGAGGTAAGCAGGTAAATTATATATTGTCCCTGGCAGTATTCAAAAAACCATGTAGATGTGGTGATTAGAGACATGAATTAGTGGTGAATTTGGCAGTGTTGGGTTGATGTTTGGGCTCAGTGATCTTAGGGATCTTTTCCAACCCAAACAGTTCTGTGATTCTATGATGCTGTGATTTTATATGCCATAAAAGGGAGTGGAATGAGGCACCACCACTTGCACTGCTGGGACAGAAGCTCAATGTATAAATGAATGCAAGAGTCTCTAGCAAATGTTATTACAGAATGCATTGCTTATTAAATTAAACTTTTGTAACCTTAAAGGATTTTTATCTGCCTGATTTCATTAAGGTGCAATGATGAAGAATAAAGTAATTTAATTTATTAACTGATTTATTGTTTACTTAGAAAGTAATATTCTTATATATTGAAATGTCTGGAAATATCTGGATGTATTGTTTCTCACTTCAAACAAACACAAACCAGAGCAGTTGCAGAATTTGCTGTATCTGCTGTCAGAACATGATATGACTGTTTGGGCAGAAGAAGGGTCAGATTGTTCCTGTGTCTTGTTTAGGCATGAAATGAGAAGAATGCAGCAGCAAAGAAAAATTACATTTAGAGTTTTTTTATATATAAATTGAGAACCAGTGTTGCTTTTCCTTTCCTGTAAGTCTGAAACACATGATTTCCTTACTGCCACTGAGTACTAAACAAAGTTGCTTTCTAATTTAGGTCCAAATAATTTTTGATAGATAATGCCCCTCAGTATGTAAGAAATAAACCTCAGTCTGGTTATTTGTGGGAAACAAAAGGTTCATAAAAGATTTCTGGGTTCCTACTGAGGCAGGTCCTTGGAGTGGGAGATCTAGAGAAAAGTAGAAAATGTCTGATAATAATAATCTTGTTCTTCAAGGTGTCCAATTGGAAATGCTGATATGTTGATTAGTGTTTGTCTGAGGATGGATTTTTTGGGGGAAAGAGGCAGCTATTGATGACACGGGTAGGAAATACTTAATTTTAATTTTTTTTGGTTTTTTTTTTGGCTGATGACTCCCCATGAAGGCTTTGGTATTGTGACTTTTATAATCTTTGAACCACTCCTCCCAGTATATTTATTTTTAATTTTAATTAATTTTTTTACTTTCAATCAGAGATTTTTTACCTGACAGCTTTCCCAGATATAGGTATATTATTAGAAAAATAATCTGTATATTACTGCAGATGCATGTAGAGTTCAATAGCCAGAAAAATTTCAGAACTGGTAATTCTTTGCATGGGTTCATTTTGTCCTAATACCCATTTGGCCAGAGTTTGACAATCTTAGCGGTCCAAGAAACTGCAATATTGTCAGACTTAAAAATCTTCTACCCATTGATTGATTGTAATGTATAAAGGAGAAATTGATTTTTATTCATAGTTATAAAGGATTTTTAGAAGCCTGAAAAGGCTGTTTTGGGAATCATTATATTATTAGGAATATCCTGGCAAGCTATAAGTTATTTGTTTGAAGTAAATATTGACCTGCCAAATAATAGAGGTTCCTTGTCTTCAGCTGTGACAAAACTTACAGTGTTGAGGTAAGAATCAGGCTTATGTATTTTCCTGACTCAGAACCTGAATTAAAGAGAAGAGTGAGAAAATTTATGTAAATATATAGTAGAAAACATATTCCTCATGAAAGATTTAATTCATTCTCTGGAGACACCAGGTTGTCTCAATTTAGGAAGAAATGAGATCTTGCTTTTGGACTTTCTGATTCTGCCTTTGTAATTTAGCTTTAGCCTGAGAATAAAATTAAATGAAATCTCAGAATCTCAAAAATCCACCCTCCTTACGAGCTTAAATTACCCTTATCCTACAGTTACATGAGGTAACTGCACTTTTCTGTACCATGAATTCCTGGAAGGGAAGAAGGAGATCTATTGATTCTGACACAATAAGTAGGTTTCTCATTTTGTTGGGTTTGAGCCCTACTAAAACTATAGGTTAGATCCTCACTTGGTGTTATCTAGCATTAACTTGAAAGGAGAAAGAAATCTTAAATTGCATCAGGTAAGGATCTCTCTTCAGCATAAGAGCAGTATCTTACAAGCATCCAAGATACTTCAATTTAAATATTATATTGTTCTGCAAATGGAAGTTTCATCATGTAAGTGGGAGGTGCAAAAGGAAATGCAGGTTAATACTTGAAAATTTTACAAATAATTCAGATAATTATTTATTTGTGGAGATGTAAATGTCAAGATTGCTTGGTGAATAAAGTGGTTTCTTATGTTGTTAATGGGCTTGTGTCACAGTTGTCAGCTCAAGAAAAGTGCTGGGGTAATGGTGGTGTCCCCATTATCAATACTTATTATTTATTAAGACTGTCACTGCAAGTGGTGCATAACAAATATGAGTCAGGACAGGTTTTCCCTGGTAAGACTTGGATGAATTCATTGTACAACCCCTGCCTGAGACAGAAATTGAAAATAAGAAAGGGAAATGGAAAAAGAAAGGGCAGGCATAGTCAATAAAATTGTTCATTCAGAGTCTAACCAGCATATATGGGAAGGTGAAGAAGCTCTACCTGGGCCTGAATGGGGGCTGGTGACATCACAGCTGATGGAGAGGAGAAAGGAAGGCACAAAGATGCTAACCCAGAGTAGTGATGCTTCTTCACTGTGTCCTGAATTGGCTGATGTGTTACAACATGATCTCCTTATTAACTATAAAAAACAACAAAAAGTCTTGCTTCAGTTTTCAGGAACAGGAAAAAAAAATAAAAATACTTCCACTGCTGTCTGATGGAAAAAAGAATTAGAGCCATAATTCATGTTCACGTTGCTTTCTTATTGCGATGTTTCCTACAGATAATATTCAGACTGAACTCTTGGATTCATCATTTGAAAGCTTTTGGGAACCGAGTTTCCCAGAAGCATGGTTTGGAGTAATTATCAGACTCTATTCTCTTTCTTAATGAATTCCTGTGCCCCATATAATTTTGAGTTGATTTTCATGAAGGAACTGTTTTTCAAAAAGACTGAAATGAAAATCTTATTATTCTGAAATAATTTCTGAACAGGGGTAACTTCATTAAATAGATTTAATGCAAATTAACTAAAACAAAATATTCTTGAACTTGTATGACTGCATAAAGTCATGTATGTACAATTTTGAAATATCATTGCTTGTCATATTCCCTGTGAGGATAAATCTTGTATATAGAAGTAAGACAGGCCATCAGAACAATTGTAACTATTATAATTCTTTATCTGTTTTCCTGGAAAAGAAATTGCCAATCATTTGGAATATAATTATCTCTAACTGTATGTAAGTGGTCTGAAAATCTTGACTATTGGACTCCTCTTCCCTCACAGAAGTGGGAAGATGCTGCCAGAATTCCCAGCGTTTAGAGAAAGCAGGACTTTTAAGAGGGCTGGCCACAGCATATTTGGAGGTGATTGTGAGTTTCTTTTCAAAAGGCCCCAGGGAAGCTCGTGAAGGACTTTAAATAATTCACAGGGCAAAAATGCATCCAGAGAACTTGAAGTCAATAAAGCCTCCAGCTCTTTATAGTACTTTGTGACTGAGTCCTAGTAGATTAATTCAAGCTCTCAGAAGCAAAGGCACCATATTCTCAATGTGCTTGGGTGCAAATGTGAGATACCATATGGGACTTAGCTCCAAGAGGGAGGACACAATAAACCCACAGCCAGAAAGCTGAAATAAGAAGTAGGATTGGTTTCTTTGGCATAAATAACACTTTTGCTCCCCTGCTTTTCATGAGCCTACATTTCTGATGTGAATAATTTTGAGTAGAAAAAAGTGATAGAGTAGAAATCTGTGTGGGATGGAAGATAAATTTAGGTCTGTAATGAGGGACAGTTTGAATTATGAGCCCAGTGTATCAGCTGTTAAAGGCATTTTTCTTTGCTGCTCAAAATGCAGAAGTTTTGAAATGTTTTCTCCCAACACTATTTCTTGCACTTGCTGTGGATGTTATGGGTTTCTTGAAAGGAAAAAGTCTGCAAATAATATAAAAAGCTTTAAACAGAACACATGAATGGTTTCCTACAGCCTATGCTCAAGGGAAATGAAATCCAGCTCTGACCAAGCACTTATTTTATATTAAAAATATAACACTTCAGCAGATGCAAAGAATTTGCAAGACAAATCTATACACAATTGAAAACAATTTCTATTGGTTTTGTTAAAATTAATATCCAATTTTGTTCGTTTTCACAAGCTTTTCCAAATTTACTAAGAAAGGAGGCAACTTTTTGACTAATCAAAAACATAATTGGAAAATATGGAGCTTGTTTATCCATGGTTTTCACCTTTCTATCTGTACAGTTTAGCCAGGCTAGAAATGCTCAATCTTTGAGCATAGATGTAAGACTTTCATGCTATCACTGGTTATGTCAATCATTCAGTTACCTCCAAATTTTTGGAGAAAAGAACAAACCCCAAGACAGCACAAAAAATTAGGGTGTGGAAAATGTTTGTGATTTGGGTTACTGTTTTTTATTAGAGAATTTCTTAACAGATTGTACTTGTTTAAAGTGGAGGTGGAACTGGAGTTGTTCAAGGTGTCCAAGGCCAGTTGGATGGGGCTCTGAGCAACCTGGTCTGTCCATGGCAAGGGGGTGGAACTGAAGTGCCTTTAAGGTCCCTTTCAACCCAAACATTGCTGTGATTCTGTGTTTCTATGAACATGAGTGACTATTCCATGCTCACAGGATGCAGGTGAAGAATCAAGAGAAGTGGTGGCACGGCAAAATAAAGGCCTTCAAGAGGCAGGGTGGAATAAATTTCATATGCAGTTTTGGGGGAAATTAGTCCTCTAACTTCTCTCTCCAGTTATTAGTAAATTAGCAATTATTCCACCTGCAGGGATGATTGTCTCAGGTGAGCTGAAGCTTTCAGTGCAAAGGTTCTTAGCTGAACCCTGTACAACCCTTGCTGTTAAAGTCCCAGGGATATATGTGATGAAACCAGTTGTAAATAGTTTCTGGAAAGGTGCCTATACAAGTTAAATTTATTAATCTTAAAGGAATTTTCCCCATCACGTGTCATTTTCTATTGCCTCCCACTTCTACAACTGTCAGCTTTTTCAGTTATCCTGTGATTTTCTGGCAAATAAAAAAAATAAAAACAAACAAACAAACAAAAAGCAAAACAAAACCAAACAAACAAAAACCCCAGTGATTTGACCTCTAACAAAAGGCAACATCTTCTAGGAAGAGGCTACAGAGAAATTCCCTTGTAAAGGAATTCCCTCTCCTGCTATAGAAAAATTCCCTTCTAAAGCCTGTCAATGCTGTTTCTTACACAGCTGGGAAGATTTGTTATTGTTAGCAAGGAAATGTATGCTGAATCCTGAGATGTTCAGTACAGAATCCAGTGTCCTACGGAACATAGCACTGGATACCCCAGAGAAAGGTGCAAGAATTTCACATCTGTCCTTTACATTATGTCTTCTGCTAATCTACAATATTCAAAGTTCTATTAAAACTAAAGGATGGCTCTTAAAACCTCTCAGAACTTACTAAGAATAACTGCTACAGCTCTACATAATTTTTGTATTTTTAGTGATGTCCAGTCCTTATTTCAGTCTGTTAAACTGGAAGTGGCTTTGTTTGGCTTCCAGTAATGCTCTGAAACTGATGCTCTGTATTGGTTAGAGCTGAGGGGGGCTCTTCTGCTTGTAGAAAGTCCCATACATGATCCTTCAAGTGACTGTTATCCACCACCTTGTTTATAAACTCTTTTATTAATGAAATAAATTAGTAATAGGAAAAACCTATTTGCTTTGCATCAGGTTCCCCTATCTTTTAATCCTGCATGCTGCTTCACACTAGTGTGAGAGGTAGGGAAGAGAAAGTCTGAGAATAAGGCGTGTAATTTCATTTAACTTCCCACTGAGCAGTGCCAGGAAGATGTTAGAAGCAATAGAATCATGACTGCCAGAAGCCCCACAATCATCTTCTTCTGTCCTGAAACTTCAGTGTGAATGTAACATACTGATGGGTCAGGTCCTCAGCTCAGCTGGGAGGTGGCATGTTCAGAAGTTGTTGCTGGAACTGAAAGACTCCTCTGTCTGTTTGGCTCTGTCCATCCATCCACCCACTCACCCATCCATCGCATCTCCTTATGGTGTCAGCAGATGCTTAAGTGAGTCACAGCCTGTTTCCCCCTCTGAAGGCACAGTTGTGCTAATGAAGGAATGCAGAGAGCACTCTTGGCACAGAGGTCTTTAAAGGCTGGCATGGGCGAAAGAGCCCAGCTCAAAGCAGAATGAAGTACAGGTATGACTAACAGAGCATCCAAAACTGGCCACAAAGAAGGGAATGCTTGAAGAAGTTATTGGTATAAAGCTGGGAGGATATCAAGTCAATTTGTTCCCTTTTGGGAGTGAAGGCAAACACCACCACTCAGGGATTGGCAGGATTTTAGGACTGAAAACTGAGGCTACCTTTGGCTCCATCTGTATTGGATTCAGTGACACAGCACCTGGCACTGTTCCTCACAGTCTGGAAAACTTGACTGCTCTGGGTAGAAAGACGAAAGTTAAAAATATCCAGGCTATCCATGAATTTCCCAGAAAACCTACTCTCCAGCAGTATGGGGAGTAAAGGAGCCAGGAGATACCAAAAATGGAGTGTTTAAATGGCACCAGACTGATAATTTTGACCAAGGAATACTAGGTCAAGTATAAGATAGTAGATTGCCTGAATGTGGTGGCCTTCATTTAAATCTTTTCATAGTCAAGAGACCTTTAAACAATTAACAAAGAGAAGGCTAAAATACACCAGTCATGTCTGAATAGTCAGGCATGAAATCTGAGCTGGAAATCCTTTATGTGTGAAAACGTTGACCCCCAAATTACCTGTTAAGAACAAGCCTGTACACATTGGTGCCAATACAATACTCAGAAAGGAAATCTGAGTGAGCTGGTGATTCTTAAACATCAGAGTGCGAGGAGAAGTGCTGGGGTCAATATTAGATGCTCATAGTTGCAGACCACTGAGAGTTACAGGACTCGAAATACTAATTCATCAAACTTCTATGTAATAAAATTGCAGTGTAGGAATTTATTATAGACCACCTAATCCCTCTAAAGAATGACCGAAACTACCACAAAAAATGTGTTATGCTGAGCAATTTTAACTGAGGAATATTAATTTGACTTAGCAACAAAACCCACTTTGTTCTCAAAACATCAGAAATACAGTGAAATCTGTAGCAAGCGAAAATTTTATATTCTCAGTAAAAATTTAATCACTAATTTAAAATACAAAACCCCTGCAACTAACCCATGATATTGCCTGGTCAGGTTTGCTTTGTGCAAAGAATTTGTGGCCACTGCAAACTGTGGGAATGCTCAAAATGAAACCAAAAGAAGTGGGGAACTACAACAGGCATTAATATTTAAAAAAAAAACCAAAAAACTATGATACAGGACATCTTGAAACCTGATTTTCATTTCCTCAGGTCTGGGGACCATAGGAAGGGGAGGACTGCTTGTGCTTGTGTGAAGAAAGAGAAGAAGGGCAACTGATGTTGCAGAAGGTGAGACAGCAGCTCATGTCAGATGCAAAGGAACTGCAAACGGTAGTGGCAAGGGCAGAGAGGTTGTTGCTCTGTTTGGGAAGGAGTGGTCTCCCTGTCCAGGCAAAGCGTGAGAGTGGAGGTGGGAAAATATGTCACTGCTTATGTAAGCAGAGTGGATAAATGGTCATTAATGACAGGCACCTACTGATACCACCCTAAACAGTGTGAGAATGAAAAACAGGCTAAAGGTCCTGTCTCCTTTGTCAGCTACAGGCTGCTTATCCCTACTGTAAAAGATGCTGGAGCTTTCCTCCTGTTGAAGATAGAAAGAAAACTTGAAAATTCTAATAAATTAATGAACAAAGGTAACATATCATAAGCATTAAAAGAGTTAGACAGGGGACCTTCTGAATCATGAATGTTTGCTAGTAGCAAAGTCTGGATTCCAGAGTTTGTAAGATTACTAATTTCAATGTTGAAAAGGGCTAAAACAAATTAAATGGGGAAATACATTGCATCAATGTGTTGATTTATTCTAGACAGAGTAACATAACTGCTAAGATATGGAAGCAGACAACATCAGCAAAGGACTAGAAAAAATAAAAAACCCATTAGATTAATGTGAGCAGAGCTTCAAAGAAGTTTGAGTAAAACAAGACCATATTTTATTTGACAGAATTTAAGGTCTAGCCAAAAAGATCTGTTTGTGATAGAGACACTTTGATTTTCTCAAAGCATTTGACATATGACTGTCTGACATTTGAATACAAGAAACTTTTCATACATAGAATGAACAAAGAACATTATGTGGATTAATAACTTTATAGAAGAAAGATTTCCAATTAAGTTCTTAATCGGGAAATGTCATTTAAGAAATTGTTTCTCATGGGTTCCAGTCCTATATCCAACTACCTAGATCTTGTGAAATCATGAGTACAGCAGAAAGACTGCTGGGATACAAACAATGTTGGCATGATCTGACATGCCTTGGAAAACGGCCACAATTGGCCAGAATATATTCTGATATATTTTGGATGCAGTGATACATTTTGGAATACAGAAGGCAGTTTTTCCTGAAGGATTTCAGAGTCTCCTGGAATGCAGAAACATGCAGAAGATTTAAGAATTATCTCAAGCAATTTTCTCAATTTTCATTCAATGATTTTTTGACAATAGCCTGCAACAGAGCTCCATTTCTGTTTTGTTTTTGATTTTGTTTTGTTTTGGTACTCAGGAGAAATGTTCAGTTATCAATGAGTTCTTGAGACCTTGGGGTTAACCCTTTAGGCAACATTTTAAACACTTTGTGCATTAAATCTTCAGATTCTTTTAGCATTGAAAAAATCTCAAAAGGAACTTTATTCAAAATTAGTTTTCCCCCATACTTCTCCATCGTGCTCCATGGTATTTTATTAAATTAGTTATTTGTGTGTAAGAGAGAAGAAGGGAAGACTGGCTTGAGAACATTGTACAGATAAAGAGAAGCCCCAATGAATTATTTTCTTGTGTTACTTTTTATGCAAAATGGGGCTGATGGAGGAACACCAATTTGACAGCCCCTTACATCAGTCTATGGGAACCATATTGAAGTAATGATCACTCAAATTACAAAAATTATGCTTTTCTTTCCACAGAGAGATGATGGCATTATTTCTTACCATCCATTAAAAATAACCTACTTACTATGAAAAGAAAAGAAAAGAAAAAAAAGAATAGAAAAAAAAAATTAAGCCTGTATGTCATGCAAGGAGAAATAATACTGACTGTAAGAAAAATAAAATAGGAGATACCAAGCCTAGCTAAATCCCAGGCAGATGTGAGAGCTTTTTGGCTGGTAGGTGAGCTTGACTCATATCTGCTTCTTAATAGAAATGGTATTTATACTCATCAGGCCCTTCAGGTGTTCTGGTAGACTTATTCCAATAATTCTACCATTATAATAAATTTGGTGAAATGCTGTTGTGTCCTATCTTTCTTGCTGAGAGATGCAGAATGGGGTAGTTATTGCTGAATGGTGAGCTACCAACTGGATCTCTGTTATAGTTAGAAGGACATTTTTTCCTCTCTTCCTATACTTGCACATTAAGGCTGAGACATTCAAAGGAATATGACAGTCAGCTATTCAGAGCTCAAACCTGTGGGAGTGAAATGGGAACGTTTATGCCTTTAATCCATAAAGGATATCTAAATGGATAGCCCAATGGGAACATTAATACTGAGATATTCTGAAAAGACAAGAACTTCCAAAGGTGTTTTGCAGTTATAACCTGCCATTGCCACTTTTAATTGCTTCTGTTCAGTATTATGTGGAGGCTCATCCAGTGAAACCATATCAAGACCTATGGATATGGCAATTCTTTAAGCCTGTGCTCAGAGCATCTAATAAAGCAATGCTGCTCTCATGCGGGCACAAATCTGAAGCACCTTTATTGATTGCAAGTGCTCCAAATTTAAACTTGGACACCTGATTCTCATTTCACTAATAGTGGAGTGGTACAGGCCATTTGTCTTTTTAATTTCTTTGTGTTTGAGGGATTTAGGTTTTTATTTGGTTGATTTCAGTTGAAGTGATTTGCCTCACACAGCAGGTAACAGGTATCAATACTGGAACAGAACCAATAAAAATCAGTGGAGCTTTGATTTCAAAGCACCATCAGGAGCTGATGCTGTCAGGTCTGTGAAGACAGAAGCTGTAGAAAGAAAGAAACAGGGGAAGGGAAAGGAAAGGGAGAAGGAAAGGGAAAGGGAAAGGGAAAGGGAAAGGGAAAGGGAAAGGGAAAGAGCTGCTAAAAATCCTCAAAAGTTTGTTGATATTTATGAAAGAGGATAATGCTTCAATACTGTCTACAATTTCACCTGATTTTGTCAATATCTTTCAGCTTAATTCAGTGTTTAACTCTATTTCTTTGGCAGTGCAATCCTGTAGAAAATAATGAGATTGCAGCAGATAAAATTGGATATTCAGAGCAAGCAGTTTTTTATCCTCTCCTTCTGTTTTGAAATGACCAGTGTCAACCTACTGCAATTGTCTTTGCTACTCCATGCAGAATGCTAATTAAGGATGTTGACTTATCTTTTCCTAACTATCTCTCTATTCAAACATTGAAACCAGTGCTAATTAGTCTGGCTATATATATAAAAACAACAGTCTCCAACTGGTTTGCTTATGGCTCCATTTACTTCCTATACAAAGAACTCTTTCTTGCCTTGATTTTAGTGTGTGCATGTGCATAAATGTGGCTTTGCTTCCAAATAATTGTTCTAATGGCAAAAAATCTTCACTACAGTGATTGCCAGAGTTTCCCTTGTGTACACAGCTCTGTATGTTCTGCCCAGACATGGAAATGTGGCTGTACAAATGTTTTAGGGGATATTTAGCTCTTCTTTTTTTGTTTAAAGACCTGAAACTTGCTTGGGGAGACTGTGCTCGTTCAGTTTTTAATTCAGCTTCTCACCAGAGACAGGTTGGGGCTGGTAACTGTGAGCAATCCTGGCAGCTTTCACTGTGGGTGAGGATTGAGCATGTTAAGCAAAACTCTCTTCCTCCATTCTCTTCATCGTGTAAGGCTGGAGCAATATCAGGAGTCCTGTTTTATTTATTCTTTAGAAAATTAAGTGGTGAACATGCCTGACCCAGCTATACAGCTGATGGGTTTAGTAGTCTGAGAGGTAAAGTTCTCTCTGAGCCTGGTGCTGCAGCTCTCCTGGTCTCAGAGTTAGGCTGGGCCCTAGCTGGGGAAGGGGAGATGAAGATGAGAGAAAACTAAGAGAGCAGAAGCTGCACAAAGGAGTGAGGGGGGTGTACAAAAAGCAGGATGAACTGGTTATCCTATAACCTCATTTGACCTCTGGATGTGACTCTTCACTGGTGACTGAACTCCCAGGGTGGACAGTTCAAGCTGTTGCTTCGGGCAGATGAACTGTGGTCATTTCCATCTCAACTCCCTCCTAGTGCCTCTGTTGCCTTCCACATCACCAGTTAGGAGGCAGCAGGATTTGCAGCTCTCTCCCTGAATGGGGGTATGTGAAACAAAGGTGCAGCAACCCAAACAGTGTGGTGGGCTCAGTTGAAAGTCTATGCCAACCACATCCCATTTGCATCTGCAGCTGCCCAAGGGCCACACTGGCTCTTGAGAATCAGTATCTTTGAGGATCAGTATCTTTTGAGGATCAGTGTATCCTTTGAGGATACTGATGATAAATGCAAGAGATTTGGCAAATTGGTTGTAGTGACTCATACTTTCCTCCCACCTCCTTCCCTTCCCCTCAATGAGAATCCTTATCACAATCATTTCATATTTTAGGGTTATTTTATATGAGGTCTGGCAGTCACTATTGGTAGTCCTCAAGCCTTTCATTATAAACTGCTCTTTTGTACTATTGGGAATATTTTAAAACATCAGATTTTTTAAACATCATTTAAAAACATCATTCTTTCATCTTTCCCTCCAGGTTTGTTGCCTGAACTTGACATTTTGTTTAAGCTTTTCTTTTCTTACTCCAGTTCTCTACACAAAACAAATGAGTTCAGAACACACTTAATGTTATTATTATTCACTGGATACCAGGTGCTTTATAAACTCCAGCTTCTGGCACTATCCTGTTTTTACAGAGCCCTTTTCGTCACCTATCTAACACCACAGCTTAATTGGTTTCCAGCTCACTGCACATCCCTTTAACTCACATGCACACACACACACACACACAGAAAACACTTCCCTCCCTGCTCAGGCTGAACATAAGAAATCCAAGCCTGCAGCAAAGCTGTGCCTGTTAGAGCCAGTGGACCTGGCACTGATGGGTATATTGATTTTCTACAACTTCCAAGGAGGTAACAACAAACATTTTGTCATTGACTGTACTGTATGTTCTTCTTAAGTCCCTCCTGCACTCTGCAGTCCAGGCTCTTTGCTCAGTGTGGGGCTGCAGATTGCCCCTTCATTTTTGGAATTCAGTATCTTACCTGGAGTCTGAAGAATAATGTCTGCTTCTGCTGGAAATGCAATGGAGAGTTTAAAAAATACCTTTTGTTATATTTTTTACTTGGAATCCATTGTTATACTACATGATTTTATTTGTAATCTGTATTGTAGTTATCCTCAGAATTCATGTGACATAGCACATCACCTTTATTCTCCAATTTATTGTTTAAAAAGAGGTCTTCAAAGCTACACAAGCATTGAATTCCAGTGGGAAAGCCCATTTAGGTTTAAGCTTTAAGATTTGGGATTAAGTCATGTGTTTGGTGGCAAAACAGCAGCCTGTAGCTATAAGCTCAAGGCTATAGCTGCCATGTCCTATTTTGAGTTTTCTGCCTTGTCAGTGTCTTAAAGCTGCACATCTACAGAACAGATAATTTCTAAAAAATTCACTTTAAAATTATTAAACACCTAATTTTCCCCCCGTATATTGAGCCCTCACCCTCACCATATTTTTTAAATACTTTTGTATGTTAGCAGTGAGGACTCTGGGAACAGAGGCCATAGAAAGGGTGTTTTGCAGTACTATCATTTTGACCAAGATCCTGCAACATCTCCCCTTCTCATTCTCCTCCCACGTGCAACCACCTCTGGAGATCGAACAGCTTGGTGCTTCCCCTCTTGTTGCACATCTTATCTTATATGTCCTGGATCTCAAACTGGGTCTAATCGTTCCATGGTGAGATGTTTCTGCTGGCCCTGGCTGCTGGTCTATCATATTTCTGGTGCCATGGCTGGGATATTCACAGGTGACTTCTCCTGTCTGCTCCTACTTGCACTCACTCCTTTCTTTCAAGGTGATGAATCTTTTCTGTCTAAACCAATAAATCACATTTGGGTTTTGCAGAGCACTATTCCTCTATCCTCTTCAGAACCCACTTGATTTAAGTGGAAGCCCAAGGATATTTTACGATCCAGGGAGGCAGGTGAGTCACAGCTCTGCTGGCAGCACATCTCCCAGCTCAGGCAGTTTGAGTGCTGGAGTTTGGAATGGGGAGCACTGTGCCACTTCTCCAGCCCGAGCATGAGCTCAGCACCTTTATTCCCTCAAATAAGGTACAACCAAGAGCTGTTAAACCCCAGTGGTGAAAGCCTCAGCCTCATTTGAAAGGCTCTACTGCCAGGGCTCAAAGCCCCTGTCAATACCCCTTCTCACCTCTTTTCCATGGGTTTGGATCCTGTTTCTGCTCTTCCTCAAAATGGTTCTGAATGTGACCAAGAACTCCTTGGATCAGGTAACCTTTTATTACATGCTGGCAAAATATCAGACTATTGTAATTTGTTTTCTTTGTTGTTATTTTTCTTCTTTGCATGTAAGATTGGTTGTTAATTAGGAATATAGAATCATTAAGACTGGAAAAGATCATCAAATCCAAGATGGGTTAGGTGGACCAGAAGCTGCAGGACAGGTAGGGTTTTTTTCTTCTTGTCCATTTCTTGCACTGATGTGTTGAATTTCTGTCTCTTGCTTTCCCATTTGGCTTAGAAAATTTGGAACGTAACTGAACTCTCACTTTCTCAGTCACTGAGGTGGGTGAGTCAGCACTCACAATTGTTTTAATGAGACAAGTGAATCAAAAATAGGTGATCTGAAATGAGTAGCTAGAGATCTAGGTATTGTCCTGTATCTTTAACAAATACTTACAAACACATGGAGGGAAAAAAGAATCAAGTTTTCTTGTTTAGGTCCAATTTAGGTCCAATTTAAGTTTTTGAGCTGCAAGATAAGACATTTCTTTGGATGTATGTAGAGAAGGAAGTACCATACATATAACAATTCATCTTCTTCCTTCTAGAGAGCAGTCTGGGCAGTCAGAGGATGTGTGAGTTAAAGGAAAACAGTTTCTGTCAAGCATTTAATCAGCAAACAGTAACAATCAGAAATGAATGCTTTACTTTTGCAAGCCAAATATTAGCACATTTATTACTGTTCAAAATTATTATGCAAAGGCTGCAATAATTGTAACTAATAAACACATTAAAAGTAATGGGCCGTGATACCTATTGCCTTGATAATGATTTTTGGTGTCAGAGACTCTATCCATATTGCTTTTATGGGTCCAAGTCCACGTCTTTGTTTAGCTGTAATCTAAACTGGAAGCAAAATATTTTGCGAATAGATGAATTCTCTCTGAGATGTGACTGCATTAGCCCTCATTTGTTTTAATAAACACATAGCACAATAGCTGAGAACAAACATTTTTTGTAGCAAGTATAATTATGCAGCAGAGTTTTTCACAGAGAGTAGTTGCCCTTCATTTAAAGCAAAGTGAAAGCACCAAGGAAATTTTCATGATGAACTTTTTAAAGGTCGAGGTGCCTGTTCTCCCAGTCCTGTGTGTGTAAATACATCATCATCATGGCTAGGCTTCATGAACAAAGATTTGGATGTGTAAATACAGAATAGCCAGAAAAGATGGCCAGCACATTTGGGTGCTCAAGATGCCCAAATGCTTGCTCTGTGCTGTGGGATGGGGATGTTTCTGTCTTCTCTTTGTCTCAATCATTTCTCCATCCATAAAGCCAAAGAACAAGGACACTTTCCTGTGTCACTGAGACTGTGTGAGGTGTAGTTCATTAACACTCATTTATGAGATCACAGGCACTGATGTGGAAAAAGGGACACATAAGGGTGTGGACATACCATTCTGCAGAGCTGTTATTTTTGAAGTGCCAATTTTCCTCTCTCCAACAACTGAAGAACACACATTTCACCTCCTTTAACTGTTTCCAGGGTAATACAGCTGGACAAACAAGCAGTCACTTGCTGTCAATGGTGATGCAATTTAAATTTTCTGATTGTCCTTTGAGGTTGTTTTAAGGACTGTTTCTGGGTTTAGAGATGCTATTAAATGGGTGACTAGCATTCCACCAGATGAAACATGAGAGAGTCTTTCATAACAATGGGAGAAGGATGTAATTAAGATCTCTGACAGAATATGCAAAGCTGCAGGTGTTACAGTTCTCTCACAAACTCTTTTATAGGGTAACAGACGTGCCTTGTGAGGTAGAGTCTGAGAAAATACCTCAGCCAGCTAATGCTAACACTGAAATTGAGCAGGTTTTGTACAGGTCCTGATGCAGAGAGCTGAGAGACCTCGCTTGTTTTATTTTCCTTAAGAAAACAGTTTAGTCAACTTTACGAAGACCTATTTTCATCTTTTTGCTTTCACTTCTCTCTCAACCAACACCCACTAATGAGCTCCAAGCATCAGTTCTGTTGATGTATCTTTAGGAGTTTGCACATTAATATGAAATACAAGGTTCAGTATATAGAAAAAACTTCCCAAAGAGATTTACTCATTGTCTGCCCAAGTGGGGGAGAGCTGTTAATATTTTTCTAATGCCTACTCAAGTGCAAGAGATAGCACCTATTTTTCCAAAGGGCCATTATCATTTCCAAGGCAGTAAGGGCAGTCAATATCTGGAAGAAGGAGTGCTGAAACTGCCTCCTAAATAAATTGAGGATCAATAGTGTTTGGTGGGAGAAAGGAGGATTTTAATCTAAATGGAACCCCAGGGAGATTTAAGAAAAGGATTGAACATAAAAACCAGAACACTTTGCCAAGAAAAGCCTGTTTCCTGATATAGCAACCTGAGCACAGGGAATGGGCAAGGGAACATGTCACTGGGCAGGGGGGTAAAGCAAATGTCAACAGTGCATCGGACAGACACAAAGAGGGACAGAGATTTGATCTGAGGATGATTAAATTAAACATCTTTCATTCTTTTACTCTTCTTCTGCCCCCTCCCCACATATCCCTTACCTTTGTCTTCATAAATCTTTGTCACTCTGTTATTGGTTTGATGCTGGAGGTAGATTTTATTTGTTTTCACCAAAAATGGCTCTGGTTAGACCATAAGTGGTGATTTTTATGCTCAGGAAAGGGATGGATCTCCTCCCTCACGCAAAGCCCAGCACCCTGACCCCATCCTAGTCTGTCCAGTGTACAGCCATCTAATCCCTGCTGGATAGAAGGAGGCCTGGCACAGGAGCTGAGGGTGGATAAATCTTCCTGTAGTCAGCATAACACACACACACAAAAAAGCTTCCTGGGTTTGAGAACACATTACAGAGTGTGGTTGTGATCTCAGCTAAGTCTGGCACATCTCATGGGAAGTCTCTCCACAGGGAATGGTCTTGAAATTATAGTCCTTTGTTTGGATCTTCCTTATGAATAGAGTGGTCAAAATCAGTAGGAATGCTGCTGAGACAGGAGAAAACCCCACAGATACAAACAGGTCACTAGAGAAACAAAATTATCTTCCCCATATTTTGTGCCCATACTCTGAACTGTGAAATCTCCCTATTCCAGGACGCTGTGTGAGTAATAAAGGGATTTACAGAAATTCTTGACTAAATATATTCTAATTTAAAATTTGAGAATAAATTTCACCAACATTTGGATGAAACTTGAGCATGTACGTTTTAATGAACTTACATTATGCATACATACTCTTTTGAATTTGACATTTTAAATTATATCTATTAAAGGGAAAATATAAGGTTTCTTTTTTTTTCTTTTTTTTTTTTTTTCACCCTAAAAGTCACAATCAATTTCCTTGCACATTTTCTGTCAAATCATTTAATCTTTACATACTGGGATGTGTCTAAATTAAGAAAGCAAAAGTTTGATCTTTCAGATTTTTCTTTTTTTTT
>VXBX01009825.1:152142-194993 GCA_013400415.1 Scytalopus superciliaris | reverse complement strand
AAAATTTTTTTTTTTAGATTTTTTTTTTTTTTTTTTTTTTTTTATTTTTCCCTGAAAAATTAAAAAGGTTTAGTGTGAAACTACTGAATAGCAGCTGGAACTGTTGTTAACAGACTTCTATAAGGTTAATTTAACTGACTGATTATGTGGATTATTTTTAATTTCAGATTAATTTATTTAGGTAGTATATTAAGCTTTAAATAAGCATTTTCTTAGGTCATTTGAAAAAAAATATTTTAGAAAAAGTCTAATACTTTGTACTCAAAAACTGAGACAAATATGTGAAGATAGAGAAATATCACTGCTGGATTAAAAACTCAGAATTAAGCTTCTCAAAGGCAATGAAAAGTTGATTTTAATTAAGCAGTTCATCAGTAATTCATAAGATCTAAATTAATCTAAACTTCAGTAATCCCATTAGAACCCTGACCAGAAATTTATATCTGACTTTATAAGAACTTTATCTTTTTTTATTTTATGCTTTTATTGGTCTTGAGAGGTTACAAGTGTCCAAAGCCAAACAGACATGTTACAATAAAAGCATTTTTTGAAGAAAAATCACTTTTTGCAAATACAACAGGGTTATTTGGGCAAGAATCCATCCCCTCCCAACAGGAAAATGAAGAATAAATTGTGCTTTTCATGAGGCAATTAAGTAAATGTTCTTCAGTGATTCCTCTCAACATACAAGTTAAAATTCTATTGCTTCTCTTGGAAAGCATCTGTGAAATGAGGAACCCTCAGATCATCTCTAAGTAACATGAGCGTATCTTTTCATTTTCACAGTTCTGTATAACACAAAAATCATCCAGTCAAAAATACTCACACTCTGAGCTTCACGCTGACAAATATTCTGATGGGATGCTAAGATTTCTAACAAATATTTTCTTATCAGAGATTAGAAGTGTTGCCAAAAGTATTCAAAATGAGAAACTTCTTATTGTGTTACAATATCAGACACTTGTTTTTTTGTCAGAACATTTCCATCTCATGTAAAACTAACACAGAATTTGCATTAAATCTTTTTCTTCCAGTTATATATCAAGCTGTTCTTCAGTTTCAAAAATCAGAGAACAAAGATATTGTTTCTGCAATCTGAAACTGTCACATTTTTGGCAGCTCATGATGAATTAGTATAGTATAATATATTGTAGTATAATATTTATTTTAGCAACGCATGTGATTTTTCATCTGATCTTTTGACATTCTTACAGACCTTTATCTTGGAAAAAGCCAGAAGGTTATACCCTCAAAGGAAGTCAGGTATGTTAAGGTATAAATATATATGTTTAAGTAAGATATAAATAGCAACTTCACTGTGTCTTCAGATATCACAAATTAGGTGCTTTATTTCCACTGAAAGTAAATGGTGGAATACCTTAAAAATGTACACTCTCTTGAGTATTTTCTGTTTTCTGTAGGCTTTGTATATACTTGGCATGGAAAGAAGAAAGATCACACTGTAATGTGTCTCCACAGCTCAGTGGTTAAGGTAGGATGAGTATACAGGAGTTTATAAGGTTTTGTACATAGTTAGAATGGGTAATTGACGTCTAAAATGCACAGACTTATGGACTGCAAACTGCAACATGACAGTTTACAATTGTGGAGTTTGAGAATCTGGCTCACGTTTGCACACAGTTGGATTGTTTCTTTCATCCTTCTTTCTTTTTTCCTTTTGGCCTAAGGGTTGTATCTGTCCTGTTAAAATAAGATTATCCCACCTCTGAGCTGGTGACTGAAATTCTCTCCCAGTGGGTGGGAGCTGCAGTTCAGAGTCTCCAATAGGTAGTGGAAGAAATGGGATGCAGGTCTCTCATGTGATCTTCCTGAGCCCAGAACAATCTCTGGACATTGGAGGTGTTCCCTCTCAATCTCATCCATTCTGTGATTCCTTGGAAACTAAAGCGGCTTCCATGTCCCAGCTTGGATTTTGATATAAGCATTGTAAACATCATTCAGAAAAGCTGAGAGGGTTTTGAATCTTCCATGAATGGAAACAACAGGTCAAGTTCTGATCAAATAGAACATGTAATGATAGGACAAAGAAGAATGGCTTGAGACTGAAAGAGAATAGGGTTAAACTGGATATTGAGGAAAAAAATTCTTGGCTGTGAGGGTGGGCAGGTCCTGACACAGGTTGGGCAGAGAAGCTGTGGCTGCCCCATCCCTGGGAGTGTCCAAGGTCAGGTTGGAAGAGGCTCGGAGCAACCTGGGAGAGTGGAAGGTGTCTCTGCCCTTGCAAGGAGATTGGAATCAGATGACATTTAAGGTCCCTTCCAACCCAGGCCATTCTGTAATTCTTTGAAATATTTCTTTGTGCCAGGACATGCTTCTCTTCAGCCTTTTCTTGCCTGTTTGCTCTCTTAGAAAGGTTTTCTGGTGGTTCTTCATTTCCTTTCCTTGTATAAGAGACATGGTTATCTTTGCTTCTTCTACAAGGACTAAAATTTAGGTCTTATAATACTGAATATTCATCCCATGGGTACTCAAGTTTCTTATTCTGACTCCCTAAGCACCCAATGTTGCACTCCATTTGCAGGCAGCATAATAATGGATTTGTACCTTTGGTCTGATATGTCATGGACTCTCTTGTTTTCTCATGTCTTATAATACCTTACAACTTTTGGTACATTTGAGTTTAGGATGCCCCCAAAGTGAGAACTTCTTAGTCTAAGGAGAAAGATAACATCTACCCTAAATACTGGAAATATGACCATGTGAATATTCTAAGTGAAATAAAAAATATAGAACTAAAAACTGATTGATTTTGAATTGAGGTGTCAGATACATTAGAACTTCTAAGGATATATCTGCCCTTCCCTTCAGGAATGGCCTATGAGAAATAAAATAAACTAGGAGTAATCACTTCATTAATATTAATCCAACATAGTGATTATAATCAACCCAGCTTCAAAATCAAAGTTAGTTAATAAAAAAGTTATTTAAAATAAAATGGAGGTTACTATCGATGGGTCATCTTTTAATTATGCATCATGAGAGAAGAATTAAGCTCCGTAATACCATGGTCTAGTTTTCCAGGGAGGACTAGCTGCTCAGTGATCTGCTATTTGAAAAACACAGTGTGAGCAAGAAGAAAGAGTGAGTAATACAACCAATAAATCCTCTAATCCAGAGTAAAAGTATGATGCAGGGCAAGCATTGGTCTCTGAAGTACAAGGCATTTCAAACAGATATTAAGTCATTTTACCATTAATTCTGTAATTCTGATTCTTACTTACTATGGGTCAGTGATAAGTCAAAATAAATTTTGGCTGTTCTATAGCTTTCCATACAGAGGCTCAGAATTTAATAAAAAATCTAGCGATAAACTCTCTGTGCTTCAGAGCAGCACAATCAGAGTATCAGGGTTGGCATTAGTTTCTATCATGAGTCTTCTTTTCTAATCTAAAGCAGATTCTTCAAGATGGAAAGTGAAGGAGGTGACAACACAAAATTCACTGTATTGCTTTGTGAATTCCTCCCATTCATTGTAAACTTCTGCAATAGATGGAGGAAAGAAATTGACATAAGATTATCCTTTTCTGGAATATTTTATTATTCTGAAGGATCAAACTTAATCATCCTGTAAACCCAGATCAGTTTGTTTTCCATGTACATGTTTCTGAGGTGACTAATAAAGGAGTTTCAACTTGTATAAAAGATAAAGGTGCTGGGTTTATTTTGTTCCTAAATGGAATAAAAATGGCTGAGTCACGTATCAAATATCAACTCTGAGAAACAGAAATGAGGAATTACTTTTTTTTTATTATTTTTTTTGCTAAGAATTAACCAAAAAATAGAATTTTGCTCTCATTCTCAAAAGGAACTTGCTTTTAATTTAGAGTTATCACATCCCAAAATATTGTGATGAAATCTTCATAGATACCACTCCAACAGATACAGTCCTTAAAATGAAACATGATGACTACAGTTCCCCTTCCCACCTACCCCAAGATCTAGAATAAATAATTTATTTCATTATCACTGCTATCAGTTCAAGCACATAGAGATCAGTCATACATTGGAGTCCCCTTGCAACAGCATGAAGCACTTTTGTGAAATATTTAGGCGTTTTTGTCCTTGACAATTTTACAGCTGTCAGTCTTTAGAAATCCCATTTGTATGTACCAGCAGAGCAAGATGCCTCCATGAAACTGTGCCCCTCTTTTCCTGTTAATGCTTCTCATTTAGACCTGCTCAGGCAAGACTGTATCAACTGATTGACCAGTTTTGTTCCTTAAATCGTCTGGTCCTTTTTATATCTCGTTCTTTGCATTTAATAAGGGGAAAATGAACCGTCCTTATGATACAACGTGCTCGGTTTGCTTTAATCATTACTTGAGACTCAGTACTCTTCATTCTGGGTAAAACCAGAGTGAAAACTTCACTGTGGATCTCACCCTATAAATCTTTACTGTGATGTCAGTCCCTTTTACTTGAAAAGGGACCTGCTGCATGAGAAACCTCAATTGCCATGAATGAGGATTTGCAGGGGAAGGTTCACTGCCTTTCTCCTGATGCTGAGGTGATATTGATTTCTCTCCCCAGTGCACTTCAGTTTGCAGCTAATGAGAGTTCTGATCAGCCAGTGTGTTCTGTGCATCCCTGTTCAGTCGATCGTCCCCTACCAATGGAGCGTTAAACATTATTCAGGTGGCAGAACTGCATTATGCAATTTGTGTTTCCTGTCCTACTGTGTTAATTTGCAACCATCCACTTCAGATGACACCCTCTTTTACTTTTGTGCAGATGTATTGATCTTATATTAATGTAATGAAATATTTGAATTTATATAATTTCTGGGTAAGTATTACCTTTGTTAGTGCAAGGCACTTCAGTGTCTCACTGAAGTATTAGTGTGAGATTGAAAAAACCCAAATTCCGCTTCTGTCCCTGTTAATCATTTACAAAACCAGCTAGCTTTGATTACACTTGGATGACATTCTCCTATTTCACTATTCATTACCATGGAAAAGGGGGAACACCATTCCTGGAATCTAGAAACAATTAATTTTTTTCAATTATATATCAAGCTTTTGCACAATTTTAAGAATTCAGAACTTTTCTTTCTGTTTAATTTCTAAGTGATTTTTTTTATTATTATTATTTGAAGGGCAGCAACTGGGTTTATAAATTCCTTCCAGGTCAACTTGATAAACTGCTTTTCTGCACTACGTGGTAAAATTAAAGCAGAAATTAAATTGAATTGTTTTGATTCCTCCTTATCTCTTGAATAAAAGAAATTCAAAGTATTTTCTTCAACTAACAATGACATCTAAACAAAGTTGTCTTTTATTTTAAAGGAAACAAAAAACCCTTGAATTGGCTTTATAATTGCCTAGACATATTAGAGGAAGCTGGAGAATGAAAAGATACTTTGGTCTGCTAATTAGAAAAGGTGGTGTGCCTTGCCATCCACAGTTTCTGTTCCTATTCCTGCCACAGCCTGCCCTGTAACCTTGGACATGTAATTCCTTTAGATATTTCAATTTCCTGATCTGTAAAGCTGAAATGTCCAAGAGAGCAGGAACACAAAGAAACCAACAAGGACTTGGAGTGTCATTGCACTGACATAAAAGTGGATTCCCCGAAGTTCCTGGCAGTGGAAACAAGGTCTTTGTTTCTGCAATAGCAGTCCAGAATTCCATACTTTTAGCCAAACTTAATGACTTGCCCTTCTTGCCATAATCAGGATTTTTTTGGCTACTGTTGTAATTCTCAGCCACTGAAAGTTGTTTTCTATTATTAAATGAAAGGGGAATTTGAACACTTGGACTGTGATTGCTCATAGCTCACTTCCCAGCTCTCCATTTTCCCATTTGCTCCCCAGTCTGCTACAGATCAGCATAACTCTAAGGAGAGAAAAGAAATCTGTACCAGCAGGCTCCAAGCCATGGGTCAGTCCCTTTCCTCTTTTATCATGTCCTACTGTTGGTGGATAAGAATCTCTATCTGTATGGCTTTAATTGATGATATTGCCACAGATGTTAAGGTTTTTTTTGTGTGAAATTAGAAGTTATGAGTGATACCTGTTTTATGCCTCCCTCTTTTGTAGTCTGGAGGCCTTATCTTTTAATTGCCTATTTTAATTTTTTTTTGAGGTTTAAAAGAATAGAGATCAAGAAAACATTTTATCAGACCACTGGATGTGGTGATCTAAGGGAGATCATTGTGTCACAGGCTGATGTGGTAGCCATGTTGACTTTAGTATAAGTGGAGATTTTTTTAGACTTTGGCATCAATTTAAGGCCAAATTCTATGTTATGTCAAGAATAACATTAAATTCCTCACAAAGAACCATTTCACCTTATTATGACATGTAGACAATATAATATCTATGGGAACTTGTTACCTTGAAGCCACCTGTGATAAGTCTAACATAATGCCCCAAGTCTTCCAGATCAGCCATGGCCACGTTGTGGCTGCAGGAGAATATTTAAATATTTGCAGTGTTACAATGAGCAGGTACTGCTTTGTCAATTCATACATACCCAGGTCAATATGTTGGTCTATTATGTTTTTTCTTGTCTCACTGCTCCAGCATTTCGTAATAAATTGTGCACCTATGGGGTGTGGTTCACCATCCCACAGCTCTGCAGTGGAATGTGGTGAACAGATGAAAAGCTTTTTTGGGAAAAAAAAAAAAAAAGTGATACAGTTTCAGAATTAGCAAAACTAATCAAAAATTCATGGTGAATTAATCTAATTGTTTAAGCTTGGTAGAAGGGGAAGGGGAGGAGATGAGGAAATCAAAGGGATTCATGTCACCACTTCTGAAATAAAAGGTTTTGAAGCACAAGACTTGTGTTTGGGAGTTTATCTGGATTTAATTAAAATAATTTATGAGCATGCATGGAAAATATGAAAAACAGTAATTTCTTTCTGTGCCACCCCTGCCCTTCTCTGTGGTATTTGAACTAAAATCAGTTCTTTGAATAATCCTGAACTGAGCTGTGGAATTAGCAAAAGGTCTCATGCAGACTTTTAGAGTGAACTCAGCCCCAGGCTCCCATCCCAGCCTGGGCACTGACTCAGAACGTGGCAGTGGGCAAGTTTCTTCTCAGCACCACACCTGTGGGGGCTCCCAGAAAGGGGGGATACCTGCTTGGCTCCTGCTGCCAGGCAACAGCCCCCTCCATCAACCACCGAAGACCACTGATGGGAATGAAATTGCAGTTTCAGTGTGTCAGCACCTTCTTTCATGTAACACACAGTAATAGAGCTATGGAATGGTTTTGTCCCATCTTAATGCTTCTGACAAACGTCTGCTGTGAAAATCAACATAGCAACGTGTTTCCAGTGGTCCATTCCGTGAAAGCTGCAATCATGTCTTGCCCAAGGCTACACAGCTTTAGTTTTGGGCCCAGTCCAATTATTTGTGGGAGCTGGCCTTGCTTAGCTGCTGAGATCTCATCTCATCTCTGTGGTCCTGCTTAGCTGCTGAGGCCTCATATCACGTCTGCCTGAATTCCTCCTGGATGCTTAATATGTTATTTTATATATATATATATGTGTGTGTGTGTGCGTGTGTGTGTGTTTGTGTGTAAATATCTATGTATATATAGAGATATCTTTTTTGTCTGAGAAAAGACCCTTGTTAAGGATTTTCCTGTGTATCAGTTACTATCCTATTGTGAATAATAATAATAATCATATATAACATTGAATAATATATAAAACAATATTGAAGAAAATCAACCTGAATTTCTGATTATTCTGATTGTATGTTACTGAATGTTGATTAAATAAGGGTATTTTGTGTGTTTATTTAGTACAAGGGAAATGATTCCCTGTAGACTGAGCTACCCTTTCCTTCCACTTATAATCAAAAAAAAAAAAAAAAGGGTTGTTCAGACCTATTTGCTATTTGTCTACTTAAACAATAAATTAGAGACATGCATGCAAAAAAATAAAACAGTCCTTCAGTAAATCTTTATTAAAGTCACTGGTAGAATAGACTAAAGAGAAGTTTAGGCTGCTATATGTGAGCCTACTGGTATGGGGCCAATAATTATCCATGAAGCAGTACACTGTGCAAGCTTTTCTGAAACTGGTTTTATCTTGAAGTTACCATCTATCATTCCTCAGACACGTAAAAGTTAATCTGTCTTTGGCAAAAAAATAAAAAAATTAATGGCAGGAGAAAGAGAAGGGAATGGAGCAAGTGAACATCTATTCTTTCATTGAGTAATGGTCCATCCAGGAAACATCCTTGCTGTTAAGAAATGGTCCTTCTGGCCTTGTCTAATGAAAAATGCTTTCTCTGTTGGAATTAAGCAGGTAGAAGGAAGTTCAACAACAAGCTATTTGCTCAGCACTGCAGTGTGGGTAATTATCTCAATTTCATGCAGTGCTGTGATAAAGAGCTTCAGATCCAGCATCATACACAATCTGAGGCTCTTCTAACATTGGAAGACTGCAGTCACATTTTTGAAGAAGAGAGTTGGATGTCTGACCCCATTTGTGGGCTTTTGGCTTCCTCTGTGGTCTTGATAATATTTCTACTCAAATATACAGATACCAAATACATATTCTGGTGATCAAAACCCAGATATGGCAATGAGTTGTTCTGGATTCTGTTCCTTGTTTAACTTTTTTATACATTATTTGATCTTTCATAAATGATTCACTGCCTGTAAGCCATTTTCTCTGTCTGTAAAATGGGAAATATGATGTTGCAAGCTTCACAAAAGCTGCTCTGAAAGAACACAGTTACTTTTATTTCGTGCTGCAGAATTCATGAAATACCCACATACACTGGAGTCATCTCCTAGCATTTTGTCTAGTAGCGATTTATGGTCATGTAGTCACAGTTTCTAGGGGGGAAGACAGGAGGAATCATTATTATTGAATGTTTACTCCCCTATCACCAGAGCAATAGCATACTGAATGAACCACATAAGCCCCCTACCATTCTCCTGACCTCCCTCTTTAGTAGGGACCAGCTGTACTTGGAAAGCTTCAGAGTTATGGGACAGAAGATGCGTAACAATACTCCCATTAATTCATTCCCTCTGAAGGATAATGATTTAGTGGGGGTAGTTTCTTTTTTTCCTGTATGTTTAATTGTACAAAAGAATAGCATGAGAAATAAAACATGTACAGCTTCTCTAAAGCTGTAGGTGGTGTCCAGGCAGAGGATAACAGGATGGTTTTAACCATAAGCATGACGGTGAGCAGATAGAAAAGCTACTTTAGACAGGAGTATTGCTTAGTTTATTCTAATAAAACTATTAGAATTGTTTATCATTAGGATAACATCGCTTTTCCTCTTATCATATGACACACTGCACCTGATTGTATGGGAAAAACATTTGGGGTCATTCCATGCTTTGTCAGTGGACTTCTGCTGATTTGATATTCAAATTTCTTTTGGAACAAATGATACCTTTGCATTAGTATTTATTGGATTTCTCTCATAGCACCAACAAGGAAACAGAAATAACTTTGACAAAAGAACTTTAGAACACTAAATATCTAAAGGACTCTAAATGTTCAAATTTAGAATTCTAAATGTCCAAAGTTAACTCTCACTGCTTCCTTCTCCTCTTCATTTCCCACCATGTCATCTCCAATTTTCCCTGTATTTGTAGTTAGGGAAAAATTTGCTCTCACTGCCATTTGAAATTTTGCTATCAACTATTTCGCCTCGTGTCTTGTCTCATGCTAAGTAAACTTGCAGGGACTCATAAGTAACATTACTCAAAACCCCATGAAAATCTAAAGAAGTAACTGTGGGATTTCTGTCTCTTAAATTATGACTTCTTTTTCTGCTTGCAGATCATGGTTGAAATACAAAATATTTTGCTTCTTTTTCAAGGGGTAAGCAGCCATAAATGTGATAGCATAACTGAGAACAAACAGGACTCATTGTCGCCTTGTTAGCTCTGCATGAGTTTCAATATTGGATAGGATTTATGAAGTGCTGTGATTTCTCATTCACAAGGAGTTTCAGGAGTAGCCCATAAGGTCAGAGCTGTGATTTCACTTGCGTGAAGGGTTGTATTTATGATTCAAATGGCAGCAAATGGAAAATCTTAATTCAACACATGTATTTTACTAGGTCTATAAAAAATTGAAATAAAATGAAATAAAATAAAATAAAGGAGTGAAACCAGGGTAATCCTTTAAAGTGAACAATCCATGGTGGATGCAGAGCAGCAAATGTTGCTCTTGCTGAGATGTCTGTGCTTATGCAGAGCAAGGTGACAGTAAAGATGGTTCATTCAAGCTCCTTTGAGACAACTAATAAGCCACATATCATCTAAAATGCTCTGTCTTCCCAACCAAAGTGGAAGGGATCCAATTAAGAGTGGGGGATGTTCTGCTGAGATTTCTTTAATAACTTTATAGTATAAGGAGGCAACATATGGAGTTAGAGTCCAATGCCAGAGAAGAAAAATAGCAGAAAAGAAAAAAGCATATGATTTCTGGATGCTCTTGGAAAATAAACCAAAACACAGTCTTCAGGACTTCATTTTGTGGGTTAGAAAATGCGGCCAGTCTCCGGACAGAAGCTGTCTTAGGAGAAAGGGAAGGATTAACTGATCAGCCAAGGTTTGGTTCTTATCTTTTTCCTGGTGTCAACTCTTCAGGTCAGTGGTGATTAGCTGTAGAAATGTCACTCAAGGAAATCAATGCTCCATTGCCACATGGTGTTCAGTGACTGCACCAAATTGTCTCATGCTCCTGGGAAAGATTTGAGATAAGAGAGATTTGAACCATCTCCTTGCCCCCAGCCTGTGTGACCCATAATCAAATGAACAGGCAAGGAAGGATGTAAAGTGGGAAGGGTAAGATCATTACTTATTGATATTAAACATTTGAATTATCTGGGTTGTCTGTCACATCACTCAGACTGATCCCAGCACTGACAGAGAGGGACAAGCCATACAACCTCCACCTCAGTTTTCCTCTCTGTAAGGAGGGAGAAAATTATTTTCTTAAGTATCTTTTTTCGCAGAATATTAACTTTTAAATGGGTTGTTAAAAAAACATAACAAAACAGCCTACCGATCATCCTAAGCTGTACGGATTTATTATCTGTCTAAAGAACTTGATGGGTGAAACTGAAAAAAAAACCCAAACAAATAATGGTGTTATTAATGGGGCTTCTCAAAGTATATTTTCTTGGCAATGTAGGTATGCCAATAAAGGTTAATTAAAATAGCAGGCAGTCATGATAGATTAAATGGGGTGTGTACTAATCTCATGCACTTGCATGAGAACCTAAAAAGCATATGACTTGGGGATGACAACTGAAAGCAGAGTATTTTTAGCTAGATTCAATAGAACTTTATTACACTCAATTAATTTGTGCATAATATGGAGATGAAACATTTGCTTTTCTTCCCGTCATCTCTATAGGAGGAATGAGGCATAATAACAATATTTCTGGCATGAAAATATGTCTATGAAAATTTGAGAGTGTTTCAGGAATGAGAAATGCACCTATTAAAGACACAGTAGAGTGTTAGTATCTTTACTCACCTTCTTTCCAGTTTTTCTTGTGTAGGACATACTACATATGCACATGTGAATATATCTTTGTGTGTATGTGTGAATAGTGTACATGTGTATGTGCAGAGAGACACACTTCTAGTCCTTTTCAGGAAAAGGAGAAAGGAAACCTTATTGTGGTCTCAGGTTTCTCCTGAGAGGCAGGAGGGAGTCAGGGACTGGTCTCTTCTTTCTGGTGACCAGGGACAGGACCACAGGGAATGGCCTGAAGTTGTGTCAGAGAAGGTTTAGGTTGGATATTAGGGAAAGGTTCTTCACCCAGAGAGTGGTCGGGCACTGAACAGGCTCCCCAGGGCAGTGGGCACAGCACCAAGTCTGAGAGAGTATGAGAAGCATTTGGGCAATACTCTCAGGGACAGGGTGTGATTTTTGGGGTGTCAGGAATTGGACCAGATTATCCTTGTGGTTTCCTTGCAACTCAGGATATTCTGATTCTATATATTACATTTTTGGGTACTCCACTAAATAAGTGAGCATGGCTTGTAGCAGCAGAAGGCACAGGATGATTCCCTTCTCCCTTTGCCATCAGTGATAACCACTAATTTCATGATGTTCAGAGCATCGCTCATAGACATTTGAGAGAAACTATACATTTTCAGGGGTGAAGGACCATCTCTGGCATCTTTTACTGAACAACTTCTGGTGAGGTTTTTGTCACCTGCGTTACCTGTTTTGGAAAAGAAGTGATCAGGTGCTAAGGAGATCAAATTCAGGTGCAGAATAAAGACTTGGATTGATAGGTTGGTACCTATTGAAGTCACCCATTAAAACAAACCCAAAACCCAAAAGAAAATGTTTTTGTCTTCATCCTTGACTCAGAGTTTAAGAACAGTTCTAGAGAAGGAGAAAAATTATATTTTTTCTAGTTTTTTTACCAGATGACTTTGCTCTTTGAAGATTGAACCCACTAAGAGCATTACATGGTTGTTTAGGGTGTGAAATGATAACTTTTAACATCTGAAGTTCAAAATATTATAATTTATGAATGAGCACCCAAACCCAGGGCTTTTCTTCATAATCCAACTGTCTTGATAATCAATGAGCAGTAGCTTTCAGATAGATTCAGACTCTCCATCTCCACCTGTTGGCAGGGAAGAACTGTACCTGAATGGTACTAAATAATGGAAGTTGTCCCTGCTTATGGCAGGGGAGTTGGAACAAGGTGATCTTTAAGGTCCCTTTCAACCCAAACCACTCGATGATTTCATGATTCTATGAAAATTGCTTGAGAGAAGTGGTTGAGATGAGAACACATAGAATATGTTGTTCCTTTTTCTATTTTTAATTTTCCCTTCACTGTAGTAGTTTAAGGAAGCAAACTACTGATATCTCAAAATACCTGGGAAACTGCAGGGAAGGGAATGCAAATGAACCACCACAAAAACTGTAGTTTGCTCACATTAAGTTAACACATTGTAAAGATGTGGTAGTATTACCATAAACATGGTTTGTTTTAATTTATAGACTTCTTTACATGCACACTCCTGTGTCCCTAAGGGCCATAAAGCAAAGCCTGAAGAGAAAATAGAAAATGAATAAAATAGATTTTGTCTTCATTTGTGTCAGAATCACAATAAAATGAGGAAATATTATCAACTTAGATGTTGTTTTCTTTTTATTTATAAAGCTTACTGTTTCAGTCTGTTTTAATTATCATCATAGTAGTTACTAAAGTGTGGAAGCACAGAAAAAGCTGCATCCCACCTTGACAGCCAGATTAGTATCTAGTCCTAAATGGAGGACACTTACCTTAAAACTAGTTCTATAAATAATTTCCCAATCCTTTGTTTTTTGGGCCTTTACCATTATTTTTTCCAAGTGCATTTTCCTTTAATTTCATGGACCTTAATGGTTAATTCTTTTCAGCTGAATGAGAAGAACTGAAAATTTCATGTACAGTGCTATGTAAGGCCAACCAGTGTTGTTTCTAGATGGATGTATATTGAGATGTATCTTCCCTAGAGCAGGGGAATATATGCTGAACCAGATACAATTGTTGAAAAACAATAACATCCATTTTTATCAAAAAAATTGGTGCAGAATAGGAAAATGGAAAAGAAATACCAGAAAGCACCCAAAGCAGTGCTTATATATATTTTTTTTGTTTTATCTCTGCAACATATCTAAGTCTTTCACAATTTTTTGTTTTAAATCAGAGAAACAAACAAAGTCTTTTCATATTGGAATTGCTCTTTCTAAAACTCTCTGAAGGACCATACAAATCTTGTAAGGATTTGACTGAATGGCCATAGTTGGGTGCATTGTAATCTGCTCACAGGTTTGCAGTATGCAGTTTATTGTGGCTTGCTGTGTTTCTGTGAAACAAGGTCCAGCAACAAAAAATACACTGCATTTGAATAAATTCTCTCTGAAGAAATAGCATATTGAGACATACTGCCACACAAAATGCATTGTGGTCAGGGCAGACCTGCACTGTCTTGATCAAAGTGTAAAAAAATTATAAAAATTCCTTTGTTGCTTTTAATTAACAAACCAGTCTTTATGGTTTGCATAGGGAGGTGGCAGAAAAACTTGTGTAATTGGTTGGCACTTGTTTGATGGATGTAATAACAACAATAATAACAATGTGCTGCTATTATATGCAACTATATAATGTACGATGTATTGTATATTATTTATATGGTTTAATATTATTGGGTAATATTTTCATATTAATATAGCACTATAGTATAATTTTATATTATTATTCTAAATTACTGTTGTTGTTGTTATTATTTTTTTTGTTGTTTTTGTTGTTGCTGTTGTATATATTGCTTACTAATTTTGATCTTTTGTAGTATAAACCTATTGAGGCTACTAAAGCTGGGTTTTTTTGGTTTGTTCCTTTTGTTCTTCTGGTTATCTTTAAATTATTCCTGGTAAAGTAAATGACTCCTCCTGACCCTCAACAAATCCATATTTTATAACCTAATTATATTTAATGTTCCTTTATATATGTATTTATATACTTACTATTCCTTGAAAATATTATATAGGATGGGAGTCTGTTATAGACTCAGTTATTTTATAAGCACAAGCAAGCTTACTCAGTTATTCAAGGAGGAAAATAATGTGATCCCAAAAACCTGCTGTGCTTTAAGTACAGTAAACGTATGTTATATGCAAGTTACATACTGCTTATAAGCAACTTCTGAAATATTAAGGGTTCATCCTTGCCTTACACATATAAAAAAGAGAAGGGAAATGATCGCAGACAGTTCATCTAGATAGAGCCCCCATAAATATGGGAAAAGATGGCTGTTTATAAAGTTCATCTGCCTCCTTTGGAATTTCTGGGTGAAGCTGGTGAAAGGGAAACCAGCCCAGATCTCTCCTTCGGCCTGTGCACTGAGGACAGTGTGTGTCTTGCAAAACAGAAAGACAAGTTTAATTATCTCAAGGCACTCAATTTGCCCAGCTGGTTCAAAGGGTGAAGGCATGGTTGAATTTACCTAGAAAAAATTTCCCAAATTAAGCCTAGCATTACTGCACTGTACTGATTTGGAGAATACAATGGGGGTTTTTTAATAATTTAACTGATCTGGGAATAAAAAAATCCACTTTTCTGAGTGTCAGACCCAGCAGCAGACAACAGAAGTCCTAATTCCTTGTGTTTACAGCTCAGCAAGCACAAAGGAGAAATGTCCCATTTCAGTATGCATCAAAAAGTTTGCTTAACAGCGTTTTCCTTTCCTTGCTTTATGTTTGGGTTCAGAGAATAACAGAATATTTCCATCTGCATTGCTGATTTGGAGGACTTCAGTTCTACAACAAATGACTACTTTAAGAGCCTTTTTCACAGCAAGAAGTAAACTGTTCTACAACTAAATAATTTTTTTTTTAAACCTGACTGGTTTAGCATTGTTGGAAAGACATTGAAATTTCTAAGGTCTGCCCTGCAGTCTGTTGGATGTATAAATTCAGAGTTTTCTCATAACAAATCTGTTACATGTGTTCAATGACCTAAAATGACCTGTAGAAATATATTGCAAAATGCAGAATGGTTTGAATTGAAATAGTTTTGGTTGTTGTGATAGAGAGCATCAGAAGCATCTGGTTGTACAGTGCAGATGTAATGCTGGAATTTATTGATCTCTCTTTAATCAAAAGCTTACTTGGCAGTTAGGAAAGGCCTAGTGAATCACCTCACATCTCAGCTGGGCTTTGAGATCTAAAACTTTCACGATCATGAATTTGCTGTGGTTTACTTCCATCATAAAGGTGGAGAGAAGGGTAACAAATAAATTATGGAATTCCCTCTTTTAGAGCAATTTACCACAAAATTCAGCAGGTCTAAACATTGAAATATCCATTAAAAAATCCATTTTTTATAGGATATTTTTTTCTTTTATTTGTAATTATGGTGGTAAAAAATAATGCAAATTATATTACTATAGAACAGATCCTTAATATTATTTTTTCTGGAACTGTTCAAATTACCTACCTCTAAGACGCTTGACATTTGAAACAAGCAGAATCTCCTCTGTCTAGAAAATCTTTCCTTCCTCTAAGAATTCAGAAAAGATGACCCTTCAAAAGCAAAACATCTAGAATTAATTTCCTAGATGAAGAAGTAAGGTTTTCTACAAGAAAACACCTCTTTTGACCTGCTGGCCTTGCTTCTTTTTATACAGCCAATGGCACAACTAGACTTCTGGGCTGGGAGTTCACAGTGCCAGCTCATGTCCAAATTTCTTCTTCCAGTTTTCCCAATTCCTTCTCCACAGGGCTGTTCTCAACCATTCATCATCCAGTCCGTATTGATACTTGTAATTGCCTTGGCCCAGGTGCAGGACCTTGCCCTTGGCCTAGTAGAGTTTCACAATGTTCACACTTCTCTGCTTCTCCAGCCTGCCATTGTCCCTCTGGGTGGCATCGGTTCCCTCCAGAGGATCCCTGGCACTGCTGAGCTTGGTGTAATCCACAAACTGGCTGAGGGTGCATTCAGTCCCATTGCCCATGTCATTAATAGGGACATTGGACAGTACAGGTCTCAGTTTCTCCCCCCTGAGGGACACGACTTGCCACTGCTCTGTTGCAGCCATTGACTATGACTCTTCGGATGTGGCCATGCAGCCAGTTCCTCATGCCTCGAATGCTCCATCCATCAAACCCACATCTTTCCAGTTTAGCAACAAGGATGTTGTGTGGCACCATGTCAAAGGCCTTGAAAGAGACTCAGATGTCAAATAGGCAGCCTGAGATGCTGAGAGAGCTGGAAGGCTTAGGGAGTATGCTGGGTTTGGATATGTACCTGAATTAAGAGTAGCTGTAGGTGCTTTTGGTCCACACATCTTCAACAGCTTTTCTAGCATTAATGATATCATTCTTGCACAGAGCTGAAGGGAGTATATTTTCTTATCTTTATTTTACAAATATTGAAAACAAAGGCACAGACTGTAATTTTACAATAAACCCAGTTATCCTCAACTGATTTCAAGAGGGAAGACTGGAAAATTAAGCTTGAAGAATCAAAGTTGCAAAAGACCTCTAGGCTGGATTTTTTGTGTGTGTGTTTATCACCTCCCATTTATAAAGCACTTTTGAGTGTCTGTCCCCAGTTGCTGGTAATAAAAGACTTTTAGAATGTCTCATTTAAAGGATTTGCCTGCAGGAATGTGACCAGCTTGGAACAGAGAGGGAACTGAAGCTAGTTCTCTCAGGTGCTTCCTCTGCTCTCTGCCACAATAGTATCCTTTTTATGGTTTCTTTTTTTTACCTCACCAAGTCCGACCTTTTACATGACCCTAAAAAAGTTCCCATGGAGAGGTGATCAAAGAGCAGTGAGAATAACAGCATGTGGGGTTTTTTAATTCCATGTCTGCATGCTGATTTCAAAACAACATGAAAACATGTTTCAACAGTATCTACTTGATGGGAGAAATGAATAGCATAAAATGGATGGAGGGGATACCTATTCATCAAGAGGCTGAAGAAGAGAATTTTTTTTTTTTTTTCTCATAGGGAAAACTTTAACCTGTAAAATTGAAAAACAAGTAGAGGGAGCTGTTATTGCTGGAGATTGCATATCTGTCTTTAATTGACGGAATGTTCTCAGTGATTTCCCAGATACAAGTTTTACTAGCCCCAAGAGACACTGGAAGCTAAAATATTTCTATAATATTTAAATATAGCACTTAGTTGCATGTATTTAATGCTGTTTAAATGAAGATTTCAGACTCTCTCTGCTCTAAGCCTCACTATTCTCCAGTATTATGGGGCCATTAAATCAGATACCTTTGGACCTCTAACTCTTCCTCAGATTACGTGCATCGATTTGTAAACTCACAGAATAATTCTGTGGTCTGTATGCAGTTTTTGCTTTCTTCATGTCTCCTCCTTGTTCAGTTTGCATTGTCCAGGAAGATGGTTCAGTTTTAAATGTCATGGGTATTACGAGAATATATAATGATGCTTCTGAGAAGCCTGGCTGGGGGAAGGTCCCCCCAAAGCTGGTTTTCTGTGCCATGTTCCAAGTGTTTCTGACAACATGTTCGGTTCACTCACTTAGAGATCTCTCTGAGTATGTGACTTAACTGATGTTTAATGCATCCTAATAAAAAATCAAAGCACAGGAACATGAAGCTTGCGGTAATTAGTTTAGTTTACTCCCACTGACATCAGGTACCTTGGCATCTTTGCACACTGCTTTGCATCCTGTAAGACTGAACATTCTCACTGGTAGCAACAGGATGGATTCAGTCCTTCACACTGCAGGAATTTCTCACACAGAAAAAAACCCCATGATATTTTTGCATAACTTCTGCGAATATGTTTTGCCAAATTTTAGCTTGCCTCAAAATTAGGCTGCATTTTTTTTGTCTTTTNTTTTTTTTTTAATTTATTTTATTCAGAAAGTATTTGGTTTATTTCTGGTTAAATGATCCTCACTATCCTTGGTTTGTTTTTCATTACATAGCTCCCTTTTCCTTCATAGAGACATACATTTAAGTAACTTTACTGTCAAAACGATATGTACCTTAAGTAACACTCCTCACTGTTGACTGAAAATGGAAACTGGTAATGCTAAATAACAAGGGAAGAATAAACGGTATGAATGTAAGAGGAAGGGAGCAAAGTTTGCCATGCTGTCCACTAACATTACTCAATATTTTTCTTTTCCATGAAAATTAGTGATTTAAAAAAATCATTTCTGCATTGAGATGAAAAGAAGGCTTTAAATGGTTTAACATGAAGAAATAATAATAAAAAAATGTACCAGCTGAGATGAACTTATCTCCATCATGGATATTTGTCCTGGAATAGGTAGATCTGATGCAGAACAAGTTTTTAAATGCCATTTTCACAGCCCACAATGTCAGTACACAAAATACCAAACTAGTGATTAGTTGAATTTCTTTTTTTCCCTCTATATATTTGTGTGAATACATGTTGACATATTTATCCTTATGCATATACATAAGAAATAAATGCACTAGCATGCATATGGTTTTATGCATGAAAATATTTATTTAAGCAATTAACATTTTGACAACAGCAACAAAAAAAAATCTCAACCTGAACCATTTTTCTTTAAAAAAGTTCTGTGGAAGATGCCATTTTCTTGTGGAACATTCTCTTCTTAAAAGAACTGTAAATGAGATTTTTTACCAAACTTATTGGAAAGATATTACCTGACTTCATAAAAATGAAAAGAATTTATAAGAATATATAAGCAGGAAGCATAAGTACCTGAGAAATAAGGCAGAATTGCTTTGTTTACATAGACCTATTAATGAGCAATAAGGAAAAAAGATCTAATTGGAAAGCAGATATCTTGAATTCACAGTGATTTGATGATATGGAACTTAAAAGTACATGCCTTTCTGAAAAGAGAAATGTTGTAATATTTAAATTAAAAGCCTTATAATATTTATAGATGACTGATGGGCTGCCTTAGGGTGTTACACAAGGTGGCAGCTTAGTGTGAGGTTAATCAGAACCAAAATGCCAGGGGTCTGACATACCTGCCACTGCAAACATGTACCACAGAGACAGCTGGCTGACAGGGATATATTCCAGTGTCCCACTCATATTTTTGTCATTTAGGGCATATATACAGTCTGCAATGATAATGTACTGATCAGAGTTTGAAAACCTCAAAGACAGTCAATGTGAACCATTCACTGAAGATTTGGACATTTCTGGTCTGGGCAGGTGGGGATTTTGGCCATCCCATGTGCTGATGGAAACCGTCTTTCTTAATTTATTTATTCTTTGTCCTATTTTCTTGCCTTGTGCATGAATCAGCCCAGAAGCAGACAAGAGATTTACAGCGCTATTCATTTTGGAAGGCATGAGGAGAAGAGGAGCTGTTTATTCAAATATAAAAAACGTATCGTATCTTGTTTGAGTACTAATGGCAATTTGTGTAGTAAGACAGGTGATCATCTCATCTTTTGTCACAAAACAACTCAATGTGGACTCTGACGTGAAACTCTCCTAACTGTGTATTGGTTTATCCATAACTAAAAAGGTAAATATTTGAAAGATCCTGGGGATTTATTTTAATCAGCAATTTCTTCCTTAGTCCAATTCTTATGTTTGTCTACCATACAATATGACAGTCTTATATAATTTCTTCTTCTCAGATACAAGAAACTTTTGATTCTGGTTTTATTCTGGCAGCACAGAACTTACAGTGTAAGACTTAAATTTCTGGGATCTAAATTCCTGGGACATGACTGTAGCCAGTAAAAGTTCCTGCTCTGTTAGCAACACAGTTTTCTTCTCATAAGCATACTCAGAATACCTCTGACAGAGATTTGTCCTCTTCATGTTCTGAGATTTAAAGTTCATGGCTACCAATACCTGTTCTGTATGCAGAGAAGCCAGATGGAGCCATGACTCATTCTAAATATTTCTTTTGAGGTTAGCATAAGTGAATTGCTTTTCAGGTGGAATCCATCAGGTCCCCAGAACGTGTTCTTGTCTACAAATTCTTCCTGCTGCATTATGTTGCTCTTCTTCAAAATGTTAAATGTCTTGATTTGCATTTGCATGAGCTGATTGAACCCTTGTTCTTGTTTCCATGCATAAAGGTTGCATTTTATCCTCCCTTTTGTTCGTTGTAATTTTGAGTTCATGTTTCTTGCAGAAGCATTGTTATGTTGGTTTAATTTTCAAATAATTTTACATATATTTTCCATAACATCTTTTTCTATTGTCACTGTGAATTGTGATAAAAATGTTGGTTTTATTTTCTTTCATCCTCATTTAATACTTTGCTCACCTTCTGAAATCTCCAGTTGCTTCTTCTGTTGTGGACTGAATGAAAGGCTGTCTTCATTTAGAAAATTGTTCCATGAAGTAACTATGTAAAATTGTTTTTTCCAGGGGAAAAAAGAAGCAGTAAAGAAATTCACATTTTTGTAAAAATCAAAATTTTCACTGGTTACTGATCTGTGTGAGAGGTTTCAGAATAAAGGCTCCTCATTTTTAGTAGAAGATCCATTTTCTGGTCTCTGTTGTGCCAACCCACTTCGAAGTCAGTGAAATTTTAAAAAATAGATACATTTTAGGAATAACCCATATTTTAATATAGTATTTCCTGTCTATTTTTTCTTTATAAACTGGATAATTTACTGTACTGACTTGTTGAAATAAGTGATTAGAAGGTTTAAGGGTGAAGTAAGAGAAGACACGTTGGTCCTTTTACCCCTATACTAATGGTAGAAGAATGAAGCTTGTCTGTGGGGGCTTTTTGTTTGNTTTTGTTTTTTTTTTCTTTTTTTTTTTTTTTTTTTTTTTTTTTTTTTTTGCTGGGCAGAAAATTCACCATTCCAAGCTCAGATAACTAAACTAAAACATCTCTTGGCAACTTTCCATTGTGACCTCTGGAAAGCAGGCCAGGTGTGCAAGTACTTAATGCAAATATGATTGCAGATTTTGGTGCCCATTCAGGGTGAACATTGGAGATTTATGAACAGCTCTTTATACCTTTGAGCTCACCTTAATGTGCTATGTATAGAAATGGCTCTGTCCTAGTCAGTCTCTACAGATACCACACCAAACACAGTCAGAGACTGGTCATATCATCAGTGATCTGAACTGTGCCTTGCAGGCACCACTTGTCCAACATCCTCCAGCTGCAGAAAACCTGTGATGGCTAAAATCCTAATTCCTTACACTTAGTGGTGCAGGGAATTCAGGACCATGAGCTTCAAGTTCATAGCTCAAAGTGTCCCTGTCCATGTCAGGGAGCTGGAATGAGATGGTCTTTAAGGTCCCTTCCAACCTGAACCATTTCATGATTCTATAAGCTGACACAGTATGAGATGAGCCTGGAATTGGAATCACTTTGCAGAAACAATCAAGGTGGCTCATTCTGACTTAGACATAATCGTAATGTAACAATCCAGTCACATTTAGGTGACACTGTGCCAGACAAACATATCTCTCTTTTGGGTAGGACAGTCTGTTGTCAACATTTATGATTCATCACTGAATGAATTTTGATTGCAAAGTTAGTGTTGAAACTACCTATGGACCCCAAAACTCTCTATCTTACCTGCTACTTCTCTGTACCACCTTACTTTTCTCTACCTTTCCTTTCATTTAATGAGACTGCAAAGAAAGAGGGAAGATAAATTATCTTCATTGGTTTATATATCTAAGATAGAGGGCCTTATATAAAAATTATGGTGGATGTATAAGTGATTGATTAGAGTGTGCTGTTTGCATTGTATTTGGACATGAAAACATAGGAAGGGGGGAATTTCAATAGCAAAGTGTGAATGGTTGTCATCAGGATTAATGTTAAATGATCATTCATGTCTGCCTTATCTCACACTAAGTTTTCTTCAGTAGAATTTTAATAGTGTAGACTTTATTGTGCATTATGGTGATAAGATCCTGCCAGTGTTTAGTTGAGCTGGTTAATTTACAGGAGCTAATTTAAAAGGTAGCTATTGTGTTAGGAAATCTGTCCTGTTGGATTAATAACTCAGCTTTTAGGATATTATTTCCAGAGGAAGCAGATCATCATCTTTTCTCCTTGTGCTCCAGCTCTAATTATTCAGTTGTGAAGGGAATTTCCTTCTTTTGTAGACCCAAAATCTTCGCCTCATGATTTATGGTTTTCTGTAAAGTGAACATACTATTTAGACTTGTAAGTATTTCTATAGAATTTTGTAGTATATTAAGTTTGTACATAGGGCTAAATATAAACTCTATCTCATTTAATCCCAGATTGGAGATTTTTTTTTCCCCTGAAAACATTTTTATGTATTTACTCACAGGTTTTATCATCAAATATAATCATTCAGCATACAACTCATGCATGCTTCTAACACTTCACAAGCACTTTTCTCACCACCGAAATTGATCCACTGATGTTGAATGTGGCAGCTATTTAACAATTCTCATCTGTGAAATGTGAGAGTTTAAACAGAAAATGGCCTTACTACTTTCCCAGCTTTAACGCATATTCAAACATTTTTTGTCAGCTGTCATGTATTTCCCTGAATTCCTTTGTATGTGGCTTTGGCAGCCATTTCTGTTGTCACTGAGTCCTAATATCTCCTTGAAAGATTTTCCTCTGTGTTGACCTTCATACAATTCTCAGTACTTCAGGATTTAGAGAAATTTCAACTAATGCATTGAAAAATGTGACTGACAAAATGAAATTCTCTGCCTGCTTCTTGTAGCCAACTCTCTTCTGTTCATCAGCCATAGTTAGAGGTGTAAAAAACATTTAGCAGCAAAGGATTTCATATGCTCACACATCTTCTCTGCTCACTTTCTGCACACATCCAGACAATAAAGTTTTACTGGCACAAACGTTCACAGCAAATGAAAATCAAATCCTCATGTGAGCATCTCCAGAAGGTGAGATTTAAATCTGAAAGGCATCCTGTGGGAAGTCCTCTGTGTTCATCCACTCAAAGAGTGGGAAGATAGGAAACATGGCATGTTTTCTAATTGAAAGTGATAAGCAACACATGTTGAATCTCAAGTATTTGCACTCAGTCCCCAGGGAGAAATACTGGAAGATGACAGTGGTGAAATAAATGCATACAGCATCCAATCTAATACTAATTAAAATAAATGAAAGGACAGTTTGAATTTGGACTATGCCTGTAGATCCCAGTCTAGTGAGGTACTCAAGTATGTGAGAACTCTTACTGTCTTTAAGGAGACTAAGCTTTCATTTAGAGTTATCACATGTTTAAATGCCAAGTTCCTTTGGGTACAGAATACATTACATTAAGGAAACAGCAACTTGCCCTGCAGGGGGAAAAAAAAAAGGCTAAATTTGCTTGATACATTTTAAATGTTTAACACAATGTATCCAAAAGTTTAACAGAGACATTAAAAGAAAGTTTTCTACAGCGTCTGCATTGGCAGAATGCTAAATGATTCACCTTTTGAAGGTGGCAGTACATGAGATGCCACCAGCTAATTTCTCCAAATCCTTTGAGGTTGGGTTTTGGGTTCTTTTTGTTTTGTTAGTTCTGTATTTATTACTCAAGGAAGCTTTTGTGATTAGAATTATAAACCTCGGTTTTTGTCTTTTCCCTCAGAAATACAAAGTAAAACACTACAACAAAAGTCTGCCCTAACCAAATATACTTAATATTTCATAACTCCACTCTACACACTAGATTCTGAAGGTACAAATTATTCAGAATACATAGTCCAATTTTTTTCCCACCAGTCTTGTGTTTTTCTTTGAAACATTTTTATTAAAATATTAACCAAATCTGATATTCAGAAGTTAATCATAGCTATTTCTTAGAGCTGTAGATAAGTTTTGCTGCCTTGCCTAAGTTAAATATAGCTCTCTTCTGAATACAATTCCAGTAGTGTTGAGTGTAACACAGCCAGCATCAGGTGAAGGGATGTTGTTTGCACATACTTTAGAAAGACAGATTATTCAAAACCATTTCAGAGGAATTTTGCATCTGAGGGATCTCAAAGCTAGGTTGTGTCTGGAATACATTGCTGAACTTATGCTTTAAATTACCTAAACATGAACAAAATCTGCATAAACAAAACCAAAGGAAAATGGAACTTTGCAGGCAATAACAAGGAATGGGCAGAGGCAATGGACTGTATTAATATTGTAATTTTAATTTGAAGTTTTAGTCTCCTCTGATTGCAAATCATTGCTTACTTTGGCACTTTTGTGTCTCTGTACATGAAATGTGCCAATTTCCAGGATGCTCAACAAAGAAATCATATTTATTCTCACAAATATGGAATGCACATTATTGGAATGTTTCATTTTGCTTTGTTATCAACTTTGTCATAGAATAAAAGAAATTCAATTTCGGATTGTATTCAAAACAGAAATTATTGATACTTTATCTGCTGTTGTTATGACAGTTAAAAATCTTTCCCTATTTCAAATCTGAAATCTTAAATTTGATACCTTGCCTCTCAGACATTTAATGAAAGACAAATCCTTAAAAACTTTAGGTTGAAAAATAACGGCATGAATCTCATCTCATTAACTTTTCTTTAACAAGTTTCCTTTGTAGCTGATCATTTTGTGGCCATGCACATCCAAACATTATTTCATGGCTGCAGAAAGCACTAAAATAAATGGCTTTATGCTGGCATAAAAATCCAGTGATGGACTGGGCTCTGATCCTGCTTATTTTGTTCTCTTGGGAAATAAGAAAGGAAGACAAAGACAAGTAAAACATCAAGAAGATGATCAAATGTGAGACAACATAAATGGCCTGAAATTGATTCCTTTTACTTTGGTGACATTTCATTAACTTCAGGGAAGTTTTTGAGGGTTTTTATAGAGAGGCAAGTGAGAAGAGAATAGGGAGAAAGGAAAGAAAGTCTCTTCCTGCAGACCCCAATAGCCTGATTGCTGAACTGTGATTTTATATAGGGAAGAGCAACACTACCTTTAGCTGTCCAAAATAACTGTGTCTCTTATCTCTTTATTCACATGTGGCTCTGCAGGTCATTTGTATCAAGACTTTCTGGGAAAGGTCCCAGCCATGCAGCAGCCCAGAAAAAAGGCTCATGCACAAAAATGCTAATCACAACTCTGGTATTTTTATATGAAAGTTCTCTTCAGCTTTTTTGCTGGTCACAATAATAGGCTGAGACCACTTGATTATTGAGAAGTGTTCCAGGAAGATGGTTCATCTAGGGAAACCAAACAAATATACTGCATTTTATATTTGTGACTATTATTTTAGTTATTTCAGCTAAAACAAAACTTAACAAACCAAAGCCACTGGGAAGTGGAGCTTCTTAACTAAGATTAAGCAATGAATAGTAGTCTGTATTTGCAACAACACCCATTCTAAATATTGTGTGGAAAAAATGAACATTAAAACACTTTCTGGCTTAAAAATCAGGCTGTGAGCAGAATTAGGCCAGAAGAGCCTGTTATTTTTGTCATTGTACTGTTTAGTTGTGGTGGTACATCCTCCCCCCCACCCACAGGCTGCACTGTGATCTGAGAAATGCTCATTAGACCTTGAGCTCATTAGACCTTGAGCTTGAGTATTTCACAGAACCTGAGGGAAATTTTTCACAGGTACCTTTCTGTCTGTGTGCATACGCTACATCAAATGTGCTAGTGATACTGCTTTCTTAAATTCTTAAGTACTTAACATTTGTAAGTTACTGTTATAGTATAGTAAATCATATATGGATCCAAGTTAAATTGTTAAACTAATAAGTGTTAAGTTAAACTCTTAAGTGTTAAGTTAAATGCTGCTAAGTCGTAAGTTAAGTGCTGCCAGGTCTTTAGGCCGTATCTTTTTGTCCTTATCCTTCTGTCCTCTTGTCTTACCTTCTCTTCTTCCCCCCTCAAGCACAGCCTTTACAAGTAGTCTTCCATTTATTTAAGTTCAGACTGATACTGATTTTAGACTTTTGTGTGCTTTTTATTGGTATATTTTCACTGTCTAGCAAGTAGTAGAGCAAACCTTGCCATGAACTCTGTTGTGCCGTTGCCTTTATATTAAACCTGCTTTCGCTGATACTTTTGCTGGTGATTTTTTGGGTGACCTTAAAACACTTGTTTCACAACATAAGTACTTCTTTAGGCAAAACAGGAAAATTTTGGTGTGGTACTCAGCTTGCAGATTCCGATATATCTAAATGTAGATGTCTGTATGTGAGAGTCTTGAGCCAGTTGCTGCAAACCAGCCATCTGGATCTGTTTCGAACACAGCAGATCTGTGGCATGTCCTCGAGTTTGGAGGCGATGATACGTGACCAGCGAAAATCACATCCTCTGGACTTGTGGTTGCAGGTTATGTTGGGTGTCCTAGAGTGTCCCAAAAGACACCGGATGGTTTTGGCAAACGAACTGAGTTCACAAACCCCATGGCAGCCATAAATAAGTGAAAAAACTAAAACAATAAAGGAGTGGTGACTAGACATCTCCACCAAATAGCTCTTAAGGCTCTGTCAAGTTCACAGCCAGGGCAGATCTAATCAGTATCATAATTACATTTACAATTACCTATACATACCTCCATACACAGTAGCAAATTCAGGTTTAGTCTGAGTGCTGGATGCTACTTTTACTTGACAAATCAGCATCAAGGCAGTCAAGAGAGACAACCTGCTGCAGCAAATGTAGAGTAGCCCCGTGACTGTAGAAGAGCTGAAAACAAAACTTGAATAAGTGTCCCAGAGAATCTGAGGACATTTCATCCCTGGAGTTGTTCAAGGCCAGGCTGGACAGGGCTAGGAGCAACCTGGTCTAGTGGAAGGTGTGCCTGCCCATGGCAGGGGTTGGAACTTTATGATGAATTTATTATGAATTTTATTATTATTATGAACTTCAGATGGTCTTTAAGGTTCCCTCCAGCCCAAACCATTCTATGGTTCTGTGATTTTCTCACTGTGCCTAGAAAACAAATAATAAAATATCCTGTAACTCAGGCTTTGTACTCTGTACTGAATTCAAGAACTTGTCTGATTTCAATATGTACATACAGCTGATGCTCTTGTTCTTTAAAATCTGTCAATTTTATTTTCTTTTCAAAATAAATTTAAAAAACTTCATGACAGTCAGTCAGCACCAGTATGAAACTGAGTTTTATAGCCAACTAAAATCCATGAAAATCTGTATTCCTTACAGAGACATTGATGCAGCTGCTGGTGCAAACAACAGTGCCCCAAGGTATGCTTATGTTATTTTACGAATGATGCGTTCTGTGAAGAGTGGTTGAGCACAAAGTTGCCAGATGCTCTCTGTGACTTGTATATTTGTAAGGTCATTTGTGCATTCTGATGGCTGAGGTGTAAATGATAAAATTATGGAACAAACAAAAAATCTTTATTAGGCCCAAGTTTTGCCCTGTGACTGCAACAATAGAGCATTTGATGGACTTTTAATGTGGCTGAATTTAATTCAGAAGAAACATAACTGTGCCATGATTCCAGCTGCTGATGATGCAATTTTCTCTCTCATGGTTTTAAGGGTTGCAATGGTGAAGCAAATGTGCTTATGTGTATTTATCGATCTCACGTTTAACTTCTTCCAGGAGAGTTCTTGATGGATTTGGTTTGTCAAATGAGGTCCACATGCAAATTTTTCTTAGTCTTTATAAAGTTGCAAATGTTAAGTTATCCATCATTGTGGTGTTACCTGGAGACCCCAACAAATGTTTCATCCCTTCTGCTGTTCTCCTGTCAGACTGAAGAGGAACTCCCAAAGCTCTGGGTTAAACTCACGGTCAAAAAGATGGAGGTGAAAGGAATCACTGGCATGGAGATATTCAGGGCAAATATTCCTATGTGATATGGAGTATGTTGATCAGCCATCTGGAGACAGAGCTGAATTTTCTTCTGCGTGGAATTTGAATAAGACCCAAGGATTTGTGTTGTATTAAGAAGGGGGTTCACTGATCACATGAAGATAATTTCGCATCTCTCAAACAAAGCACAGCTGGATAAAGCATTAGAGATTGTGAAACAGTGGATGCCAGTCACGCAGAATGTGTACCGGAAATTTATAAGGAGGTACAAGGATTTGAGAGTTCTAGTAGTCAAAAAAATTGTGCAATGGTGTGACTGTGATTCCTGATGTACAAAACAGGGATTAATTCTTTAAAAATGGAGGTTAACATTAGGTTTCCTGTGGCATCCATGAGCCCAATATTGGAATACTGTGTATTCAGTGATTTTAGTCCGATATTAAAAAGATGAAAAATGAGCAGACAGGAGGCAAAAATAAAAGGTTTTGAAGACATGAGAAATGCCATAGAGTAATAAATGTTTGGTTCTTCACATGGAGATTGAGAGATGTTTTCATTAAAGCACATAAATACTCTCACCCAAGAAAACGCCAAGTGCTAAAGGACTCTTAATCACGTATAATTGTTGAAATTTAGAAATAGTTTAATCAGAATTCAAAACAAAGCACAAATCCTTATCATGGGGAATAATTGCAGCAAACCTACAAAAAACCCCAAGACAACTCAGTCTCCAGAAATCCTCAAATTGTTCAAGTGTACAGAACAAAAAGTGGCCGCTGTCAGTCAGGAGATAATTTGATGACACTAACTGGTTTGTGGCATATTGGAACCTTACTGGGTCATCCAACAACTTGAAACTTTTAAAGCCATGAAAGGAGTTTGTGTAGGTTCTTCGAGTATACTACATAGTAGAGGATTCAGAAATTTTGAATAAGGAAGCATCTTTTACTGAAAAATATGGGTGATGTCAGAATGAATCTCAGAGAAAATTCGTACCAAAGTCTGAGGCCGTTTGAAGCAAGCACTTAGACCCCTAAGTATAGAAAAGCAGCTTTGAACTTGATCCTAAAGCCAAAGAGCTGCTACATGAGTATTACAAATTGTTGATGAATGCTCATACACATTATGACCCTGCCAGTTTCTTTGCTATCTTTGTTCATATCACTTCTATCAATCTTAATTTGACTTTCTCTCAGGAGCAAAGACAATCTCGAGAATCCAGAGTAGATGATCCTTTGGGACTTAGACAACATTTATTAGCTTTATGTCAATACTATCATGGGGAAGAATACACCTTCAATTCCAAATACTGTTAGTGTATATCAGAAAAAAGTACTATCTAGAAGGGCTAAGTTGAAAAAGAAAATGAATGAAAAATATTTTGGATATTAGGCATGAAAATTATATTATATAGGGCATCACAAAAATATAGTGGGAAACTGAAAGCTGAAGCTCTCATGGGATAGCTTGTTTATCATGTTTCCAGCCCAGTTTATGGATCAGATAGTTATGGGCAGGTTCAACTAGGCTCAAATGTTTTTGCATGCCTTCATCACTAGACCTTCAAACGTTCTCAGATTCACTGATATCATTAATCACAGTTAGCGATAAGCAAACATGAGAAGCTGCAGCCCACTCATTCTGTCTGAGTGTATTCAGATATGCGTTCAGATTAAATTTTGGTTAATTTATCCATATTTTTATAGTTTATGAGTACTTATTTGTGAATGGTAAAAGACAGCACAGTGAGGACATGTTAATGCAGTCTTTCCAAAGCAAAGACACCACTTAGGCAAATATTTGGCAGGAGCTTCATAATATTTTATGCTGGCATTTAGCTTTGGGGTCATTTTCCATAACAGTGGGACTCTCATTTGTCAAAGTATCCTCTATCATTAAGCCTTTTCTGTTACATTTACAAAATCTAAAACCTGAATGCTTTGCTCATAGCATTTTATTCAGTGATGCCTATATTAATTCCCTAAAATCTTCTGATTAAACTTGCAATATCACTTAAAAAGCCTTCTAATCTTGCAGACTTTAGCTCATGGAACTGATCATGTTATTGGATAAACCTTTGAAATGGTTAATTAACCTTCTTCTTAAAATACGCAGCTCATTCCTGATGTAAATTTGTCTGTCTTTGGACCCCAGAGATAAAATTTTGTTTGTTCAGTGATTTCTATTGTCAATATAGACATTTCCCCTTCATCCATATGGTATATATCCATAAAACGTGTTCAGACTGAGATCACTTGGCTTCCCTGTAGGATATTTATGAGTAGATGATAATCTTGCTTATGACAGAGAATTGTAAGGCTTGGGTCTTTTCTTCAGGGAAATCTCTTTGGTTTTTTACATAGTTGCTTCTGCAGTAATACTATTCACTGTGGCAGCCAAGGTGATGATGATTTCTGATGATGCTTAAATTTTGCTTAAAAAACTCTTTGCTTCATAAGTTTTCCTATACAATTGATGGCATTTCTTACCATCCATAAAGAGAAAAAAAGAAAAGAGATCAACTTTCAGGCGTTAGCCATTCTTTTCTCTTGTCAGAACGTTTGAGAGTAAAGCAGTCTGAAGCAGGCATTGCTCTAAGTATGGTATCGTATTTCAGTGCCACCTACATTCCTAATTAACCCTGGCTATATTCTTTTTTTTGCAGATTCATCCCACATTACCACCAGAGAGCTCAAAATCCATGAGTGTTGTGCCTCTAGTCAACAAACCAGGGAATATATAAAACAGGCTTTGGGGACAAGAAGCTGAGGCCTTAATTTCTTAACCTTCCTAATTATTTTTTTGGCCAACACATTCTTAGTTGTTAGGTAAACTGTTCAAAGTTAGTGGTACCCTACTTTTAATGTACTTTAGACATTCACAGGAGTATGGGTAAATACAATTTTGAACTTGCTTATGTTGCAGTTGTGTTTCTATTAGTAAAGACATGCACAACTGGAGTATATAGTGTGAAATAATAAGGGGGTTTGCTTATGGTTTGACTACATGGCTTTAATTATAAGAATTCAACAAAAAGATAAACAAACAAAAAATAATCAAAGACGCAAAGATTTCAGATCAGAAGAAAACCTTGTGATTAAGTTTGTGGATGCCCCAAGCTAAAGCATGTACAAGTCAGCAGAGCCCTTGCCTTTAGTCTTTACATTTCTTTTAGATCATTTAAAACATGAATTGTTTCTAAATAGAAAATTTTCCCTCTGTGAATTCCACAAACTCTAAGAATAAATTCAATTTAGCTGCCTACTGAATAAACACAAAGCAGTCAATTAAAACCATTTTTAAAAAGACTTTCTCCTTGTTTTCACACTGAAGAGACCTAACAATGTACAGTGGACTAGACCATTTTCCCTCAGAAATATCACTGAGATGACATACTCTGTTCAGATTCTTAATTTCCTTTATTGCCCATAATCTTAAAATGCATGCCTTGATTCCCAATTGCTCCTCTTATTGGGCACTGGAGACCAAGAAATGTTTCTCAGCTCCCAGTTTTCAGGCCAGATCCCACCTTGCCATGTCTAAATACGCCATCTGAAAGGTGGCCTGAATTTGTGTCAGGGGAAGAGTATGTTGGATCTCAGGAAAAGGCTCTTCCCCCAGAGGGTGGTGGGCACTGACCAGGCTCCCCAGGGCAGTGGGCACGGCCCCAAGGCTGTCGGAGCTCCAGGAGTGTTTGGACATGAGATTGTTGGGTTGACTATTGTCTACAAAAAGTGTTTAATGGCTTGAAAGACACCAAAAAGTCATGAAGTCAAAAGGAAAAACCTTGACTTTGTTTTAATTGGAATGCTGGAAATTATATTTTTTCTAGATGTCCTTGTTCTTCTAGCTGCAGCAAATGACTCCCCTTGCAGAATGAATAGCAACTATCTCAAATTATCAAAAATTACCTGCATGGTGATGAAAGTTTAAAAGAACAGGAGATATCAAACATTTTTTGTTGTGTAGACCTTTTAGTATCAATTTATTACTTTTGATTATTTTTACTCATAAACTAGTTAATTATTTATCCAGTACCTATTTACACACAAAAATAATATTCTTGTCAGTCCTAAGTGAAAGATATATTGAATTCCAGGATTAAAAATCGTGTTAGTGAATGAGTTTGTGTAAATGCAGAATAAATTTGCATTGCTAAATTTATTCCTTTCCTACCAAAACAGAGGGAAGGAGTAAAACAGAACAAATGAAAATAAATAGCTTGCAATTCCATTAATGGATATTTACAAACTGCAGGATTATGGAATTTCTCACAGAAAGATTCTTATTCTTTTTCTAATTCAAATAAAAAGGAAGATGCAACTTACTTTAAGCTTTATAAAATAAATATCCTACTAATGCCTAAGCCATGAATTTTGGTTCTGGTCTTTTGCTACACAATTTATTATATGTATTTATTGCAGTCTTATGAAATCACTTTTCTTTTATGTAGCAAACACTTTGCTAACTATTTAGACTTTGTTATTTATCTACCTGCAATAATTAGAAGATATCTAAGCATTCATTTATGTTTTCTGAGGGAAGAGATAGGAAATATTTCTAGAAAAAATAATTTAACCTCAGTTCATAATGGATGTGAGTTCATCTGCTCCCAGAATCTGAAAACTGTCGACAGGCATACGAAAACATCTGCTCTACAGGTGGAATATCAGTATTAGTCAGGGTCAGTGTTCTAGAAAAGCAATAGCAAATGTATTGTCGGGGACAATTTTGTTCCCTGGATGCAGGGGCAAGATTTTAGCTTTATATGATTTTCTTCAGCTTGTCTCTTTTTTGCTTTTGGCAGTAGAGTTGCAGCCACTCCAGCCAGTAAGTCAGCTTTAATAACAACATTCACAGTTTTGCAAATTTAGTGAAATAATTATGCACATTTGCAGACTGTAAAAATATGGGTACCCTCATATGATTATTACCACTACTTCACTATGCTCCTGGTTTTCAAACATAGAATGTTACTTTACTAAATCAGGCATTTTTATATTTTTGTAGTGGGATGTTGAAACTTGAGTTCTCATCAACAGATTCTGTTGAAATACCTAACACCAGCGTGGCAAATAAAATTAATAGGTAAAGTTAAAATTGTAGTTTTCTAATATAATGCACATTCATTTTATTACACTGATGTTTCCCAAAGTTCCTCCTAAATAAAATAATTCATTATTGTTGTTGTTTACTTTATTCCTGTTTCTTTGTACCTTGACAAAGGAGACGGGAGCGTGGGAAGTAGGATGTAAATAACCATCACTGATTACAACTTGAAGGTGACTATATATGAAATAATTGATCATTTCTGATCAATGTTTTATAGATTCAAATGATCAAGAAACAGACTGAATGCAGGCAGAAAACTAGTCCTCCTTTGAACATATTGAATGCCCAGTGATGGAGAGAAACTTGCACTTTTCTAGTCTCAGCATCCTTTTCACAGCCAACTTCTTCAGAACTGCCAGTCTGTAAACTCCAACCAGAATTTAGCTCACTTGGATGAAATACATATTACTGATTTTTAATTCCTTATCCTTCATTTCAGCAATGAACTTTTACGCTGCTTCACTCTAGTTAGATTACTTTTTTTTTCCTTCTAATATCTCACTTCCCCAGCTATTCACCCACTGCCAGTTTCATTTCTCTGTAGTGCCATAGGTGAGCTGTTTTCATCTGCAGTGCTCTTAAGAACATTAGTTTGCAAAAGGCTCCTTGCTAGACAGAATTATACAGACAAAAAGAAGTCAGAAGCACTTACAGGAAAAAGAGATTACACTGGATGTCTTCATCCTGACACTTAAATAGAGCATGACATTCTTAAAATATTAGTAGAACATGGGACATCAAGAAAATAGTAAAATATTTGTGTTCTAGTAAANAAAAAAAAAAAAAAAAAATTTTTGTTTTAAAAAAAAAAAAAAAAAAAAAAAAAAAAAGAGATGTGTAGATGCATAAAGGAAAATTCAAAACTAGAAATGACAGGGTGGGTTAGGAAAAAAAGACCTAGTAAGGCAGTAATACTATCATGTGGAGAGAGAAGTATTGTACTTGATAACAGATGAAAGCTTCTGCCTATCCTATGAAAGAGATAAAAAAGAAAAGCAATAAATACTGTATAATCCAAACTCATTGTTCAAGCCATGCACTGCTCGTTCTCTGGCAGCAGCCCAAGGATAAACATCAATGGTATGTATGTAAAGGCTGCTTTCATGAATACTTAAAAATACTATAGTGTGTCAGTGCAGTAAATAACACCATTTATTAAAATATATAGAATATGTGAATTAAGGTCACTTGCTAATGCAAAGAATAGAGGCATCAATCTAAGCCTGCTCAGCCCTGGGATCAGCAGATTCAGTTTTTTACCGCTCAAAGAAACATTAACTGAAATATGTAAAGAGAAAAGAGTTCAAGTTTGTGACCCTCTCCTGTACTTCTTTTGGTTCAAGAACAGTTTGCAGGGGCAGTGAAGAAACAAACTAAAACAAAAAACCCTCCACAAAAAAAGAACTTCCACATTTGGCTCTCATCTGTTTCTCTTCCTGTACAGGGAATATTAAAAAGCTTCTTTTTCTCAGTAACACATAAATTTCTTATCAGATATATAAGTAACTTAAATATTGTTTGTCGTTTTGAGGCACTCATGGTGAATGCAGCAGCTTTAAAAGTTTTTTGTTCTATCTTCATATAAATGTATATAGCCTGGCACATTGGGAAATCTACTACAGGTAGGATTAAATTGTCCAATTTCAGATGGAAACTGTGGGATTTCTTTAGCATTGACAAGTATCTCAGTGCAAAAGTAGAGAAAATGTAAGAAAAAATAAACATTAAAATAAATATTTTATTTGTTTCATATGAATTTTCTTCCATGCATAACTTCACAGGCTGCAAATGGAAATGTTGCCTGCTGAGATTATTCAAATGTTCAAATGGAAGAGAAGCAGAAGGTCTTCAGAGGAAGAAAATTTCACCAGTTGACCATTCTTTGAGAAAAAAAAAATCCAAATTTACAAAGTGATCCTGCTAGAATGATATCCACAATCCTTATTTTTTATTACTGCAGATGATTTTTACCATATTTACAAATGTCTCTACCTCCCAAACCTATCCTTCTGGCTAGTTACCCCCTCTTGGAATCAAAAATTGCATCCTCTAAGATTTGTGTATCATCATGCCCAGTACAAAATGTCAGTGGCTGTTTTTGGTGTGATGGAACAGTAACCCTACAGAAAGGTGTATACCTCACACCAGGTCCTTAATTTAACTACTGATGATTGAAATGTCTTCAATGTCTTCTGTTGCTGTATTAATTACAGGGAGTTAGGGGGGAAAAAACCCTTTAGTTGTTCTCATCATTAAAATCACAGAATCACAGCACCACAGAGTCGATTAGGCTGGAAAATACCTCTGATCACTGAGTCCATCCTATGACCCAACACCACCCCTGGATGTGACACGACCAAGTGCCTCATCCAGGCTTTCCTTAAACACTTCCAGGGCAGTGACTCCACCACCTCCCTGGGCAGTCCATTCCAATGTCTAATCACCCTTCCTGTGGAGAAATTCCTCCTAATGTCCAGCCTAAAGCTCCCCTGACACAATTTAAGACTGTCCTCTCATCCTATTGTTTGCTGTCTGAAAGCAGAGCCCAACACTCCCCTAGCTATAACCTCCTGTCAGGGAGCTTTAGAGAGTGACAAGGTCATCCCTGAGTCTTCTCTTCTCCAGGCTGAACAACCTCATAAGCAGAATATACAGGGTGGGAAAAAATAAAATAATTGGATCAGTAACAGGGCACTGTATCTATGAACAGACCTCTAAGAGTTACTCCACATCTGCCTCTTTTTTTCCCTCCTTGTCAGAATGATTCCTGTATCAAGCTCATAACAACTTGTAAGTGTACTAAAATGTCCAAAATGTCAGGGGATGAAATACTCACTGTCCTCTTAAGTATAATGTTCCAATGGTTAATTGCATTCTTCCTTAAAAATGTTTCTCTTATTTCTGTTCTGAGTATGTCTACCTTCAGCTTCCAGCCATAGTGTCTCATTATACTTTTCTCTGCTAGATCAAAAAGTCTCTTCCCTCAGCAACTTTTTTGTGTTAATACTGGTCATTTGTAATTCTATAAATTGAATTTGGATGTTATTGAAGCTGAGTTGAGTCTTCACAACTTTTTTTATTCTTACACTTAATGAATACAGGAATGTTAAGTTGAAATGCCTGACGAATTTCATATTGCTTTATTTTAGTCTCTGCACCTGTTTCACAACTTAAATTTCTATTGATAGTTTGGAGGATTTCTAACTGTCCTCATAAGCATAGCTGTATTTCTAAAATATTTTTCCAAAATGTTTTTTCAAAACCCACAAGACCCTCAAAACTTTCTTTTTACTGCCATAGCCAATGATCTTGTCATGGGATATTGTTTAAAATCCCCCTTTTTCTGCTTGAAGTGATATTATACTTTGAGAAAGGGATGTACTTTGGAAAAAAAAAAAGGATCAATCCTTGAGACTTGGTCTGTAACAGGATCTGGAAAATAGTTTAAAGTTAAATCATATTATGAAATTTGGCTAGTCAGATAATTTTAGTTTTAAGAAACTGCTTTAAGGCAACCTCACACTGACCCACTTTTTTGTTGTCATTTCCTCAATAAGAATTGATAACCCATCCTTGCCCTTGCAGAATTACAATATTGACAGTGGGAATTTAACTCCCTGCATGATTAATGGCTGAGCCAGCGCTCTATCAAACATGCAACATGCGCTGGGATATTCGATGCCTCTGACAGCCCAAGAGTGATGATCCTTCTGAGGGATGGAAAGCAGAGCGTGACAAAATTGCAGTTGCTGATGCCTCCTGCTGCATCCATAAAATGGCACGGCACAACAAATGGGACTCTTGACCTCATCACTTACAGTGGAGCAGATCATTTGTATAAACAAGTTATTTAGGTGCTTCAGTGTACTTTGTGGGTGATTAATAAGGCTTCCCTTCACCTCCTGCACGTCAGATGTTAGAGAGTGTTTGAGAAAGCAGAGAAGCAAAGCACAGCCTTGGAGGTGGAGAAATACACTGGAAATTTCCATTCTTTGCAGAGTTTTTCTACAGATCTTTAGGTCTAAATTGGGAAAATGGCATATTTGGTAAGGCTTCACCTCAAGGAAGTGTCATGCATGGATATGCCTGTAGGTCCTATACAAATACTCCAGAAGTGCCAATTTCATGGCAGACTTTTTGTATGAGATAGTGTGAGACTCGTGCCAAGCAGCAGCTCAACCTCATTTTTAAACCATCTCAGCTGGTATTTTCTCTTCTAACTACAGATGTCTGTTCTTCTAGCAAACCACTAAATAGCTTTCATCATACTTTAGGCAATTTTTCTCTTTTCTTCAACTTATTTTGGAATTGGAAAACATGGGAGAAAACCAGAGCAGTTTCTGTTACAGCCAGAGCTATCTGGAATGTTTTGCTGTATATTCATAGGGAAATGAGGATTCATGGTGAAGGCAATGTTTTATTGAAGCAATGATTTAAACTAATGTTTTCCAAAATAGCAAAGTGTTCTATGCCCATCTGTTTAGCTTGTAAGGAATGGATTTTCAAAGGTCATTCCAGGTATCCTAGTGTTTAAAGTTGTCATCAGTTTCTGAAGTATAAGGCAGGGAAATGATTCAAAAGCAGGGCTGTGTGATTTTGAGGTTATTCCAATGATACAGGGAATTCTTTAACTCCAGAAGACTCTAAGCCAGTTATAAAGCCACTGTGCAGTGGGCAGCCTGTGCCTGTTTCTTTTCCTGAAAATAACAAACTCCTGACTTGATTTTACTTTTCTAAATAAACTTTTAGGTTTTGTCTGCCTGATGTTTGGTTTTTTTTTTTTTTTTAAATGAGTTTATGTTTCAATTTAGAGCAAACCTACTTAAATATTTTTTGATTTTTTTCTCCTGAAAGAAATATAACAATCAGGTAGATAAGATTCTTTATTCACTTTCCAGTCTTTATTTCTGTCCTTTTCTTTAGTCTTAGATTTCAAAAAGTCTGGTTAATTCTCTTGCTTTTGTCTTTCCTATGGTTTCTATGGTCCAAAGTCAAAAGAGAACATTACGGAACAAAATAGTAAAATCTGTTCTTAAACTAGAGTTCAAGCTAGAGAGAGAGCTTAGAAAACCCTCAGGAATACCCTTCCTTATTAATTTAAAAATTAGATCTCATACTATCCAAGGCATTTAGGGAGGCTCTTTGGATTCACACCTCTTAAAAGAGCTGTAAGAACAAGTAGAATTCTGCAGTCATGACTAAGAATTATTTTATATATTTTCTTTGGTTTTACTTATTTTCATATTTTGCTTATTTTTTTATGCATTAACAATTATATTAAAGCAAGAGTGAACTGTTTTTTATTTTTGCTTTCTTTTTACAGTTAAATTATATGTGAAAAAATACAGATCTGCAATTAAGCTACTCCAGCTTATCCAGGCTTTCATATTCTCCATAATAGTTTACCTTTCCTTCCACAAACCATACAATGTGTTATATATCTCCCAGCAAAATTCTCACTCCACTCCCCTGGTGTCTAATTTTCAAGGAAACATCTCCTCACTAAGCAGAAACCTTAAAATTAACCAATGAACCAAACTAACTGGAATTTTTCAGTGCTTCACAGAAATGCAAGAGGAAAAAAAATGGATGCTACTCTTGGTTGAAGGAAGAAAAATGACTTCTGGGAAAGGCTGTCCATTTAGTTCTCCATTTCTCTCTATTAAAGTCTGCCCATATTTCCCCTCTGGGACAAAGCAAAGCTCGATTTCCTTCTAAAAGCAGAAGATGTCTTCTATCTACAGCTAATGGGCTCACAAGGATCTTACTAATTATGGTGGTTGACAGAACTGTGAAAATACAAAGTATTGCCTTTTACTGCTTTGCTCCATCTGTAAGTGGCAGGGAAACAGAGGAGGAGGAACTCAGCACTGTTGGGCTGCTCAGTGTTGCACTGAATTGCTGCTGTCTTTGCTGCAATCCATCCCCCTATCCTGGGAGATTGAATGATTGGTGTGTGATGAACATTGGGCAGGATTGACCTATAATTACCCTGTTTTTATGCTCCCAGCTATTTTGTGTGGCTGTTTGCACAACCTGTGCCTGACACTGGGCTAAACATCCTCCTTTAGTGTTCTGCATATGTACACAGCTGTGTATTAAACTCTCAGAGGCTTATGTATTGATCTTCACATCATCACAAGTGTTTTATCCAGCAATAACATAATCTGTTTAGCAAAGCTCTTCATCTTCTCTCATGGTCCCTTTTCCTCACTCTGTGGCAGCTGAATTGTGACAGAATCTAAACATCCTGATTGCTGGTTGTGTGATAGATAGTAATTTGCACACTCAATGTTCCTGGTACTGTTGGAGTCAGGAATCAGTCTTGTGGTCCCTGCCTTGTGCAGCTTCCAGCACAGGAGGGGCATTATTTTCCTGGAATTGTCATTATTCTTCTCTGTGATCTTCTCATCAAGAAACTGCTGTGTTTCATATGTTCCTGGTGATGAAAGCAGAGAGGACCTCAGACCAATATCTAGATGAAAACACAGCTTGATTTTGCAGTTAATAATATGACTGGGACTGAAACCAGGAGTTTGTACTCTCCTTTAACCCTAATCCCAGCTCTGCCTTTAGGCGGATCTTCCTGTTACAGTATGAGTGAGTCTGTGAATTCAGTTGCTACAGAGCGCAGGAGGTATCTGTCAGCACAGAAGGTTTGCTACAGATCCACCCTTTTTAACTAAGAATGTGTAAATTAATATTTCTGATTCAGTTGTGCAATCTTTGTTGACAAGTGCTGTCTCCTTTGTGATGGCTATTGTAACACCTCCTTTGAAAAAGGAGTAACTGTCTAAGCAGGGATGTAGTGAAAAGAGTCTTGTTCTCTGGATGTACTTTAAAAAGATGTGACTGATTCACTGTGACTACAGGTAAAGGTGAAAGAGCTATGAATGTTACACTAAAAGTTTTTGCATCTAAAGTATAGGCTTCTCATCCTGCTCACAACCAGAGAACTGTTAGTTTATAATAGTCATGCAGATATGGTGGCAGCATATCATGTGCCTTGGAAAGCAGGTCCTGCTGCATTGGAACTGCTTGCACAGTCTTGTAGAAAAACTTGTACAGGCTTTTCCTCTTGGAAAAGGAAAGGGGGGAAACTCCAGCAGTCTCTGCCAAATCTGGGAGGGGTATTGCAGAATGGTTTGCCATTAAATTGGTCTTGTGTTGTTTAAATATGCTCCTTGGTGAAATCTCTGAAGATGAGGTGAAATGTCATTTCTCTCCTGTGAAACCCAACTCTACATCTCTGGCCCTGGGGTCATGCAGCTGCTTCTGTGCTGTGCAGGGATGATTGATACACATACCAGCGAGAGAAGTCATGACCATGTCATCCTACACTCTATGATTCAAGTGATAAAAGTTGCTTCTCCATCATGACCCTGCTTTTGTGATGCCTTCCTCCTGCTGAACCTTCATTTTTTCCAGAGATGAGTCACATTGTGTTTTTGTGAGGTTGTGATCACCAGCCTCAATTACAGTCTTTTTCTCTCTGGTCTATTTCTGCTATTTTGTCATTCAATTCATTAACCTGGTAATGAGGGGAAGAAGTAAGACAGGTTTTAGTGTTGTGCTGGTTTAAAGGTAAACCGGCAGGAGAAATTAACCCAACTCAAAAGAGATTATGAGTTAGAGTAACAGTTTACTAAAAAAGTTACAATAAATACAATGATACGAAGAAAAACTGGTTTTAATCCACAAAAAACAGATGTATAACCCTGCCCCCTGGGGCACGAACAGAATGGTGTTCATGAACCCTTGTGCTGAGCACCATGGCGTCCCCCCAGTACAAAGTAAAAGGAAAGGAAAGACCTGTTGGTGAAGATGATGGTCACAGTCCAGTCAAGATTGCCAGTTACAGTCCTGTTGAGGTCCTGATCCTCCTCTGGATCTGACCAAACCCCAAGATTATGTATGCTTAGGCTCAGGTGGGAGTGACCAGTACCTCCCCCAGGGTGGGGAGTTTCACAATGTGTGATTTACTCTGTGAGGTGAGTCATGGCATATTTTTGGGAACCCTGATGGCCCATTAGCAGACATGACCCCTCAGGCTGGGTGTGGAGGTGCTGATGACTCCCTGGAGGGCAATTATCTGACCTGAGTCATTGGGGTGAAGACAGGAAAACTTCCTTATCTCACAGAGTTCCTAAATACTGAGCTTGTAGCCTGAGGGGTCAGGTGTGCCCTGGGCAGCTGCTGCGAATGATCTATTATAAACAGTTCATGAGAAATGACACAGAGGGTGTAGAATACACAGTTTTAGTTACACCCACACAGTGATAGACTGGTCCCAGCCACTGTAACTAGGACAAGTGTATACCAGCAAGTTTCTGGGTAAGGGAGGCAATTCTATTTCTAACTCAACCCTGCATGTCACATCTTGCATTACAGATCTCATGTGATTTGAGCTACATGGAGGTATTTATTGTGCCATAGCAAATTCTGTGCTGTGCTGTAGATGAGGAGTTAGAAAGGCAAATAAAGGAAAAAACAAAACAAAAAAACAAACCAAAGAGAATTGGAACAAAATTGGAAAATTCATTCTGCCAACATTTTCAACTCTACTTGCTTTTAAAGGAACTGTGAGAAAACAAAATTTTAATTTGAAAAAAAAAAGAAAGAAAAGGAAAAATCCAACATTAGGGATGAATGCACAAATTGGCATTTTAATCTGCATTCACATAAAAAGTGTTGTAGACCCTCTGAGATTTCACAGCACTTTGGGAACTAAGAGCAGCAGGGGTGAAGAGATTTGGCATATGATGAGAGGAAAAATATTAAACTCAGAGTGAGAAATAAATTGATGGTTGTCATAACATCATAAAAACCAAGAGAGCAGGCAATAAGAATCACATACAGTGTTTTTTCATGTTGACTAAGGGGCACATCTCATGGTGCCTGTTTTAATATCTGAATGCAAAGATGTCAATAAAATTATTCCTCAAACATGCAGGGGCGGGGGGGGGGGGTGGGGGGGAAGAAAGAGAGAGAAGAGCCCTGGTCTCTGCTTTGTCTGATATTACCTTTTAGATATTTACAGGACTAATTTATACTCCAGTGTTACAGATCACAGCCATCACAAGACCCCTCCCTGGGATAATTCAGCAAAGAGAAAAAACTAGTATATATTTTCGATGTCCTTGAAAGGTAGGACAGGAACAGCCTGTTTAATTTATAGCAAGGAAAATTCAGGTTAAATATTAGGAGCAGAAAGACTGTCAGGGTTGTGATACACTGGGATATATTGACTAGGCAAGCCTTGGAGTTGCCAGCATGGGAGGTCATCATGAACAGGTTATACAAACGTCTCTTAGTGATGATGGGAATAACTGAACCTACTTTAAAGAAGATGGAAAAACTGCATGTTTTTTCACCCTTCTAACAGTATAGTTCCATATTTCTGGGTGATCTAAAATAAAAAAGAAAACCATCTGAGGATTTCAACAACAACAACAAAAAAAAAAAAAAAAAAAAAAAAAAAAAAAAAAAAAAAAAAAAAAAACAAACCAAAACAAAAAAAAAAAAAAA
>VXBX01009825.1:100548-152087 GCA_013400415.1 Scytalopus superciliaris | reverse complement strand
CCCAACCAAAACCCAAACAAAACAAAACAAACAAACAGAAACACCAAAAAAGGCCAGCAAGAGCAATGTAATTTATTCCCAAGTACTTTCCTTTCCTTCACAGTCCAGGGGCATCTACTTTAGCAGTCCATCTCCATGAAATGCCTCTCTTTGCCTCATTTCCTCCCAAGGAGGAAAACATTAAAAGAGAAATTCTGTTCTTCAGTGTTCCTGCAAAAAGAACACAGAACCCATACAACTATGAGGCTTCTGGCACCCTCTTACCATCTTGTCTTTTTCCCAATTCTCCTTTCCTTAATGTAGAGGTGTGAAATTTTTTTTTTTTTTTCTGGTTCCTGTTCAAAGTTTGAAAGATGCATCCCCTGCATCGTATTCAATTACAAACTATTTTCCCTTGGTGTTGTGTCTTCATTTTTTTGTCTGTGTGAGAGCAGATTGCTCTTTCCAAGGTAGTTTTTTGAGTCTTGGTCACTCTGCTTGTCCACGTTAGCAAATCTCAAGTGCTCTGCATTGCAGCATTCCCTTTGTAGCCTTTCTCTCTTGATTAACTGCACAGGGAAAGTGCATCTAAACTTTTTTACTTTGCAATATATTTCAACTAATGAGCTATAGTATATGGTGTGATAAGCAGTCTGGGTAAGTTTATATTAGAGAATTAGCACCTGACATAGTTTTTAAAGGGTTTTAGTGGTTAATATAAGCAACAACTGTGAAAGCAAGTACTTTAAAAAATAGCTATTGGACATGGAGTTGTACATTTGCCAGTGCAACATGCTTATGCTTCTCAAAGCACTCCTTCTTTAATGTTATTTTCTTCCACAGGACTACCTGAATGAGTAAAAATTTCTTGTAAAATCATGGAATCTTTAAGGTTGGAAAAGACCTCTAGGATCACCAAGTCTGACCATCAATCTGACACTACCATCTCCACCACTGAATTATGTTCCTGAGTACCACATCTGCACAGTTGATGAACAATCGCAGGAGCAGCCTGTTCTAATGCTTCCCCAATCCCTTCTCACATGAGCAAGTTTTTTATTTCAGACAGTGTCCAGTCATCCCTGCAGACTTCACAGCTTTCAAATTCTTATCCTGACAGCATTGCTGGACTCCACTATTTACATTTCATGTTTTCAAAGGGAAAAACAGTGGGGCTGTGGTTCGACAGTTGTCAATTCTCTCCCCATTTCTGCCCCAGTGTTCTATGGCTTCAGGAAAGATTTGCTCCTCAGTTTCTGCCTTTATACAATAGTATTGGTGTAGAAGAGTTCTGTGGGAAAAATACACCCATAAAACATTTCTCAGCCTCAGGATGACAAAGACTAGATCAAGTCTTAGTCATTAATTATAGATAACTTAAAATGGAAAGATTAATTTCATTTAAATTGTTTTTATTTAAATTCACTCTGTGCTTTGGGTGTATGAAGGGAGAAGGAATGCAAGAGAGGTTCCACCCAGAGATGGGTTTAAAAAAATAGGGGCCTTTTTTCTTTCCCAAAACATTGGCTGAGTGCAGGGTATATCATGCCAACACTTACACTCTTTTACTGCAGTGCTTTGAGGCCAGGACACAGCTATATTTCAGAGGAGTAAAAAAGGGCTTGTAATTTCATCACTCTCCAAGCAATATGGTAGTAGTGTGATACTCATTGGGGGTTATTGACTCAGTACTTACTGGTGTTCATCCCTAAATCACTACTTGTGTGTCTGATAAGGGAACAATACCTGTGGGCTGTATTGCAAACCATTGCCATGCTTGACTGCACATCACTAAGTGTACTGATTCAATGCATAGAGTCTGGAGATTTTACCACTAATTCAGAAAACAGCAATCTACAGAAGGAATTCAGGCTTGAAGGTGGGTAGTTGCCTGATCAATTTGTGAAATCACAAATAGGTGATTTTGTTATCTGGGTGTTTTGCCTCTGTTTTCTTTTCTTTTTACTTGCTGTATAGACTTGCAAATCTGTTCTGATTGCATCCTTTCTGTGCAGCCATTCTTCCCTGCAAACACACTCTGACTATTTTTGTGAACAGTTTACAAGGGAAAATATGTCAAATAGATGTGACTTTGCAGTTAAAGCCACGTGCAAGTCAGCAGGTTTTGTTCACTGGGTTGTGTGAGTGTGCTGTATTTTGGGTTTGGTTTGCATAAATTCATGTTTTCTGAGCTACAGGTTCAGACAAGCCATCAAAACCCACTCCAGGTCTCCCCATTTATTCTTTCTTCATGGTGAAACCACCATAAACACTTGGCTCCTATACTTGAAAATAAAAAGGCACGACTCACTGCTACTTTTGTCCAGCTTTATGCCATTTCTAACTCCACTGATTTCAGAGAAGCTAAACTGACATAAACTTAAAGTGATACAATGTAGGATCAGATCTCTCAGGTTTAAAAGAAGTATTGCATTGGTGTCTGTTCACTGACCTTTGTGAAATGAATATGGAGATTTTTAGTTCAACTCCTATTTTCAGCACATGGTCAGAGCTGAAGCCACTGTCATTAATACATCTCCTCTCTGCAGTGCAAGAGCTCAGCAGAAATATAGTCCTTTACTCCACTAGGACAAGTTTAAGAGACACTGTCATATATCTTTAGGAGAAGAGGGCACCTCTGGGGGTCATGCATTCTGCATCCATATTGCACACACAAAAATCCCTTTTATGCATTGAAAACCTTTCTCTTAAAGAGATGCTTTTTAATTCCTTCTTCTTGCTTGGCAATAATCCTCACTGGCTATGAGATGGGTCAGTGAAAAAGCTCATGCCAGGACTTTAAGCAATGGTCTTAGTTTTTTTTTTTTTCACCTTTCAGTTCTCCGACATGGAACAATAAAATATTCAGACTTTAAACAAAGAAACAGTATTTCACAACTTGCAGGATAAACGTGCCACAAGAAATGTCCATGTGCTGGAAGATATATGAGCACCATAGAACCATAGAATGGTTTGGATTGGAAGGGAACTTAAACCCCATCTCATTTCCATACCCCTGAAATGGGAATTGCCAGCCCTCTCCTTCCACTAGACCAGGTTGCTCCAAGCCCCATCCAACCTGTACTTAAACACTCCCAGGGATGGGTCAGCCACGGCCTCTCTGGACAATGTAGTGCTGAGATGATTTTGCCACTTCAAAAAGAAATTCTATCCCACTCCTACCCATGAGACCTGATGGTGGCCACTCTTCATCCTCTCCAAGCAATTCTGGTACAGTTCCTCATATCTTTCCCTGCATTAATCACTGAGATTGCAGTCAGAGAACACTTATACCTGTAAAGCCCCTAATTGCAATCATATATTTGTTACCTCAAAACCAAGTTATTTCCATATAATCTTGTTGAATGAATAACAGTTTTAAAGAAGGGGTAAACAAATTGCAAATTGCTTCTCAAACAATGTTTCAGGCAAATGTGATGTCAGTGCCAACACAAAAGGTCGCACCATATACAACTGGGATCTAGTTTGTACTTTCTGTGTAAAACCTACCTGAGGCCTGGAAAAACTGGGGGAAATCAAACTGTTTTGTTTTTCTTTCTCATGTAAAACCTGATCAAAACACGCTTTAGCTGGAATTTCCCCAAATCACCCTAAAAATTACCTGTTTTGAAAAGTACTTTGAAGTTTACTGATGAAAAGCACACCAGGTAATAGTTGAATATTATTATAAACACATCAGACAGGAGATCTGTAAAACTTTTATTATTTCCTGCCTCTTTCTTATGGTGAAGGACACCATGGATTTCTGCTTTCATTTATCTTCTATTGCCTGAAAATTTTAAACCATTGTTAAAAGTGAAAACATGCAGTTTAAGACTTTTCTTAGCTATGTATTTATCTTGGCAGACCAGAGAGAACCTTGATTATTTTCAATGTCTCTATCCAGTGAATGTTGTTGCCTTTTTTCCTTGATTTACACACAGAGCTCTAATCATAAGCCATCTTAAAAAGAAAATGCGTGAGGCTGCGTGCCAGAGCTTTCAGAAAGAGCTTGTCATAACTCAACAGCCATTCCAAAAGCAATTTCCAAAAACTTAATTTTGTTGGTCTCAAAGATATTTGTGCCTTAAAACTTAACTGTTAGTTCCACATCTGTGAGGTTTTTTTGGGGCGAGGGGTCTGGGTGTGGGAATGTAAAGTATATGCTTTCTGTAACAAACTTACTCTTCTCCAGGGGAAAAAAAAGGANTGTGTGTGTGTATCAAAATTTTGTGAGTCTGTATTTATATAGACAGAGCCAAATCTACAAAATTAGTATCTTACTTTAAAGGTATGAAAAAGATTAATTCTTCCATGGCAGCTTTGAAGAATCCGTAACATGCCATCATAATACAGGCAAAGTACATTTCAGCTTTGCAAGTTTATTAGACAGTAATTTGCCCTCTCTGGAAAGGATTCACTCTTTGGACAAGGAGTTGAGTTTTCAGAAAACTTTCATTTGAAAACTCATATCTCCCCAGTGTTGCAAATTCTTATTCATTAGCATGTTGTCTCTCATACTTCCAGTATTTTCTAAACTTTCCATGACTGGCTTTTGGTCCCAGCTTGTTGCAGACATACCCAGATTATGTCTGATATAAGCTATCTTTCAAATGAGTTCAAGAGGTATCAGACTATGCATGGGGAAGGCTTATACTGGACATTAGGAAATATTTATTNTTTTTTTTTTTTTCACCTTTCAGTTCTCCGACATGGAACAATAAAATATTCAGACTTTAAACAAAGAAACAGTATTTCACAACTTGCAGGATAAACGTGCCACAAGAAATGTCCATGTGCTGGAAGATATATGAGCACCATAGAACCATAGAATGGTTTGGATTGGAAGGGAACTTAAACCCCATCTCATTTCCATACCCCTGAAATGGGAATTGCCAGCCCTCTCCTTCCACTAGACCAGGTTGCTCCAAGCCCCATCCAACCTGTACTTAAACACTCCCAGGGATGGGTCAGCCACGGCCTCTCTGGACAATGTAGTGCTGAGATGATTTTGCCACTTCAAAAAGAAATTCTATCCCACTCCTACCCATGAGACCTGATGGTGGCCACTCTTCATCCTCTCCAAGCAATTCTGGTACAGTTCCTCATATCTTTCCCTGCATTAATCACTGAGATTGCAGTCAGAGAACACTTATACCTGTAAAGCCCCTAATTGCAATCATATATTTGTTACCTCAAAACCAAGTTATTTCCATATAATCTTGTTGAATGAATAACAGTTTTAAAGAAGGGGTAAACAAATTGCAAATTGCTTCTCAAACAATGTTTCAGGCAAATGTGATGTCAGTGCCAACACAAAAGGTCGCACCATATACAACTGGGATCTAGTTTGTACTTTCTGTGTAAAACCTACCTGAGGCCTGGAAAAACTGGGGGAAATCAAACTGTTTTGTTTTTCTTTCTCATGTAAAACCTGATCAAAACACGCTTTAGCTGGAATTTCCCCAAATCACCCTAAAAATTACCTGTTTTGAAAAGTACTTTGAAGTTTACTGATGAAAAGCACACCAGGTAATAGTTGAATATTATTATAAACACATCAGACAGGAGATCTGTAAAACTTTTATTATTTCCTGCCTCTTTCTTATGGTGAAGGACACCATGGATTTCTGCTTTCATTTATCTTCTATTGCCTGAAAATTTTAAACCATTGTTAAAAGTGAAAACATGCAGTTTAAGACTTTTCTTAGCTATGTATTTATCTTGGCAGACCAGAGAGAACCTTGATTATTTTCAATGTCTCTATCCAGTGAATGTTGTTGCCTTTTTTCCTTGATTTACACACAGAGCTCTAATCATAAGCCATCTTAAAAAGAAAATGCGTGAGGCTGCGTGCCAGAGCTTTCAGAAAGAGCTTGTCATAACTCAACAGCCATTCCAAAAGCAATTTCCAAAAACTTAATTTTGTTGGTCTCAAAGATATTTGTGCCTTAAAACTTAACTGTTAGTTCCACATCTGTGAGGTTTTTTTGGGGCGAGGGGTCTGGGTGTGGGAATGTAAAGTATATGCTTTCTGTAACAAACTTACTCTTCTCCAGGGGAAAAAAAAGGACAAATGAAGAAACTTTTAATATTTCTTTCACATGCAAATCCCAATGGAAAAGTACCTCATTGCAGTTCAGTTGGGCAGGAAACCATGAGGTGTCATAGCAGAAATTCTGTAAGAAGAAGGAGTCTGGATGGGATTATCCACTGAAAAAAAGATTATGGATAGGAAATGCTATTATATATTTCTTATCCAAGANGTCCTCTCTGGAAAGGATTCACTCTTTGGACAAGGAGTTGAGTTTTCAGAAAACTTTCATTTGAAAACTCATATCTCCCCAGTGTTGCAAATTCTTATTCATTAGCATGTTGTCTCTCATACTTCCAGTATTTTCTAAACTTTCCATGACTGGCTTTTGGTCCCAGCTTGTTGCAGACATACCCAGATTATGTCTGATATAAGCTATCTTTCAAATGAGTTCAAGAGGTATCAGACTATGCATGGGGAAGGCTTATACTGGACATTAGGAAATATTTATTCACTGAAAGGGTGGTCAAACATTGGAACAGGCTGCCCAGGGAGTCACCATCCCTGGAAATGTTCAGAAGACATGTAGGTGTGGCACCTGGGGACGTGGTTTAGCGAAGGCATTGGCACTGCTGGGTTAAGGGTTGGACTCAATGGTCTTAAAGGTCTTTTCCCACCTAAATGATTCTGTGTTTCAATGAAGAATCTTCTTTTGTATTCTTAGCATTTTCTTAAATTATTTTTTGCAAAGGGGGATTTTTGTGCACATGTCATGAAAATTCTATTCATATTAGAGCTTCTTTTATATTAATACAGGCTGGTGTGCAATCTATGTATTTTTGCCTTTTCAGTAGCTAGTCAGCTTTTAATGGAACAATGAAATGATAGAATGATCACCCCTGTAATGTCACAAATAAATACTGAGATGAAATAAGCTAGTATTTTAGGAACTCTTTGTTAAATTATGCCACTTGGTAATTAGAATGGGATTGAATTCTTCCCTTCATTCCTATAAGAAGTGGTAGAAGTAATTAAATATTGAGCAAATATAAGATGGAAAGGAGTATATGCACTTACAAAACTTGTATTTGCAAAGTAAATTCTTTGTTCATGACCACTATGCAAAGAAAATGACACAATATAAAGAAGCGGGAAAGAACCCATTCAAATTCCCCAAATGAACAAGATGTCCTAAGAGCTGAGCAACACTTTGTGTGGAATTTTAATATAAGGCCTGAACAGTAAAGCATGAGACTTAACTCTTCAGCTCACAGAATAATTTGTGTTGGAAAGGATTCTTATCTGCCTGTCTAGACACGGATTTCAGGAATTTTCATTCAAAAAAAATAATTTACTTTCTTATAGATATCAAGATTCCTTATGAATGTATACATATAGCATTACCTCAGCCTCTTTAAATGCCATCATTTTAGTATGGGTAATTCAGTTTCCATGTCCAAGTCCAGTTTCAGATATTAGGTAGGATTTTAAAATATCTGAAAAGAAGTTTGACAGTTCTGGCACACTTGTCACTCACCCACTGCTCACCTATCATACACACTTAGGATGGGTGTGTGTCCCATGAGTCACTCGTCTTCAGTGATTTTCCACAGGGAGCTCTTGTACCTCAGATTAAACTCTTGACATCTGGGGAAAATGAAGCTAGGTTTCAGTGTCTTCAGTGCTGCAGAAATTGCAAACCGTTCTATCATTTGAACAGTGTTTTAATATAACCTCATTTGGAAATCCCAAAGCATATTAATTAGTCGTTCAACGTTTTATGAATGGGCTGTTAACTGAGCTCTAGCCAACCAAAACCCTAGTTATGCAACACATTTTTTTGTGTGACGCTAGAAAATGCAATTAATTTCTATATCAACAAAATCTATATCTGTTCATCTTGGCTCTGTCTTTTTAGAATACATGAATGGAATTGGGCTTGTTCAAAGTTTAACACAGTGGATTTTGACAGCCATCACAGCCTTAAAGCTCCCACATGGTGATCTCAATTAACTGGGCATTCTAATCCACTTTTTGTGGTTGTGTCCTTCTCAGAATCACAGAATGCTTTGGGTTGGAAGATACTTTTCTATGTCATCTAGTTCTAACCCCCGCTGCCATGGGCAGGGACATCTTCAACTAGATCAGACTGTTCAGAGCCACATCCAACCTGACCTTGAATGTGATGGGATATCCACTACCTCTCTGGACAACTTGCACCAGTGTTTCACAATCCTCCTCCGAGATTTTTTATTTCTTATATCTAGTCTGAATCTAACCTCTTTTGTTTAAAACAGTTTCTCCTTGTCAAATCACCACAGGCTGTGATAAAAATTTTTCTCTCCATCTTTCTTATAAGCAGTCTCTAAGGTTTGACAGGCCATGACAAGGTGTTCCTGGAGCTTTGTCTCCTCCAGGCTGAACAACCCCAACTCTCTCAGTCTTTCCTCATAGCAGAGGTGTTCCAGCCCTCAGATCATTTCTGTGGGCAGTTTTTGGAGATATCCTTCTCCAAAGTAAAGTTTTACTATTTCAATTTCTTGGACTAAAATTTTTTCCAAACCAAAGTTGTTAAACTTCAAACTTCTTCAAATTACAATAAATTACTTTTCTTTTGGTATGCTAGTTTTAATTTAGAGAGAACCCAGCTGAAGATTCTGCTGCCCAGGGAACAACCAGCTCTAACAAGAGATTTGGGTAATGGCTTCTCGAAATCAAGTTTTTCAGAGAGGACATTCCAGAAGGAACTACATGTAGAAGGAGCACATCTGTCTGCTGACAACATGAATCTGGTGTCCGCCATGCAGTGCACTGAAATGTTAAGCTGCTGCAATACTTCTCCTGTCTTGGATTAAGGTTTTACTCAGCCTCAGGCCAGGACTGGCATTTGTAAAACTTTTGTCTTCCTAGTCCTTTTGAAGCAGGCTGGACTATTTTGTTTTCTCCATAGTGCTTTTAGATACCACATATTTTTCCTCATCAGATGAGACACGAGTATAGTGGCTAAGCAGATCATAGGAACACCCATCCTATTTCCAACATAGATACTGTAATCTCTGAAGACAGCAGCATTTCATAGCCTTTGTGACATGAATCCTAAGTCTTTGCAGATTTCTTACACTTCCATGCTGTTCTAATTAATACTTCTTCCTTTGAAAAAAAAATCCATTCAGTGTAAGTGGGCTAAGTGCTATTTATCTAAAAGCCTCTGGCAGCTGAAGTCTGGATTAATCTTCTAACCCAAATCAAATCATGTCAACTCAGATCAGCTTCCTTGTATAATCTGATTTTTGCAGGAAAGTCAGCTTCTCTCCCTGTGTGTGACCTCTGGCAGGAATGCAGACAAGGAAACTTGGCATCTCTGCGTGAGACAGATCCCGAGATGGTGGAATTCAGCACAGTTTTCTTCTTTTTCCTAGAACTTTACCATTTTAAATCACCTGAAGATACAGTTTGAATTCTTGAAAACATTCCATGGACCATAAATTTAGAAAGCAATAAGTCCAAAACCTTATTTTCCTATTTTATTGCTTTCTCTTGTGGTAAAATTTCCCTCAATCTATTCAACAATCTTCTCTGCCCTGTATAATTTTTAGAATGGCAACATAAATTCTCATACTTGTTGTGCATATGTATATCTTTATATTTAGCTATCCTGTGAGCCTCTATGCTGCTTTGCAGCATTTATTTCATAAACTTTATGCAGAAGAAAACCTATGCAAGTCTCCATTTAAAAATGAGAAGTCTGTTAGAGGTCTGTGGAAAATGCAGTAAATAGCAGATGTTCCTGTAGATAGATATTGACTTTACAGTATGATTAAATTATATCCATCTCTTCTCTCTCTTTCTGTCACACTTTTGAACTAGACTTCAGCCACTTTGGTTTAAATTCACAGTTCCAGAGCAATGCATTTTAGCAGTGACCATTGCTGCTGATGTGAATTTTATCCTCTGAACAGATTAATGTATTAATTTTTTTTTTATTAAGCATGTTGCCAAGTATGGTGTGTCCATTGGCAACCTGTGTTCTCTTTCTTGTTTGGCNAACCCAAATCAAATCATGTCAACTCAGATCAGCTTCCTTGTATAATCTGATTTTTGCAGGAAAGTCAGCTTCTCTCCCTGTGTGTGACCTCTGGCAGGAATGCAGACAAGGAAACTTGGCATCTCTGCGTGAGACAGATCCCGAGATGGTGGAATTCAGCACAGTTTTCTTCTTTTTCCTAGAACTTTACCATTTTAAATCACCTGAAGATACAGTTTGAATTCTTGAAAACATTCCATGGACCATAAATTTAGAAAGCAATAAGTCCAAAACCTTATTTTCCTATTTTATTGCTTTCTCTTGTGGTAAAATTTCCCTCAATCTATTCAACAATCTTCTCTGCCCTGTATAATTTTTAGAATGGCAACATAAATTCTCATACTTGTTGTGCATATGTATATCTTTATATTTAGCTATCCTGTGAGCCTCTATGCTGCTTTGCAGCATTTATTTCATAAACTTTATGCAGAAGAAAACCTATGCAAGTCTCCATTTAAAAATGAGAAGTCTGTTAGAGGTCTGTGGAAAATGCAGTAAATAGCAGATGTTCCTGTAGATAGATATTGACTTTACAGTATGATTAAATTATATCCATCTCTTCTCTCTCTTTCTGTCACACTTTTGAACTAGACTTCAGCCACTTTGGTTTAAATTCACAGTTCCAGAGCAATGCATTTTAGCAGTGACCATTGCTGCTGATGTGAATTTTATCCTCTGAACAGATTAATGTATTAATTTTTTTTTATTAAGCATGTTGCCAAGTATGGTGTGTCAATTGGCAACCTGTGTTCTCTTTCTTGTTTGGCTTCTGTGAGTTTGTTCTTAACCTTAATCATTTTGCTATTCTGAACACAGAGTAGCTGATCTGATCTACATTCTGTCCTACAGACTCAAGGTCAGTGATACAACATTACAGTAAATTGCAGCCAAAAAAACCCACAAACAAAACTAACAAAACAAAAAACCAAACCAAACCAAACAAAAAAACCCCAAAACAAAATAAAAACCAACAACAAAAAAAACCAAACAAAAAACCAAACAAAAACAAACAAAAAACAAACCAACAAACAAAAAAAAACCACCAAAAAACCAAACAAAACATGCTTCTCAAAAATATTCAGGTTTCCCCAAAATATAAAAATAAAAAAAAAAAAAAAATAGCAGGACTGGAGGCTGGGAGAACTACAGATAGAGAAACGTTTTTGTTCAGGCAGTTATTTATGCACTGGGGGTTTTTTGTTTGTTGTTTTTTTGTTTGTTGAGGTTTTTAAACAATTATGAAGGATAGTGTTAATTCTAAATCACTCATAAACCAACTATAAGTTACTTCACTGCTGGTATTAATTTCATGTCATATATTATGGCCTTCCTGGCAGGAAGCTAAATTAGCTTTTTCATTATAAGTGAACATTTTCTCTCTCTAATTTTTTTTTGTTTTTAATTAATGTATTTAGCATCTTTGACAAGGAGAGACAGTTCCATCTGTAGATTACTACCTGCATGTGATGTCTCATTTGCTGCTTTGCAACAAGATTCCTGTGAGCAGAACAGCTTAATCATGAAAGGGAGTTACTTAGGGTTGAATCCATAAAGGAAATTAAAGTGTCAAGTCTGACTCTTGCATTCAAGACAAAAAGTCCAGACTGAGATACCCACATCTCCCTATAACATTTCTCCCCTGTGTTTCCCAAACTGAGGATCTGCAGGCAATGTGGCTCATGATGCAGAGGTTCCCCAGGAGCCTCATATTTCCCTTGGAGTATTTCCAAAACCATCTTATTAGTGATAAAACTGATCTTTTGCATCTGCCAGATGCCTCATCCCTCTCAGAATCACAAGCTGAGATTTGTTAGGCCTGTCATTAGTGTCAGGAGTGACAGGAACACTGTGCAGGGTGTAGATTTAATGATTTTTGACTGCCCAGGGGCTTAAATGTCATAACTCCTACTACCTTCAGGTTTCTTTCAATCACAGTAAATAGCTATTCCTGTGTATCAGGAGGTAAATATCCTTGAATTTCCCTTAATGAACTGTTTTAACTTTGTGCAGAATAACTGAAGATTCTTTGAATTATCAAACAGTATTATCATGCCAGTGTAGCCTAATGGTGGATGTATCCAGCTTGGAAAGGATGATTAAGGCATGAACTGTGTTCCAGTGCCTTCTAAATGATTTTATCTAATGTATATTGACAGAATTGCTGTAAAATAAACTTTTCCAGTTGGTTGGTGTGATTTAGATGAGACTTAAGGACTAATATTCTGACTGGAAAGAATCTATTGATGGAGAAATTAACTGTTTTCTTCAACACCAGCAAATTATTCTGCATGAGATCTTCATGATCTCTTTTAAATATAGATTATGAAAATAATACTTAAAATTTCAAGAAAAACAGAGTGATATCTGTTCTTATTTTTTTTTGCAGAGACATTAGCCTTTGGAACTTATGTTACTTGTCAACAAAATCAAAGCATAAGTGGTAGTAATGTCCTCAAACACTTTCCTCTGTTCACTACAATGCTAAAGTGCCTTTTAAACTCAGGTAGAACTTCTCTTTCTGTCTTTATACATACATATGTGTACATATATATATACATATATCTTACATTAGACATCCCAGACAACAGAGTATAACATTAAATTATTTAGATTATTCTACTGTGAGACAGGTGAGCTGCCAAAGCTGGTAATTGCACTAACATGAGCCACTGAAATCCGAGTATAAGTGTCTAAGCTCTCCTCTTCTGGCTTACTTGTCCTCTGGGAAATTTTAGCTGGAGCTGTGAATCTATTAAAATAGTGTCTCCACCTCAGAGAACAGTCTGTACATACTCCGTTTAGCCATTAGTTTCCCTGGAAACTTAACAGAGACACCAGAGCAAAGTGCTTTCTCTGGGAAAAGCTGCTCAGGAGCCCAGATCCTGCTGCCTGCACAGCCCTTACCATCTGTAGGTTAGTGCTGGGTTTCCTTTGGAAGCTCAGCCTGTTTTACTGCTCTCAGTGACTCAGAACTACACAATACTCTGTGTTTTTAACACTAAGATTTCCAGCTGGAGGTTGTTGACTCAAGTGAAGAGAAAAAAACAGGTGGCACACGTGGTTTATACATACACTGCTGAGCTATAAAGTCATCCACGATAAGGAACTGATGAGCTTCTTGAGAAAGAGGAGCAACCACTATTTCCTCAAACACTTCTATTCTGCCATCATTCCAAATTTGTCTATCTATTTATGGTACTCTTACTTTCTGAAACAACTGATACCAACATTTCCCCTTCCTGCAGGACTTTTCATTTTACCTTTGGGTGTTTTTTTGTCTTTTTTTTTTTTGTTTGTTTGTTTTTTTTTTTTTTTTTTTTTTTTTTTTTTTTTTTTTTTTTTTTTTTTTTTTTTTTTTTTTTTTTTTTTTTTTTTTTTTTTTTTTTTTTTTTTTTTTTTTTTTTTTTTTTTTTTTTTTTTTTTTTTTTTTTTTTTTTTTTTTTTTTTTTTTTTTTTTTTTTTTTTTTTTTTTTTTTTTTTTTTTTTTTTTTTTTTTTTTTTTTTTTTTTTTTTTTTTTTTTTTTTTTTTTTTTTTTTTTTTTTTTTTTTTTTTTTTTTTTTTTTTTTTTTTTTTTTTTTTTTTTTTTTTTTTTTTTTTTTTTTTTTTTTTTTTTTTTTTTTTTTTTTTTTTTTTTTTTTTTTTTTTTTTTTTTTTTTTTTTTTTTTTTTTTTTTTTTTTTTTTTTTTTTTTTTTTTTTTTTTTTTTTTTTTTTTTTTTTTTTTTTTTTTTTTTTTTTTTTTTTTTTTTTTTTTTTTTTTTTTTTTTTTTTTTTTTTTTTTTTTTTTTTTTTTTTTTTTTTTTTTTTTTTTTTTTTTTTTTTTTTTTTTTTTTTTTTTTTTTTTTCTTTTTTTTTTTTTTTTTTTTTGTTTTTGTTTTTGTTGTTTGTTTGGGTTTTTTGTTTTTTTACTGCATTGCTTTATACAATAGTTACAGTACCGTTTTTAGTATTTTTAGTGTCATCTCATGCAATGACCTTCTATCATAATTCCTGTTTTCTCTTTCTAGCTTTGATTGGTTATTCTATTGAGACTTAATTTTGACCTTACTATGGTACCATCAGTCATTGATATCACTAAAATTCCTGGGTAACACTGAGATCACAGCAAGAAGATTAGTAAAGCTGATCCAAAAATGAATGTACCAGGGCTAGTGTTCTTCCAATTTTAACATTTTAAAATACCTAAAGACTTACGTGGGTATCTAAGTCAAAGACATGTAGCCCATAGGTCACTAAGAAATCTCTGGATTAGATCTTTTTCTTGCACATGAGTAAAGAAGGGAATGGTTCCCGCTGAAAACCTAGAATGAAAGTATCTGTATTTAATATTAACAACACTAACAGTAATTAAAAAAATCACAAGAAAATCAGATAACATTAATTTTTTAACCTTCTCCACGTTTCTACCACAACTACAGCTATTTCTATTCTATTTACAGGTGAAAGTAACTTGATTTTCTCTTATTAGCCTTTATTATTATTTGCCTCTTCAAACCTGGTGGAGTATCTGATAAAGCAGCACATATTCTGTACAAATGTGAAGTGACCAGTGTGAAGAGATCTGGCTGGAACCTGATGAGAAATGTAAGCCCAGAAAAGCCCTCCATTCTACATAAATTAATGCAATTAAGGCTCATTGAACACTCCTCTGGACCCACTGTCAAAGCAAATAAACAACCATCCAGCAGTGCATGAATGTGTAATCAGTTGGAGTCTGGTATTCACTCAGACGTGTGGTTATGCTTTAGACACAATGTCAAAATCATTATTTTGCCTTAGACTCTTCTGTATCTTATACCTCTGCCTCCAGCTCAATAATTTATCTATAACACATTTAAAAGAACACAAGATAAACAGTAAAAGAATAGCTCACAGAAACTAGCACAGCTCTACACAATGTGAATTTAAACACCAAAATAAAATAATCTGTATTTAAAAGCTGGCAGAAAATATAGCTGTGATTCAGTTAGACAGATATTATTAACTTAATGGAATATTAATAGCATATTCCATTTTTATCTCCTGTCCCAAAGTCTCCTGAGATATTTTTCAATAAGATTTTAATGATAATATAAAATGCAGCTACTTCTGGGGTAAACATCTATTAGAAATTAGATACATAATTCAAAAGTTGGGTCAGAAGAATTTGCCACCTAATTCCATAAACTCTGATACGGAAAGAACACCAGCCATGTTTCTAAACCTTGTGCATGTAGGCATTCAGAATTCACACAGTATGGTCAAACCACAAAACCAAAGATTATATTATAGAATCACGGAATCCTTTAGGTTGGAAAAGGCCTCTAAAGTCATTGAGTTCAACCCTTAACCCAGCACTGCCAAGGCCACCACTAAACCAAGTCCTCAAGTGCCACAACCATATGGCTTTAAAACCCCTCCAGGGATGGCAACTCCACCATTTCCATAGGCAGTCTGTTCCAGGACTTGATGACTGTTTTGGTGTTATATTTTTCCTAATATCCAACCTAAATTTCTCCTGGTGCAACCTGGGACCATTTCCTTTTGTCTTGTCCCTTGTTCCCTTGGATCAGACCCCAACCCCCACCTGGCTAAAACCTCCTTTCATGGAGATACAAAGAGTGAGAAGGTCCCCCCTGAGCCTCCTTTTCTCCACACTGTTTTCTATTTCATCTTGTCTTCTCAGTGTTATTTTTTTCCTCATTCTAACTTAAACACAGAGCAAAAAGTCCTATAGCCTGTGGCTGTATAGTATAATAGGAAAGTCTTCCCCTCTCACCTGCTCACACTTTGCCTTTCTGGCATGACTTCTCTCACTAATTGACCTGTTTTTCTGAGCTCTCTGAGGTAACATAGTAGAAAAACATGAAGTGATAGGGCAGGGAAGAGGATTTTTCAGATTTTTTTTTTTTTACACAGTAAGAGATAAAGCATTTCTTTCTCACTTGCATCTCTTTGAACGTCCTTTCAACCAACATTACTAACAAGCCTTGTTGCTTCTTATTTAGAAATGCCAGAGAAAGTTTAAATTTCTGAAGGGTTAAATTGATAAGCTCCAGGGACTTCAAGGTAGTCTGTTGAGTGCAGGACATAAATTCAAACTTGTTTTTGCTTTTTTAAAGCATGCAGGCTTGAACTGACTGGATACAGTACATTGCATTACATTCCTACATTTATCTGGTAAACACAATGTGTCTTCTAAGGATCTAAACCTCTTCTCATGACTTCCAGTAAAAATACTTTTATGTCATGTTTGTATAAATCAGATACTCATTTAAGTTTTCATTTTAAACAGAGTTTTGTTTTCTTGTTCTTCTATCCCTTCCACTATTTAAAAATATTCAAAGAGTTTAGTGTCTGCAAAGGAAGCCCATGAAGCAAGATTAAGCACAGCCTTCCTGGTTTTTTTTTTTTCCAATAGCAATAACTGTTTTTTTAGCACATTTAGTGTGGTTTACTAAAATTGCCAAAGCCTTTTCCTTTTAGATATCTGCAAGCAGTGAGTGCCACAGTGTTTTGGAAAAAGAGACTGAAAAACATATGCAAAACTAAAACTGTCAAATGAAACAATTTCCCTCAGACCTCCTACCCTTGCCTTTAGCCTTAAAACATCAAGTGCTGTTTCAGGCCTGGAGAAGGCTATCAGAGTGACAGTCTTGGAGAATAAATTCCTTGTTGAGTCTTGTACAAAATAACAAGTCAAACCAACACAACCAGTTCAGCTTATTCTGTGAAGGTCTTTCCCAAGAATTAGGAGCTGCCATCAGCAACATGACATATCAGTTAGTTCTGCTAACAAGGAGTTCAAGATAATTCTGGTGTGACAGTTTTCTTGTGGAAAAGCTTCTGCATTAAAATCTCTGTACTCTGATTTATTTTATACACTCCATAGTTTTCTTCAGGTCGCCAGGTTACTGTTTTATGCTTCAGCATTTTTAATGAGGTTCTGCACATTTCTGAGTGACATGCCATGTCAGAGTAAGAATAAAATGTTAATACAAGCCACCACATACGTTTAAATTTTCTATCGACTCGGTTTCTTCTCCCTTCCCATGCCCTAAACAAAAAATAATTTGCAAAACAGCAATTTCTGATCAATGAAATCTGTGCTCCCAAATCTTTGCCCCCACACTGTTGCCAGACCCATGGATCTCTGCCATTTATGGGACTGTCTTTTCATTACAAAACTAGAAGTGATCTCCTTTCTTAGCAGGAGACACCTGAGGTCTGAAACAAAGCAAGAGGAGGCTTTTTACTGATACAGAAGGCAGGTGAGAGGGGTCAGATCACTATTACATGATTACTGTGTAGAATAAAATGTTTCTGTGGCATTTTTGCCCCTTTTTGATTGTGCTTTCATGTAGTTGTAGGTATTGAATCAGTGTCACTTTTCTGAACCACATCCTCCACTCCAGGGTGCAGCTCCAAAATGTTGTTCCAAGTGTCATCTTCTGTATAAGGCATAAAACCTGGTAGTGATGGTGGTGATTAATGAAACCTCTCTGGGACCTAGTTTGGTGGGCAAAAAGCTATATTATAATTTTCTAATATTATAATAATTTTATTCCATACTATTAATGTGCAAGTAATCATACACTGTGTTTATGCTGACATACTGTGACTGCTGAAGGCCACAAAAAAGCCCAGAGAAGACACTCAGTCTCCTGAACAAGTTGCATTTTGGTTCACTGCATGGTGTGTAAATAAGTTCCCCTGTGATTTGGCATAATGTAATAGACATATACACATCTTTCCCAGATGAAAACCCCCAAAAGCATTACAAATGCATAGGTAATGACATCAAAGTCAAATTTCAATGAGAAATTCTCACTGCTATCTTCCCAAAGTGATCATGTCAGATATCAAAGCATACAGTTGACTGGTTTATGTAAAATAAACTAAGAATGTGGTGTTCATTTTTGTTGAGATTTTTACATTTTTTTAATGTATTTCTGGCTTAAGAATTCACCAAAAATCTACTGCAAGGCAGAACTTTCTATTCCAGGATTCTCAAAAAAAAATTAATGGTATTATTTATGAAAAGGTGGTGCAAAAGAATAAAGTGTTATCAAGTTATAAGTATCAGAAGGTATCCTTACCTCAATTACTATTAAGACCATTATGATGATTAGTTTATTAAGACAAATCAAGGATGTTTCATCTATCCTATTGTTCCACACAATTTTGAAACAGATAAAAGTCAGCAAACATGGATCTAAAATGCTTAAAGCATCAGAAAAAATTTCCCCAAAATTCTGAAGCCAGCATTGTTCTGTCTATATTAAATATCTGTCAGCAATTTAACAGACAAATGACTGTAAGATGTCACTGAAGACAAGTCATGTTCTCCATTACTATGTCGGCCTTTATTTTAAAAAATCTGGCATTTTTTTTCTATTTTAAAGGACACTGTTATCTGTATAATCTAAACTGAACAGTCCTCTTGCCTTTTATGTAACACCATACCTTATAAATTTAGGTTCTATTTATAACATATTTGCAGAATACTGAATAGTGAGGAATAATTGTCTAAGAGTGTTTCAATTGTCTCAGAACTGAAGATACCAAACTGTGAGAATTAGGTATTACTGTCAAATCTGATCCAAATGTTGGCCTGCCTGATGTTGCTCTTTAATTAAAGCATTCATTACAAAGCTAGCAAAGGGCTATGATGACATACCACCTTAAAACATGACTCTGTAGTGACCTTAGCTTTCCTGGGTATGTGCCAGGTAATTTTAAAGGGGGACACAAATGAATAATGTATAGAGTGGAAAACAGAGTTCTTTTCATACCAGATGACATTTCTCGGAGCTATCACTGGACTTCTGAGAATTAGTACAATAATAACAATAATGTCCAGTCCTGCAGAAAATTAATTTTCATATTGTAATTTCCTGCTTCTGGGGTAAATTACCATGTTTAAAGTGAAATTAACTCTTTGCGGGGGGGGGGACCAGAGGGGACATTCACAGTCAAATAGGATATGTAAGAGGCCAGTTGCAAAGAAAGGGGCTGTGTGTTGCTTGCCCACATGTTTTGTGTCTTTGTATATGTGATTACTCTGGGTTTCCCTGTTGGGGATGCAAGTAATAAAGGAAATAAAAGAAAATCTAAATGAGGATTTGTTTACAACATTAACAACTTCACAACAGGAAGAAAAAAACATACATGTTTTTCAGAATGGCAGAACAATCAGACAATCAGAAAATGTGAGGAGGGGAAAAACTTTTTATTTTGTCCCCTGGACTCTGAAAAACTGCTCCCTAAGTGCATTCCTGACCACTGTCAGAAATAGATTTTTGAAGTTCAGTGTACTGATTTCTGTCATGATTTCCCCTTGCAGACTGCAGTATCCTGTCACTGTACTTCCCAGAGTTCACGCAGCACTCAGGTCTGAGTGGCATGGAATGAAACCTGGCTCTCAGCAGTTTGGTTTGGCGAATTAATTCAGTTTGTATTAAATCTGTGGCACAGACACACCAAGTGCCTTCATGCTCTTTGAGAGATAGTTGTACCGGTCTCCAAAGGGATCAGTGTTCGTTGGATACTTGTTAATTTTTTTATTGAATAACTTCAGAAAACATTAATCAAGAAATTTAATTTTTTCAAAAGATTTGGTATTCTTTGAATTAATTTTTGCTCCTGAGATCATTAGTCATTTGAAAATCATTTGACCACATTGTTCAGACACTGAGGGCTGTATGTCCTGCATTTTCAGCCAAGGGTAATGCATAATACTTATTACATATGCACTGAGGAATTCGATGTTTGGAAAAAAGCAACTGTGGAAAGATAGACTGACCACTAGTAAAGTGGTCAATGGGAAGAATAACTATATCCTAATAAAACCTTGCATTCTGAGGTTGACCAAAATTGCATCTTCTTAAACTGAGTTCAAGAATCAAATGCTAATATAATAGCAGCACAAAAAAGTGAATGTTCCAGGAGTTGAAAATGCAGATTTATATTAGCCTTGAAAGGTCTCTAATATTACCCTTTGGAAATGCAGATTCATGTATCATTTGCTGTCAGGTAAATTAGGAATGAATTATTGAAACCCCCAGTAGATGAGAGACCGGGTTGTGTGACCCTGCTCCAAAAGGCACTGAGTTCAATCCCACCACCAACTTTGTGCTCAATGCCCTAAGTCCATCAGTGCTTTGAGAGGCATTTGGATAATGCCTTTAACACCACGTTTTAATTTTGGACAGCCCTGAATCGGTCAGGCAGTTGGACCAGATGGTCAGTGCAGGTCTCTTTCAACTGAAATACTCTGTTCTGTAACTTCATTCCCCCTTTGCTGTTGCTCTTGAAGAGAACCTTGAAGATGAACAGATTTATTACACACTCAGAGTTTTCAATTCCAGTTTCCACATGCTAACTCTGAAAACTTTCTGTAATTCAATGGAGATGATGGGGTCAACTTTTAAAGCTGAGGCACAAACCCTCTTATATCTTCCTGGGATTTCATGATGCATTCCTTTGAACACAGAGTGCTTATTTATATAAACAAACAAACCCAGAAAAAATACTTCACCTCCTATTCAGAAAATACAAAACTAACAGAGTTTAATCTTCCCCACATTTAGATATTTTAATGGTGTCAAGGGCATAGTATGTGTGCTCAGCTTTGCTGAAGAGGAAGAAAAGATACATGTTAAATAGACACTCAGTGCTTCTTACAGGGAGATTTGGACAAAGAATGACAATACTGGAATTCACAGCACTGAATTCCTATCAGTGAAAACTGACACACAAAACATGGGTAACTCTAGTTTAAACCTATTAAACAGAGTCATAAATCAGTGTTATCATTTGGGAAATTGATTCTGAAATGTGCACAGCTTTGCAGGAGGTTAAGGATGCTTGGAACTCAAAATTCAGAATGTGAAAGTCTAAGTTCTCAGGGGTGTGTGAGAACTCAGTCTGCACGTATCAAAAAGTGACAATTCAGTTAATATTCAAACACTGATGGCACTTTTTGTGCCCAGGATGAGTCCTTTGCATTACTACTACATTTTCCCCTGAGTATCTTCACTGAGACATTACAGGCATGTCCAAGCATTTTGGATTTGCCCCTTGCCAAAGTGACATAGATCCTGCTTGGCAGTACCTCTGTCTTTCTTTTCATGCTTGCAAACAGATTCTTCCACTTTAATGAGAAAATACCTCTGTTCTTAAGATATGAAGGTAAGCTAGGGAGTGATTGTCTCTCTATGCTGACGTGTTTGAAATCTGTGCTTTTGCAGAAGTGCTGTGCTGTGAGTGTGAAATGCACTTGACTCCACTTTAGATATTGTGTAAGCTTAAGGCACAAAGTAAATGGTGTGGGTTTTTTTGAAAAAAAAAAAAAGGGAAAGATTACAGTTTTGTTTATAAAGTCAAAACCACATTTGCATAAGAAACACATGAGCCCAAATATTCTGTGCATACTGATATGGTAGTCTACTTAGAACTGTGGATTTAGATATTCTGATGTGTCTAACAGGAAGTTAAAGCTCCTGCTTGGTAGGGATTTACTACCAAATAAAAAGAGTAGGGTTTTTTCAGGATAATTTTCAATCTCTGAATTTCCATTCCTGGGTTTTGTTTCATAGCTTTACTTTTATCTTGTGTGCTGCAGAATGTTAATTCATTTTCAGAGCATGTCCCTCGAATTTTTCTATTAATAACAAGGACCTTTCTTACTGTGTTCTGCTTTTCTGTTTATGTTGTGCAGCATCTAACAGCATAATAAATGCAAACTCTAGAATTTATCCATGAGAGAACATCTTATAAAAGTAGACAGACCTTAAAGCACTCCTTCTCATACACTTCATTTAATTCTCCTTTCAAAACAAGAAGCTGACTAGTACTTTTACATTGTAAAATTCAGCATGAGCCTTTTTGTGCAAATCAGTTGGTTTTGCACCCCATTCTTGGTAAGATTTTTTTGGTTAGCAGAAGTTTATATGTCACTCTATAGGTCATTTAATCACATGCTTTTGATTCGCAAGATTTTATTCAGTCAGAGAGTGGAACTGGGGCCATCTCATCCCAGCAGACAAATATTCTCTATCTAATATAAGACACTCATATACACCTGAGCTTGGCACACAACACAGGAGCCTTCAGGCTGTTGTAACTGATGTTTATGAGCAGATGGAGGCTGGGATGGGACTAAAATTAAATTAGTACACTACAGGTGGCAGCTGAACAAATTATACTGAGTGTTATTAGTGCAGAAATCCGGGCAATTCGAATGGAATCCATGTTTCCAACAATGCTATGTGTAGTTAACTAGCAAATTGCTAAATGCAATGATTTGTGTTGAACCTGACATTTTTGTCATGGTTTTCTTGAACACATAGTTCAGTGCTGGAACAGTAGAAAACTACCCAGTCATTTTTCACAGAAACTTGTAAATCTCCCTGAAGATCACCCTGAGTTGTACTTTGACACTGTTGGGACATACTTCCTATGAGCAACTGCTGGGAAAGGGATTCAGAGAGTGGCACAGGCACCTCAGTCTTGGGCTATGGTGTTGTTTGGTGTCTCTGTGGACAAGAAATCTGGATGGGGCTGGCTGCTGAGATGCCAGAAGAGCTTCAGGACAACAAAGATACCTGGATTTCCCCCTCCACATCATTGTGCAGTGGTGTTCACATGGAGGTTTTTGTGAGGAATGGCTCAGACACAAAGGGATATGGAGAACTGGCTCTGGGAAGATGAAACTGAGGAACAAATGGGCAGAAAATACATTGGGATTTCCTGCTGGGATATATTGCTCTGAGGGAAGCAGAGCACAATTTTTCTGAGGGATTGCACTTGTGACTTGCTGGGGATGAGACATCCAAACGGAATTCACATTCTTCTTCTCTCAGTGAATCCTTTCTGTGTGGTGGAGCTGAGGCAAATTTGCATGTTTCATTAGTTCAGTGTCATGTAGGATTGTGTGCATAGGAGTGACCTTCAGGTAGAATATTCTCTGTCTTGATAATTTCACTGAGATCAAAAACACTGCAGGAAGAAAACTTGGGAAGTATAAATTTTGAGTACTGTATCTTTTTTACCCAAGAAACATTTCATTATGGCTGTTTTCAAAGCTTCTGCACTGAGGGCACATGCAGGACAGGAATTCTGATAAAGTTATTTTCCTCTACATGGGTCATCCCTGCTCAACTTTTAGATAAATGTCTTCAATATCTGTTATGTAGATCCACATATTTAATCTGAGAGAACACAGCTGTAAGAGACCCAAAAAGAGGGGCCTCTGTGTCTGTGACTGCTGAGGTTGAACGGACAAGAAATTTGGTGGAAAACTCTGATATCCCTGTTCTAGTCCAGGGTTAAGCCTTCCTTTGTGCTGTTTTGGTTTGTTTATTTAGTTTCTAAATAAATGAACTGCAGCCTGAAGAAATTCTGGATGTATAATCCTTCCTCTGTGGAGGTCTCATCTGGTTTTGGGGAATCAAGAGCACAGGCAAATGGATAAGCCAAAAAATTGTTAATTTGGCTATGGGTTCATTTTAAGCTCCATGTTTATGCAGTGTGAGACCTCCAGTTGTGAAAGATTGATTTACACAAGGATAACACCTGGATTTAGGATGACTCTTCTTGAGCAGGGATGTTGAACCAGATGACCCACTGTGACCCCTTCCAACCTGACCCATTCTGTGATCGTATGTATTCTGTAACAGAAAATAAGGGGGGAATGTGAAAAAATATAAATGTTTTACAAGCTCAGTTCCAGAATAACTGTTTTCCTTCACTCTCCCACAACCCATTACATTTAAAAAACATATCTTTAAAAACATTGTAGGCAGGAAATAAAATATGTAGCAAACACCTCCTCATATCATTACTTAAAAACTCATCCTGAGAAATAACATTTGTGTTGCCATATTTTAATATCAAAATAGCTTCATATGACACTGTCAGTGTCAGGATTCATTTATTATCTAAATAGTTTAGTAGCATTCCATACAGAGAATCCTTTGAGTTTGTTATTTTAAATACACTCTTCCTATGTGTTTGTCCTCTATGTTGCTTGCTTTTCTTTTTCCCTTTAAGACTTTCATGGTATTTCAAATGCAGGATTTTCATTAAAATCTTTCTAATGGCTTGTGATGAAGAGTGATGCAAACTGTGCATCAGGCTGATGGGAGCTCAGTTACCTTCAGTGGAAGCTCTTAGTATTTTAAAGTCAAGGTTACTATTTCAAGTTCAGTTTTTCTGCTGACTACAATTGACCACAATGGGATTTTGGTCAAGGCCTCATAGAAGCCCTGGTCAGAGAAACTTTAGTAAATCATTATAATCCTCCTAAAACTAGAATTTTTACATTATTACCCTGCATGCTTCCCCCCTCCTTGGCATCTGTTTTTTTTCATACTGTTGATGACTTGGTAGAGGAAAAATCTCCTTATGGACATAATACTAAAATTTGCTATATCTAAGAAGCTCCATAAAATAAAGCAAAAATCTGCCCTGTGTACCACCAAAGAGGGAACATGGGACTGAGAAAGGTCCCCTCCGTGATTAAATACAATCCTTTCCTATCACACTCAATTAACTGTGCCTGTAAAGACCTTGCATTCAAAGCACAGGATGAGAGAAAAGAATTGGGAGACCAGAAAGATGGAGAGCATGGATACACAACAAGAGGATGCTCATGTGGATATTTGACTTTATGTCAGCACACTGTCAGGGTCCCAGTAAATCCTTTTTGTTGTAGTTACCGCAGCAAAATGTGTCTCATGCTCCAGTCACAGGAGATAGGAACTGTTTCGCCTTTATGTGACTGTGACATCACTGTTAACACTAATTTTTATATCCTTTTGAACTGTTTGGTATTGTCAGCTGATAACATGTGGTGGCGGTGGGCCCTGTTATGTGACTGGGGACACTGTTGCACAGTACGAAGGTTCAAACCAAATGAGGCCAAACCAGATTGTGAGTATATTAGAAATAAAACCACTACCAAAAAATCCCATGTGTATCATTATAAAATCATCTGTCAAGCTGCCTCATTCAACTTTTAATAGGCGGAACAGAGCTTAGCAATTAATGTCACTATCTGTTATTTTCTTTGTAAATGATGTGTTTTTCCCTTCAAATAGTCCCTGTTTTGCACTAATCTACTCCAGTAATACCTAAATCCCTTTCCATTGGGATAAAGTTCATTTAGATTCCTTTGAGTGTGAAGAAATGTCATGAATGTGTCCTGCATCTTTTAAGAAGAGCCTAAGAAGATGCTTTCATCACAAGTTCACTTAAAGCTAGAGCTGTGCAAGCAAATGAAACTGGTATCCTTTATTAAAAAGGCATGAGGTGCTCTGACAAGGGTCATAGTCACCTGTCTTAGATCAGTTGTCTGAAGTGTAGTCTGATTTCTTTCACTAAGCTGCCTCTACTATCAATATGCATCTCCAAATGCAAAGCTACCTTTTTCTTTTTCCCTTATTCTGACAAAATAAATAAAAACTTTGTCATTCTATTCAATAACTTGAATGTGATTTTTATTTGTTCATGGAATGCATTGCTGTGTGGAGAAGGGGTAGAGCTCAGCTGAACTGTCATCATGTACAAAGGTACAGAGTGCACTGCACTCAGTGAGAATGTTTCAAACTCAAGTTTTGCAGGTTTAAGATATAAAAATACCTACTGACTATTTTGTCTCTCCTTGCTTTTTCTTCACCCTTCAACAAGGATGTGTTTTCTAATGACTGTTTCCCAGGTTGCTAGATTTTCATTTGGATAAGTGAGTTTTCATGAACAGTCATGGTTTAAGACACAGCCAACTGTCCCTATATTGGCTTATTCAAAATCTGTCAAGATCAAGCTCCTGGTTAAATGATATGGAAGTCTACAAATGGATAATTTTAACTCATGATGATTAAGCTCGAGAATATAATCAGAATGTGTTCTATGCCTATTTCATCTCAGTACATGGTGGAAACTGAATTGAATGGCAGTTAGAATTCTAGAGAAAGTGGAAATAACACAGCAAATCAGAAGGAACAATCAAAGGCAAAGTGAGGATTTAATCTATTTCCGAACAAAAATAGGAGCAAGTATTATGTCCCGCATGTATTGAAATTCCATCTATGTTAGATGTTCATCTGATTGCCAGAGCAGCATTCTATTTTTCATTTTAAAACGGGCGGATTGTGACAATGTCCTTGTACTTGAAAGACACTGCTCTGTAACATGTCCTGCATACAATGGCTCAGACCTCAAATGATTTTAGAAACTGAAACTGCAGCAGATTGCATGTCAGTTTTTTGCCTGAGTGTCTCACAGGGTCTGCCTATTTCAGAAAGTCCTTCTCTCTGTGTCATAGGATAATTGGCAATCAGCTAATTTGGAAATCTCTCATGGTTATGAATACAAGAGTTAACTGGTGAGCTAATTTGTACATCTCTACTGCAATACAGTATTCTTATTTCATTGTATTGTTACTCAGATTTTTGGCCAAGGAACAGGATGGATTTGGCTTTTGAAAACTATGATGTATGGTTTACAATAAGGTAACTCACGCATCCTCTTGGGATGGTCCTTTCTTCCTGACTTTCTGCATCAATTGCCTTGACTTTTTAATATGGATGATGCACTGAAAGGCTCTGATAGACATTTTTTAGTATTCCATTCAGATCAGGAAGGTCCATGAAGATTATATAAGCCCACATTGTGTGTCCCACTGATTTTTTGCATACAATTATTCTAGTGCTAATTTTATATATAGAAATAATTGCAAAATTAAGTAAACTATGAATGAATGTTGAACATATCAGTTTCAGAACTACATGAATAAATTCATCTGGTCTTGGACTGAACTTCCTCAGGGCCATCAACTGCTATAAATCTGGAAACTGTTCATATAGAAACACATAAAACCCACTTCCATGACTGGGGAAATCAGTAGCTGAGGAGTAAGTTTGAAGATGGTAAGTGTGATAGGGCTGCTCTCAGCATATGGCTCTGGAAGTGGGCAGGCAGGCAGGCCTTGAAATTCTGCTCATTCCCTGCCACATGCTGTATCACGGCGTCACAGAATAGCTGGGCTGGGAAGGAACCTCTGGAGACCATCCAGTCCAACCTCCCTGCCCAGACATGGTCACCTGGAGCAGGTGGCACAGGAATGTGTCCAGGTGGGCTTTGAATGTCTCCAGAGAGGGAGACTCCATGCCCTCCCTGGACAGCTGTTCCTGGGCTCTGCCACACTCAGTATAAAGATGTTCCTGACAATGTTGAGGTGAAACTTCTCGTATTTTAGTTTATGGTCATTGCCACTGTCACTGGACACCACTGAAAACATCTGGCACCATCCTCTTGGCACCCACCTTTGAGATATTTATGTGCACTAATGAGATCCCCTCTCAGTCTTTTCTTCTCTAGACTAAACAGGCCCAGCTCCCACAGTCTCTTCCAGTCATTCTCATTGTCTCCACTGGACCTCTTCAGTAGCTCTTTGTCTTTCTTGTACTGAGAAGCCTGGAACAGGATTGTATGATCTGAACCTCATATATGTTGTCAAGTCCCAGGGCACAGCAGAGACATAAAATCATGGAATCACAGAATGTTTTGGGTTGGAAGGGACCTTCAAGACCATCTCATTCCAATCCCTCTGGCACAGGCAGGGACACCTTCCACTAGACCAGGTTGCTCCAAGTGTCTTACTCTGCTGTCGAGTCTGGGCCAGTCTGCTGCTCTGAAAGTGAAAGATGGGAACAGAGGGCATGACTAGAAGCAGCCAAGGCATTGCACTGTAAATACATGGCAAGTAAGACACTGGACACCTCCTCACACACATTTCTCCCTCTCTCCAAGCATGGATGCAGCACCAGCTGTAACCCAGTTAAACTCAACAGTTCATGGGTGATCAGTGGAATGATTATACACAAACCCACTTTTCATTTTAGGCTTCCTTAAAGTTTTTCTTGCTATTTAACTTTCATGCACTAAGAAAAAAAATAATAAAAAATTCCATGGACTAAGCCTGAAGTACAAATGGAAGAAATGCCTCCAAGATACAGTTTGGGGTTTATTAAAGCATCTATGCACATTGCCCTATAACTCCTGCTGCACTACTCTACAACTCCTAAAATTTAAGAAGTCTCATATTACATATTCAGCTTGAAGAATCATTTAAGGAGAACATGTATTTAGCAAAAGAACTGGGGATTTTAGTTTAGTTATATATAAATATATAAAAATGTTATAGTAATTAAAAAGATTTCTCTGTCATATGATAGCTTTCTCCTGATAGCCAGTCTGTGCCAGAGTGATTGCAGATGCTGGAGTTCCTTTCCTGACATCCGACTCTTCCATTCTCTTAGTTATTCGAGCAAACCCAAACTGTTCTGTGTATCCTTCTTTATTTGCAGCTGTTATTGCTCAGCTGGCTGAGTATAATTGTTAGACAGTTCTTTGCTTACTGAATTTTTAACCTCATAGATTGAATATTTTCTCTCACACAGATGTGGTGTCATCTGCTGGCTGATGATATGTGGTGATCAGTTTTGAAGTGCAACAGTGTGGAGTCTGCAAATGATCATGGGTTGGTTTTGAATAGCATATTATCCTGGAGAACCTTTACATCTAGTCTATCTTAGGAACCAATACACTTGGAAATTTGTTATCCTGTTTCAGGCAGTGGAGGGGGATAACCAACTGCCTGGGCACAGAGGACAAAACCTAAAAATTAATTTTTAAAAATCCATTTTTAAAAATCCATTTTTCAAGAATGAGCTTCCCCTAATTTTAGACTTCAGGAATTTTGTTATCTCAAAAGATACATCCTTCTGGGATGATTTGTTCCATCTAGCCTAGACAGTTGTTTTCAAATGACTGAATTTCACTGATTGTAAGAGGGATTCCGCATTTGTGTGGCTTATACTAGATGCCTTTTTGACAGACTAAGTTAGAAGACAGGCCTTTGAGATAATTTTTATGGTAAAGAGTATCATTCTATAGATGTTCTCATTTAACCTGGAGTCCCTGGAGTCTTTACAGGATTGTCTCATTGGGAGAAATGATTCAGTCAACACAGAAAAGTCAATCTAGATGAACATGATTTTAAATCTTTAAATTTTATGAACATTTTGAATTATCTGCCCTTTGTCTCACAATAACCATTGAGTCACTGACTAATTATAAAACTCACCACAGTAAATGAAATTTATGAACTTGATCATCACAGTTATTTTACATACATTAAGAGTTTACATATTCCACAGTAAGAATGTTACATGCCGCCAGAACACAAAATAAGTACAGATGACAGCATATGAAGAGCATGAAATTTCCAGCCTTTAGTTTCTGTATGCCAGCACTCATTCTGATTCAGGTTTGTAAATCAAATATGTTCCCATGTTGACTCTTCCTCTGCTGCTCTGTTTAATACTGTTTCCATTGTCTCATATAGTACTGTGCTGTTTATCTTCCTTCATTTCCTCCCAAAGAAGGAAAATTGTGCTTTTGAATTTCTAAAAATATACACTTTTAAAAAATATTTTAGACTCTTTGGTAAGAGAATGGGGAAGAGTAAGTAGCAAATTAAGAAAACACTTTATAATAGATTTCCAGATCTAGGTGCTGACCTGTTTCTTGGCAGCATAGACATTTGAGAGGAAGCTTTATTTTGAAAAAAAACAGTGCTTTTTGTTCATGATGTGCATCTAGATAATGATCCAGAACCATTTATAAATTCTGTATGCATAAGAATCCTGATAAATAACACGAAACCTTTTCAAAAGTGAATACATTCACCTTACCTTTCTCAGAAGGTGATGGAAGGGGATTCTTCCCCTCTGCTCAGCACTGGTGAGGTACACCTGGATTGCTGTGTCCACCACTGGGCTTCCCAATACAAGAGAGACATGGGCATACTGGAGTGAGCCCAGAGAAATTCCTCAAAGATGACTAAAGGGTGATTAGTCTCAGCACACAGGAAAATCTACCAAAAAAGGCCCAGTTCACAGTAGAGTAATCTGAAAGATGGAAACATCGCTTTCAGGTTTGCTTCTAAGAACGAGCAAATGTTCTGCTGGGTTTGCAGTATTTCCAAACAAACTCACTCCTTCATCAGTTGCATAACTGTAACTGCATTTGGAATGAAAAGGCACATTTTTGTGCCTGATAGACCAGTCCTATGCAAGTTTACTTGCTGCAAGGAAGGGAAGCAACTGTGTTCGGTAGCTGAAGGCATGGCCAGCAGGCATCACTGTTTAAATAATTGTAGCCTTGAGCCTCACTTTGCATCAGCTGAGCTGAGCTTTCATTTGCGTTCTCCAGGTTCAGAGAACTCTACACGGTGGTGTGCAGAGATTTTTTGCAAGGTGATCCATTTTTTTATAACACTGTGTGAATGCTGTGGAGGGCAGAAGTTATAGCTCTGCAAACTCACTTCATAAAGACCAGATGTTGGATCTATAGCTCATATTGAGCACTTAAAATCTGTTTGGTTTTTTCCCCCAGGTAAAAAGGAAACAATGACAAATTTGACCATGGAAGTGATGTAGACATTTTCGCTGGTGATAGCAGTTTAACAACTGCAAAAATTAGCATGATTAAGTGAATCAGTGATGAGGTCACTGAGGCAGAAGAGCAGAGAAATTCCTAAGTATCAATTTGCAAAGGAGTTTGTCCTTATATTCAGCTAAGTTTAACCCTTACCTCATGGAAGTAATTTAGTTAATGGACCAACACGGAAATACAACATTTGTAGGATCTCTCTCTATAGACCTTTCCATTTCTTCATTTCTAAGTCACACCAATCTCTGATAAAGACACTGGTGTTTGCCTGCCTGTATTATGGCCATTTGTTTCTTTCTTTTTAACACCTTTTTGTATTTTCCTTCATGATTTTTGATGTAAGGAGAGATAGTATTCAAGATGTGACCACTCGAAAAAACTACACAGCGCCTTAATGGTGTTTTCTTTCCCAATAATCCCTCGTTGTCTTGCTTTTTTGCTTACTACTGTCTATTAATAAATTCTCAGTTATATAAAATGATTCTCAGATATCTGCATTGAGTACTAATTACTCAAATTTGCATATTTTGAGCTGGATTTTTTTCCCCCAATAATTTTATCAACGTCTAATTTCATTTTTTATTTTCCTGTCAAACCCGTGACCTTCTTCTGCCATTCTTACTGTCAACTCTCTCTTTACTCCTTTGCTGAGTCAGAATCATCAGCAACATTTCTCAGCTCACAGTCTGTGTCTTTTCTAGATTACTGATGAACACGCTGAAAGACACAGGTTTTGGCATAGATCCTTTGGGATTATGTTGGCAACTTCCCTTTCTTTTGAAAAGCTGTAATTATTTCCTACCTTTTCCCCTATTCATTAATCAGTAGTTAATCCACAGGACAACTTTTCCTTTTATCCCATGACAACATAGTTTCTTTTGAAGAGAAGTGTTTTCAAAAGCTCTTTGAAAATCCAAGTTTAGAATTTATATATGAGTTTAAGAAGTGTACTCTTAAAGGACATTTTTTTATATCTGGAAACGTGTCTTTCATGTATTTTTGGGGTATTTTTTGTGTCTGTGATTACTTCTTTATGCTTTGTTTGACATTTTGATAATATTTCTACAGAACATCATGAAAATTATAATGTCTGAGGAGTAAAATTTCATTCATATTCTATGTAATATAGTGAAATAATTCATGATGTATTTCAAGATAATTTCATGGGGACCATTTTTGTGATCTTAATCTTATATTTTATTAAACTTATGGATAGAATACTTTCTTTAATCTTTATGTAACATTCCATCAAATTTTAAGACATTTCTCAAGTGTTTCATGAACTATTTCATCATTATTTTTAATTTTTTTTTTTTTTAAGCCAATGGAAGTTCACTTCTATGCTTGGAAATATACCTGTATGAGACACCTTATGTGAAGTGTTCATAAAAACGTAACTGATCACATTTCAGTATGAATATAAATATTTAATATAAATTACTCTCATCCTATCTTTGTCATAGAATCACTGAATAGTTTGGATTTGAAGGAATCTTAAAGACCATCTCATTCCACCCCATGCCATGGGCAGGACAACTTCCACTAGCCCAGGTTGCTCCAAGCCCCATCCAGCTTGGCCTTGGACATTTCCAGGGATCCAGGGGCAGCCACAGCTTCTCTTGGCAACATGTGCCAGGGCCTCACCACCCTCTAAGTGAAGACTTTCTTCCTACCATTTAATCTAAATCTCTAATCTTTTGCTGTAAAACTATCCCCCTTTGTCTTAACTTACCTTACCTGACCTGACCTTACCATACCTTACCTTACCCTCTGCCTCAATCAAAATTCACTCTTCCTCTTTCTTATCCTTTTGCAGTAGGAAGGTTAAACTCAAAAACCTGAATATGATTTCTAAGCTTGTTTACCTGCTTGTGTTGCTGGCCTGGGCTGTGTCCAAGGAGGAAGAGCAGACACCTGTGGATAGACCTCCAGAAGACAAACTGTGTCCTTCCCTTGACAGAGTTCTCAGCAGCTCTGTTGTCAGATGATGCCTAGAGATGTTGTGCTTCAGAGGTGAAAGATTACCAAGAAAATCAAGGAATAAAAATATGAACATTTTTCTCCATTGATTTTGAAATGTCACATTTATGATTTGTTTGTTTGTTTTAACTAGGAATTGGTCAGAAAGGAGATGGGAAGATGTTTTCCATACTGCAAGTTAAATTTGCCTTCTGGAGCAATGGTAGCTGGGAATTGCAGGAGAAAAATAAAGCTTTCTAGACCTTTCTTATGGTGGCAGAGCAAATACCTGATCTGTGGGACAAAAGAATTAGACTACTTTTTTCTTTTTTTTAGGAATCTGAGGAGATGACTAAAAGATACTTTGGCTGCCAGTTACCAAAATGGTCCCTTATGAAATTCTACCAGGATACAGCTCATCTATTTGATGATCTTAGAAGTCTTTTCCAACCTTAATGATTCTAAGATTCTGTGCTATAAAAACAGCCAAGGAATTTTATTGTATTTCATCTTTTCTGTAGACAAATGTTTAAAATAAATGTTGTCAGCATCTGAGGGGTTAGTGGTATTCTCAGATTCCTTCCTCATTTGTGTTCTGCTGTATTTCTGTACTTTTACATGTGTTCAAGCTTTCACTCTGAAATACTTCCCCCGAAGAGTTTGCCGGCTGCTAAAAGGCTATGCTTTGTATTGGATAAAACGTCTACATAAATGACCTTAAAGTACTTATGTTGAATGGTGTGATAAAATGCTGTAAAATATACCCCACACAGGGAGATGATGCAGCAGTTGGAAATGTACCTTATCACTTGCAAAGATAAAATACTGTGGATGACATCTCACACAGTTCTGTGACATGAGGCTTTGAACAACATTTCAAAAGGAAATTCTATGAAACCTGTTTCCTCAAGCAAAACACTGATCAAATGACAAGGGAAATTAATTTGGATGGTGTCTAGTTTTTGCAGTAATTGGTGAAAGTATTTCTGGTTAAATTTTTATCACTAGGATTTACAGGGACAGTCGGGGACTGGGGAGTAACATCAGGGAATCACCGAATCATAGAATGGTATGGGTTGGAAGGGACCTTAAAGACCATCTATTTCCAACCCCCCCCCTGCCATGGTCAGGGACAGCTTCCACTAGCCCAGGTTGCTCCAAGCCCCATCCAACCTGGCCTTGGACACTTCTCTGGGCAACCTGTGCCAGGGTCTCACCACCCTCACAATAAAGAATTTTCTCTTTAGGACAAGTTGGATTTTGTGCAATGAAACAGATCAGCAGAAGAAGGATTTCTGAGTGGCCACTGAACTGTCTGCTTTCAAAGCAGTGACATCTTTTGCAGCTGAGACACAGCATATTTGTTTTGAGCATGTGGATGAGAATGGCTGTGGTGGATCCATGTGGCCAGGTTTTAGTAGCAGGGATTGGCATGGGTGTCTTCTGGCAGAAGCTGCCGGAAGCTTCCCCGTGTTCCTGGAGCCAATTCCAGCTGCTCCAGAATGGGACTGCTGCTGGCCCAGGCCAACCCTGTCAGTGATAACATATTTAAAAGGGGAAGAAAACGGCTACACCACTGCAGGTAGAGAGAGAAGTGACAATATGTGAGAGCAAGAGCTCTGCAGGTCAGAGCAGGAGGGGCAGGAGGCGCTCCAGGTGCTGGAGCTGAGGTTCCCCTGCAGCCCCTGGGGCAGCCCATGATGAGGCAGCCGTGCCCCTGCAGCACAGGGAGGGCCAGGGAGGAGCTGAGATCTGCCTGTAACCCTGCTTTATTTTTGTCTGTCCATACACTTTTACATGTAGCCCTTTGCATTGTACTCAGGTTTTACCAGTACCTACAGTATAGTCCTAAAAATTCTAAATATTAGGTGTATTTTAGTTTCTTTCAATTCCACTAAGTTTCACAATTTTTGACTATCATATTTTCCCAGGTTTACTTGGTATAAAGTAGATATTTAGCTGAAGCCATCAGAGCTAAATTCTGGTCCCATCAACTTTAAGAACTGTTTCCATATACCCACACATATGGATGGAAATATAAGGAAGAAATAAAAACTCCATTTTTCTTCTTTGACAGGGCTCCAACAGAATGTTATTTCTGAAGTCAGTGAAGTTGTTTTCATTAAAACCCTGTCTTATCATGTCTACCACCCTGAGAAAACACCTCAGAAACTCTAGGAAACCTTACATGATAGTAGAAGCTTATGTCTGTGCAATATTATCTAGCCCCTGATTGATTTAACCACTGACTTGTAGAGAGAAAGTCATTTGACTGAATGAATGGAGGAATCTACTTCAGGGTGATCTGCAGAGCTCTCTAACCCCCTCTGAGGGTACCACCAGGATATGCTGTGAGTAGTAATCACCCAACCCACACACTGCTCCCACACAGACATCCCTGTAGTCAGGCATTTAAAACAGCAAGCTGAATCTTGCTACTAAATTTTATAAAGCTGTCATGCAACTCAGTTGCCTAAACAGATGTTTAATTCCAATTAAGTTATCCTATGTCTGTCTAAGTGTAGTTGGCAAATATGACACTGGCTATTAAAGGACTTCTCTCAGCAACTGGCTTAAGTTCCTAAAGTTAAAAGAGAAATCTTAGGGTTAAGTTCCATTGCTCACTTTGTGGTTGGTGAGGCCACTGAAGGCTTTGTAGGAAATGTTAGGTTTCCAAGTGGAGCTGACTGGTGTGAGCTGGCAGGGTTCCTCTGTCTCTCTGGAGTGGCAGTTGCAGATCAGGCAGGACACCAGGACATATCAGATACCACTAAGTATTTTAATTCAAATTAGTGATCACTGAACCATCATGTTTAATGTTTTGTTATCAGGTAGACTCTCAAATGCTGATTTCTGAAAATTTTGTCCTCATCCTGAGAAAAAAAGGTATTGAGAGCACAAGTAGAACAACAAGAAAAACACTCCTGATTATATCAATGAGATGGAAAATGGCAGTATGAGCTGTTTGAGCACAGTTGGCCAAGGTTTCTCCCACTATACTGCACAGGTGAGAGCAAAGATATTTAATGACCTGCCAAAGCCATCCAGGAAATAAGCAGCAGAGTAGGCAACTCCAGTGAGTTGCCATGAGTCCAGACTGTTCTGCTTTTCTTCTCTTCAAATGATATCAACAAAGCTTGGGATCACCAACAGTCATGCACTACCCTGCAGAAATTTATTTTATTTTTTTATTATTATTATCCCATGGAGGAGAGTTGATTTATCTGCATGGCAGCAATCTGCATGCTGCTTTCATAAGGTATCCCAATTGCTAAGAATCAATACTAATGTAATAATAATTTCTGAGGAAACAATTAACATCTGTAAGAACACTTGTAAAAATATACTGGTGGATGCATTAAAAGCACAAACCACCTAGAATACATACACCAAGCTAAATATTGTAATTATTATTTCAATTTTTGAAGTAGTTAAAATCCACCCTTAGCTGTTGCCTTTTGAATGAATCAATCATTTCTTGAAATAGAATAGGAAAAATGTATGGTTTTGTCTTCCCCTTAAGTCACTCACAACAGACATGGGTGAAAATAAGAAAAAAATAAATCCACACCTCCTCAGTTCTAGACAGTAGGAATTTATAAAACATGAATGTGCCATCCAGTGTGAAGCTAAGAAAGAGGTGTGTGTAATCTTGGAACTGATTATTAACTCAGTATTTGTCTTTTTTCTTGCCATACTGAATCAAAAATAGTACCCTGGCACCCAACTCATGCAGTGAGAGTTAATACCACTGTTTTCCAGCACGTTAGTGTGATTTTTCACATGAAAGATTCTTAAGATGTGTTTAAGGTGAAGCATCTTAGTTTTACATGTCCATGTCAGAATGTCACTGCAGTAGTGGCTGCTCAGATCTGTTCCCAAGTAAACAAGAGAGGAGCTTTCATTACCTGCTATCCTGGACTCTATCTTTCAATACAAGCAGTACCCTTTAATTTTGAAACAGGCTGGTGAGATAGACATATTCTGGCATTTTTGGAATGAATATTTATAGCCTTCCACTAGGCTGTGAGTCACTCCTGCAAAACAGAAATATTTGGCTTGGAATAACAGTCCCTTTGCACATGGAGAAAAATGCCAGTTTTGGAGCAAGGGTGTTTTCATCTCATGGCTTTGTGGGCCAGTGCTGCTCACAGTCACAGGCAGAGAGTCCTCTAGTTAAAGAAAATAAGCCACTGAGAGGCATTAAAGTGCTTCTTTCAGGGCAGTTTTTGCTCACCATTAATGCCAGTGGGCCTATGAACGTACAGTATCAGTGGCAGAGGGTTTCCTGGAGTCTCAGGAATCTTGACTAACATCATGGAAGTGCCCACATTTTTTTTAAGGGGTTCCAAAGAGTTTCCTGTTTAAAATTCATCATAAATGTCCTTTGTGTGCCACCTTGCTCCTCTGGCAATTGCTTTAGGACTTTTCACATAAGGATACTTGTAGTATCTCTTGGGTTTTTTTTTATCGTGGGAAGTTGATATTGCTCCTGTTACTTCTAAAAACCTCCAGTTTGTCTCCTGCTTATAGGGCCAGGGAAGAGTGAGGAACCACCAGCATGCTGGTCATTAAGTTAGAATAGAACCAGTTTTTAAATTCTGTACCAGAGAAAAATTTGGGAATTACAAAGAAACACCAGCCGAGGTGAACTAGGTGCTGTACCTTGGTGAGAAATTTTCCTGCCTCTCCCTGGGTGTCTGCCACTCACTCACGTAACTGCAAACTACCCCAGTTTAAAGTTGAGTTTTCTTCTGAATACTTCTGGTGAAAGAATTTCACAAATTCCTCTGACAGAAGCAAAAATAAGGTGATGAACCTGGAACAAAAACTTTTTTCAGCTTCCAAATCTGTCCAGATTCAAATCTGTCCAGATTCATATCTGTCCAGATCCAGATCTGTCCAGAAGAAAATCTGTCTTTGGAACTGAAATCATGGGATCACCTAAATGGGGAGGGTACAGCCAGGGCTGCAGAGTGAAATGTAATGCAAGGAAAGAAAACACCAATATACATTTCTCTCAGGAAAGATATTTTATTGTTTTTTATTTCATTGTGTTTTATTTTGTGCATGCAGAAAATGTAAATACATAAGTAAAGTAATAAAATGTTCAAAGAATATATTCCCTTTGTACTAGTCTGCAAAAAAAAAAAAAGCTATTAAAAAATAATAATAGGCTCCCCAACAAATTAATGCCTGGTAATAAATAAATCTGTTAAGAGAGTAAGTTACATACGTGCCACCTAGGCACTTGCAGTGCAGCAGTTAATGAGCAGGGAATAAAAGTTGTGCTTCCTTTTTTTCTTTTGTAGCTCTGGACTAGAAAAAAAAAAAAAACATAAATGTAAATTGAATTGAATAAGCTGTTGCTTAATTTATTGGATTAATTTTAAAATACACCTCATAATGACTTTATCCTCCAAGAAATTTCAGAAGCTTTTAATGCTTAAAAGGCCAGATGCTGTACCGTGTGGTGTATGTTCAGGCATAGTGCATTTTACCAGATGAAGAAATAACATCCTTGAAAGGGTTTTGTGCCTTAGAAATGCACACACGGGTAATTTGCCTGACATTTTAAAAAATTAATTTAGGGTTCTTAGGAAAGAGACATAATCATCAAAAGCAGCTCACTTTCCATCCACAGAAATTCCTTAATGGTTCGAAATATGTGCGTACTCTGAAAAATTACTTGACTCACAAGCATGAACTTTTAACACAATTAATTTAATTTGTAAATTGAACAATATGCATCGTTAATGACTCACAGTTTCCAATTTGCTGAAGGGTTTCTGCCTCATCTCTCAGGCATTTTGGTCAAGCCATTTCCTGCAGCTTTATGAAGCCTTTAGGTTTTGTGCAACTTTCCCACCTTAACTCTGTAACATCCAGTTTGGCCTTTGCTGCTGAGCACTGTTGGTGGAAAGAGCAGCCTTGTGTGACAGCTGCTCACACAGACAGATGGTGACTCCACTGCTTCCCTGGGCAGCCTGTTCAGTGCTTGACAACCCATTCTGTGACAAATTTTCCCCTAATATCCAATGTAAACCTCTCCTGGAGCAATTTGAAGCAATTTCCTCTTGACCTATCGCTTGTTACCGGGCAGAAGAGACCAATCTTGACTTGGCTACAACCTCCTTTCTGGTAGTTGTAAAGAGAGAGAAGGTCTCCCCTGAGTCTCCTGTTTCTCCAGGCTGAACATCTCCACGGGCTTCCTCAGCTGCCCCTCATCAGACTTGTGCTCTAGACCAGAAAGTAAAACAGACTTGGTGAGATTTTTAATAGCTTGAGAACACAAAAAGCCTAGGAAATAAAGGAATCAAATTACTAATTTCTAAGGCATTTGTCAGAATTGCTTAAAACTGCCAAGAATTTCAGTCAGGTAAGAAAGGCAAGAAGAGGAGTTTGTGGTGCAATCATGATGTGACATGGTGCTGATCAAGACCAGCAAACATAATTTTCCTGTGCACCAGCTGTGGTTATTTCTGTGCTCCAAGAGGGTAGTCAGTGATGCCCAGACTGTTTTGTTTGGGCAATGACCACAGACTGCAGACCCCATTAGTTCATGGAAAGGGGAAAGCACTCACTGCATTGTCCTTGAATGGAAAAAAAGAAGAGTGTTATGAACCTCTTTGGAGGTTCTTCAATAGTTGTTTCAAATAACAAGAACAATAAAACTGTCCTGTGGAAAAAACAAAGTAGCACTTGGACAGTAAATTCTGGCTACCTTTATGAAAGACATACCCAAAGATGTCCAGTGGGTGCTGATGTTCCTTGTACACACCATGGTATGGGATGTTTCAGTGAGAGAAGGCAGATGGTGTGACATGACAGAGATTTTGGTACCAGAGGTCCTTTATTTATGAGGCAGCGTGTGTTGAAAACCATGTGCCCACAACGAAGCCCAGAAGATGAAGAGAAAAGACTGCCATTCAACGTTGATGTAAGTGACACTGGATCAAATAATTCAGCTCTTCAACATTTCAGGATGATGGAACAGCAGGGTAAATTTTTCCAGGAGTTTTAAAAACTTTACTTTTCTTTCCATAGGTGTCTGAACTAAATATAAATTGTATGTCTATCACTAGGATGATGCTTATTTTCATAGTCATATAACCTCCATATGACTAGACACAGTCCAAAAAATGGTCATTTTTGTCTCAACTCACACAACATGGGAATCATTAAGTGCTTCGTAGAATGGAGGTATTTGGAGCTTTGTGGTGTCACTGAGCTGTGTGCTTAACCTGTAATAGAGACATTGCAGTGTTTGTCTTTTGGGGAAAGTCCTGATTATGCTGTGGGTTTTGTCAATGCATCACTTATACACTTCCATCCGTGTAAAGGGATATAGTCACTGGTTTGCAAACAGATAGGGGGATAACACGATAAGCCCAACATCCTTATAATTCAACAGAACAAATCCTGCATTTTTCCTACTTTTCTCATGGCTATATAATAATTTAGAACCATTGAAACTAGTTGCCTGTCTTTCATGTGAAAACATTATATTTTGCTCTTCACTCACGGCAAGATATTTCCTTGTTAGTCTCTGTCACTGCAGTTCTAAAAACAGCTCTCTTGTTTTGTCTAGATTCATTTAAGATTGTTTCTGTTTGCAAAAAAAACCACTTAATATTCTAATTATCCTATCCTGATGTGTCAAAATGATAATGTCACTATAGTGAAAAGGTCAGAGGAAAAAAATAATTATGACTGGTATTATATTTGGTACTGAGACAACACTGTAAGTGTTTTAGGTTACATGAAAACCAAGGTATGCATGTTCTTTCATTTTTTATAAAGAGAAGTCTACATTTTAATTTTTTCATTGTACAGGAATCTGTGGCCTCTTGTCTCTCTTTTCCTTTTACTGATGACAGCAGGATCTTATTGTGGAAAAAATAATTGGCCTCTTTCAAAGTGTAGTAAAGCTCTTGAAAATATACTCTAAAACCTTCAAGTGTAATCTCTTTATTAAAAAAGCCCTTTCAGAATTCTAGAGCACAGCTACAATTCCCATTAGAATATTCTATATAGTGGTTAGGGTGAGAAAGGTAATCAGTCATTACATTCAGCTGGACTTCACAATATATATGTCATATACATATATGATTCTATATATATAGAGAGAGGATTGTGTGTGTGTGTATTGACATATGTTAAGTGAAAATTCAGGTTACTTCAGTATCTGACACATCTTCACAGATCACAGATATTTTACTTTGCTTCTCTACAGCTTTGAAATCCATGTTGTTTATGAATTCCATGCATAATGCACTGCTGGAAGCTTATTCACTCCAGAATACTTCTGTTAAGTTTGGAATAGCTTATACAACAGACATACTTAAGACAAAGCAGATTGTGTTATTTATTCTTACTACTTATTGTTGTTTCAGTCCATTACAGAAATATTCCTCTAGTCCCACAGGACACATGGATCCTCTTGGAAACATTTTATTTTCAAATGCAATACTATATATTGAACTTCTAACATAGATTCATGCTAATGAGAAAAGAGAGATTAGTAAATAGAAATGGTGCTGCTCAGTCCTCTATTTTACAGATATAATACATGTTGAAATAGACAAATAAATGAAAAACAGAGGTGGTGTTGTTCTCCTTCTGTCATATACATAAATGAGAGCTATATAGTCAATTTATACAGGGCTTCTCTTAAATTATTACCATGATTTGTGTGTGAGCTTTGAGATCTGTATCAGTTCATCAACAGTTAATACATCTGCAATTTCAAGACTGGGCAAAAAAAGCTTTTGTCTCCTACTTTTATGAAATTTAAATTAAACGGACTGTGCTAAAATTAAATCAGGGAGACCAAAAAGAAAGAAAAACCCAACCCATAGATTCACAGTGAAACCCACTCTGCCACACTCGACTAATAATACAGCAAAGAATCATTCCCAGGCCATGTATCATCAAAGTTTTATCTACTTTACATGACTTTTTAATAGTTTTTATCAAACCTGGTCGAAATTTCAGGTTCTAAGTTCTCATGTTGAGAATTGCCACATTTCTGTAGAGGAAGATGAGAAAGAGCTCTTGCTTTTACCACCTGCAAAAAAGAAAACAACAAGGTTTGAGTGAAATTTGCAATCTAGACCGGGTTTAAATTCTGGGGGCACCAACTGTACACATGTGAGGAAGGAACATCACCATTTTTTCATCAATAATCCACTGTTTCAGGCAGTTGAACCAGAGGTAGAACAGGGAATTCAATTTTCTTCTCTACCTGTGGAGATTCATTCGCAGATCTCTCATTATTCACAAGTGTATCCTGGTTAACTTGCAATATGTGATTATGCCTTTCTCTGAAGTTATCCCACTGACAGTGTTCCACTTGCTTTCATGGTACCTACATATTCAGTGAAATTAGGTTTCAAATGCTGCCTGGTTCAAATTCTAGACTGGTTCCTAATCTCTAATTTATGGAGTTATTTTCCCTTGTTCTCTCACATTGGTGGTAATAAATGGCATAATCTGAAAAGGCTGCCAGTGCCCTACAGTAAAATATGCTTCTCTGTATGAACAGAGCTCTCTCAGCAAGGTGAGAATACTAAACCTTCATCCCCCATTCCCAGGTGAGAGCCTGAATGATGGGGCTGCACAGTAAAAGATAGTCAGACAATATTATTTCATTTTCCATTTTGGGACAGGTGCCTATGACAAGCCCTTCATTGTTTTGCTGGAGAGCTACAAACATGCAAGCATAAAACAACCCTCTAAATTCTTATTGTGAAAATAATTAACCACTAGAAGAATTTACCTAGGGATATAGCTAATTTTCTATTATGTGGACATTTGAAATAATGCTTTGATAGACTTTGAAGAGAGAATATTTTCTTATTTTAACATATTCATGTCTTATTTGAATAACTAGTTGTTGGTTCTGTGCAAGAGTCAGTAGATGAAATTTGAAGGCCCCTAAATTGCAGGGCAACTGAAGGGATTATATTAATCTCTTTTGTGCCTTAAATATATGAGTGCTTAAAAAAATGCTACCTTGTTATTTTTGTATGTGGTTACTTACTGTCCACTCTTTTTGTCCCTGGCTTCATAATTCTGAAAAAAAATCCACATTTTTTTTCAGTGAAATATGTATTTAAGGTCTGTGTCACATAATGTATTCTTGTAATTAACATTCCAGTGTTTGTTAACATAATGGCACTTAGAGTATTGGAAACTGTAAACTATTAATCTTAATACAAGCTTCTGTATTTGATTAAAATATTCTGCAAAGCATTTTGGCACAACACTAAACAAGAGAATGAAAAGGTCAAAAAATTATTTTACTGGTTGGTTCATTAGAAATCTGGTTCAATAAGTTAAAATTAGGAGTCTTTCAATAGAGCTGGAGGGAAATCAAAATTCCATAAAGCTGCTTTGCCATTAAGAGATTAATACATATTCACTAAATCATGTATTAATGGGCAATACAAATAGATTATCTTTTACATTTAGATTTCTAAGTAATATTCAGCCTGAAGTAAATATGTGGTGGGCTGCACAAGCGGAGCTGGACATGGGAACTGGGATCTGGGACTTGAGCATTTGAAGGTGAAGAGCAGTGCCCTGTGCTGCCCACTCAGCACTTTCCACACCACCAGCAGCCATAAAAGTGTTTCCTTTTTCAACATGCTGTAGATACTTTGAGTACAGAAAGGCCATGCACAAGAATTAATGACACAGGAAAATGAATTAAGGAAAAAGATTATCATGGAATCACAGAACAATTTAGTTTGTAAGGGACTTGTGAAGATATTGGCTCCAAACCCCCTAAAAGCAAGTCCAAATGCTGCCCACACCTTTGTCCAGCTGAGTTTTGAATATCCCAAAGGATAAACATTTGACAACCTGTCATGGAGAAAAAACTTTTCCTATTATTAAATTGAAATTCCCTGGATTTTGATTGTTTTATACTGTCCCTTATCACGTCCTTGTGTTCACCCAAGAAGAGTCTGGCTCTGTCACCTCCCTAGTCTCTCACCAGGCTGTTGAAGACAGCATTTTGATCTAGTGTTGGTCTTATATTCCTAAGTCAAAGCAAATCTAGTTCTCTCAACCTCTTTCACCCTGTCTTCCAAAGCAAAGTGCAGAGCATATTTTTTTACAGGGCTATAGGACTTACATCCCCAAGTCACTGCAGCTGTAAAGCTGGGACAAGTTTTACAAGAGAATTAGGATGGCTGTTGTTCTGGAAGGATCTCAGATATATTCACCCAACCATATGTCATAGAACAGGGGACAAAATTCCCATTTCTGCCCCACCATGATGAATTGAGTGTTCTGAATTCACATTAATGAATTCTGGTCAGTCTTCTGAGGCTGTTAATATGGGCCTATTACAGTCTTGGATACATCTATGCAAGAATATGCCAAATACAGCTGATAATGGCTGCGGTATGTTATTGTCAAACTAGTGGCAATAGCTGGTCACTAAATCTTAACTGGTCATTTACTGCAGCTGAAACAAGCCAGGAATACTAAATGTTTCCTACCTGCCTGGAAAGAAGGGTCTGGAGATCCAGAAATACTTCAACTAGGACAGAGGGATTGTGGTGATATGTGAAGAGTTTAAGGGTTCAAAGAAAGATTGTTAAAGGGAAAAAAATTTAAAGGGATCACAGGGGTCTCCAGACAGGAGGTAGAAAACCACAGAGTCTTTTGTACTGGGAATGACTGCTGTAGTGTAGGGACCACCTGAGGTTAGTGAAAATAAGGGAGAAAAATTCCTTGGTGAAAAAAGAAACTGCGACCTTGAAGAATCGCTGCCTTTGACTGTGACACACAGGCCAAAAGAATTCTATAGCACAAGGCTCCAGGAGATTAGGACCTCACACAGCCTTATATCTGGCAGAGGAAATGTAACTAGATCTATTACAACACATCCTGCCACCACTAGTGGGCAGTAGTCAATGCCCGTGAAGTAGGGGGAGAGAAACTAAAACACTGGAACACGAGTCTGTACCTGCACTGCACTTTAATACACTGGATAAAGGAAAATTGGGATTCAGTGGGTGAAAATTGAATCATAGAATCACAGAATTGTTGGGGTTGGAAGGACCTTAAACATCAATCTGTTCCAAGCCCTTGCAACTGAGAGGGACACCTTCCACTAGCCCAGGTTGACCAAGCCCCCTCCAGCCTGGCCTTGGACATTTCCAGGGATCCAGGGGCAGCCACAGCTTCTCTGCCCAGCCTGGGCCAGGGCCTGCCCACTCTCACAGGGAAGGATTTCTTTGCAGTCTCTAATCTAAACATGAAGCTTGACAAATTCTAGAAAAAGCATATTTTCAACAATGACAATAACTGACCACTGGAACAGTTTACCAAGGGATGTGATTCTGTCATTTGAAGTCTTTACATCAAGACTGGACATGTTTTTAAACTATATGATTTAATTCCACACACAGCTGTTGTGGAATTGCTAAAATTACATAGTCTGTTTGAGGTATGACTAGCTATGCCTAGGCAATGGATATTCTCAGCCTGAAACTCAATAGATTAAATTCTCTTCTGGTTTAAATTAAAGTGATTTTTGCCATGATTTCTGTAAGCCAGGATTTCACCACATATCTGCAAAGTTTTATTCCTGAAAATGGGCTGATCTTTTATCACAAGCAGAAACTGATGATGAAATTAAAGGAAAACATATCCTCACCAAATCAAATTACTTTACTGTTGAATGCTTACAGCTTTGAAATAAATAGTGCTTAGTAACACAGAGATTGGAAGGAAAGTCACAAAGTAAAAAAAAGTATTTTGTAAAACAAGACAGAAAAGAGCCACCTAAATCTGAATGAACCACAAAGCAGAAAGGTATTTGTTCCATTAGCAGATCTTACATAGGTATTACATAAAATCCTGTGGTTTTATTAAAAATAAAGGCCTATTTCAATGTATGTCAAGCCATAACTATTTCAGGTTTCCTGAAAGCTCACATAATCTTTATAAATATTTATTGATTTGAGGTGATGGTTTATTAAATTAAAGGCAGTTAAAAACAAACAAACAAACAAAACCCACCAAACCCAGATGTCTAAACTGATGTTGTGTAGAACATGTACTATAAAGCTTACTCAGTTAATTTGCCTCAAATATGACTCCATCAAGTTGTGTGAGCCTAATGGCAGAACCCAATGCTTTCTACTCATATTGAGGAAACACCATTTTAGCACAGAATACTCTTCTTTTTTTTTTTTTTTCAGTGTGTGTAGATATTTAAAATAAACATGCAAATAGAAATTTAAAAAGAGTATTTTAACACTTAGTTGTGGGTGCTGTTTCACCACAATTTTGAGAAGCCTCAAGCTGACCTGAAATCAAAGATTTATCTTCTGGTTCAGAATAAATGCTCCCTAAATATGGGCTTTTTCATAGTAGGCCATGACAGGGCTTTAATTGTTTACTATGATGCTGCTCTGTTGCCAGATAATAAAAAATATTCACACCAGTATGATCTAAACTTCTGGTACATCTTATACAGTAAAAAATTATGATTACAGAGAAAACCCTGACTGGGGATTGCTATTAGAGACAAATAACAAAGTCATACATACTGCAAATATGAAACTACATTAAATGCCATAGAAATTAAAGTTTGGAACCTTACATAATCAAACAGAATGTGGATTTTTAAGTTTCTTGTTGGTATTTTTGGTGTTTTTTTCCCCCCTTCATTTAATTCTTTCTTCAGTGATATCCAACAGATAAAAAGAAGGGCCATGATCAATTTTCAGCACTGAATCTGACATGTATTATTAGGCCCTTTGAATGACTAGTATGATTTCCACTCCTGTGCATTGTTAAAAATTAATGACCAAGTTCTTGGTGTTGCAAGCACAACAGTCTTTAAAAAATAATGTAGACTATTAGTGCTTTACTTTCCCTGTGTTGTTCCCAGCTGTGTGACAACAAGCACAGATAAAGCACTATTAAACCATTTTTTCCAATGCCCTTTTGTTCTCTTTCAAAGCTTGTACCAGGCAGTGGATGACAGACAGGTTTGCACATAAAATAAACTGGTCTGTTGGCCAGTTTAATCTGCGAGCTGGACCGGGGGGAAGGGTTGCTTTCTCATAGTACCAAATAACTTTTGAGGTTTAGTTGAAAAAAACAAACCCTTCAGTGAATTCATTATCTCTCCAGCTTTCAGCTCTCTTTCAGCCTGTAGCATATACATGCATTTCCCCAGGGCTAAGCTAATGTGTTTCCCAATTCCTACATTGCTTTAACAAGAAGAATCGAAGATGATAACAAAATGAATTCCCAAACCCATTCAGAAGCGTATGAGTTTTGAATTTAAATTATTTTGTTGTTTCAAGGTAAGAGCTATAAACAGCATTGTCTGAACCTGGTAAAAAAGCTTTGTGAAATACCTCCATGTATTATTATCAGCCATCAGTCAAATCATTTTACATTTGTGTCACAAAGAACAAATCAACCAATGCACCTTTTAGAAAATTAATTAAGAGCAAAGAACTCTGAAAGTCCACTAGCTGTTTTAGATGGGGAGTTTTCAATCATAAAATGTGAAAAAAAACCTTTAAAGAAAACCAATGAGAATATGTACATATGCTTTCTGCTGTCAAATATTTTGAATTCCTGTCAAGTCTTACTGTAATATTTTATAAACACAGAAATTGAAAAGCAAATAGTAAAATGCTGACTCATTTGTCAAAAAACACTCAGACTTGGTGTCTTGGTAATTTAGATGGTATTGCACTCTTTCAGATGCTGACCTCTCAAACATTTCCCAGGGAAGTTGTAGTGCCTTGTATGACTTTACAGACATGAAGTTTGATTTTCTTCTTAACCTGTCACAGACCCTGACAAAGCTTCAGTGTTTCATGGGTGAAAAGTAAAAATGACTGAGTTGCTTTTAAAAATGCATGAAATAACCAGTCTCCTTTGGGTGACCTCTTGAATTCCCCTGACTTTAGGTGGATAAACTTTAGAATCTACTTTAATTTAGTCATGTAGGTGTCTCCTAGTGTCAAGAAAGAAAGATCTCAAGATATCTTATACCTCAAGTTATAAGAACTGCTCTAAATTTAACAGTATCACAAAGAAAAATAAAAATTGCTTGGGTCCTGCTTTAGCTGTTTGTCTGTTGGGTATTCTTTGCTATACAGAAACTTTTCCAAGTGCACTTTGTCTGGGAGCTGAATAAAGCAAGTTTCTGATAGATGCGCAGAGTCACAGAATTGTCAAAGCTGGAGGAGGCCTTTAAGGTCACATCCAGATATCAACCCATCACCAAAACTGCAATGCCCTAAACCACCAAACCACATCACCCAGTGCCAGATTCAGACACCTCTGGAACTTGTCTAGGGATGGAGACTCCACCACCTCCCTGGGCAGTCTATTCCAATGCTTGGACACCCTAACAGTGGAAAAGTTTTTTACTAATACCTAATCCGAATCATCCCTGTTTCAGGTTAAGGCCATTTCCTCTGGTCCCTTCACTTCTGGCCTGGTAGAGGATACTGACCCCCACCTGGCTACAACCTCCCTGGATCATCCTTCCAACCCTTCTTATATATGGTTGTTACATTTGATGATTTCCAGTCAGCTGGAACTTCTCTAGTTAACCAGGACTGCTGGTAGATGAATGAGAGTGGTTTGGCAAGTTTTTCACCAGATCCCTCATTGCTCTGGAATGAATCCCATCAGGGCCCATACGTCTAATTGGCACAGCAGATCACTAACCATCTCCTCCTGGTTTAGGGGATCTTCACTCATGTCCCCATCACCAACTTCCATCTCAGGGAGCTGGGTGTCCCAAGGACAACTGGTCTTGATATTGAAGACTAGAAGAGACCCCAGCCTGCACTTCAAGCAAACCCATGTATTGCTTCTGTGAGGACAGTGTAAATAAGTTAGCTATTTGTATTTTAAATAGAATCTTCTGTTCTTTAAAGACTTCCTTACTCAAGGAAAACGAGGCTTTGGAGAATTGTATCACACACTAAAGCACAGTACTCAGCTGTTACAGCTGGTGAGGCTTTGTGTCTATTGGAGACAGACTGTCAGAGGAAAAACGGGCAGAGACAGACTCTATCTGCAAGAATTAGTCTGCTTTTAAGAGAAAAACCACTCTGTGTCAGGAAGAAAATGTTATTAAGGGACTGAAATAGCATAAAAATACAGGATATCATTTCCATGGAACTTTTTCAGTCAATTCCTGTTGATTTTGAAGATTCCAGCAAGAAATAAAAAGGGAAGAAAAACCTATGGAATTATGCTCTGGGACATCTTGGTTAGCCACTGGAAAAACACCACAAATTTTAGCCCTATCCTTGCAGAAATCAAAATTCAGATCTATAGCAGTTCACCTGCCATGAAGAAAAAATGGTAAGAGATCTCTAGCTCCACCAAATCCAGTACTTTTGTTTGTATGACAGACAACTATATGATGTAATTTCTTATCCTAAACTTACCAAAATTTTATGTTAAAATGAGTTATGGTGTTTGACTCTTATATAGGTCAGCAAAAGCTAGACTTGCTCTGTTGGTAGTTTGAAGCATTCTGTTTATAGTCCAAATTATCTACAGCAAGTTTATGTTCTGCCAATGCCACCTGGTTGTTCATGGGGCTGTACATCCTGCCTAATGATATGGGCTCTGAGCTGGGCCTCTGCCTTTCTTCAGAGCAAATTGCTAGTTCCTGATCTGATGAAGTCAGAAAGAGAAATAGCATTTTTTGATAACATTAGGGGTTTTTATAAGCTAAATATATGTTGGTGTTGGTTCATTTATTTGTTTTAATAAAGGGTTAGATACTTAATATAATATGGTTTATTGTCAGTCCATGAGGTTGAATATTTGTCTCTTGCTTAGATCAATTAATTCAATTTTTTTTGTACTAATCTCAACTTTGTACCTAAAAATTTGGACTGGGCAGATATGCTGCTAAGAGTGATAGAACACTATTATGAAATCAGGCCAATTTTGGTGAAATGTCTGGATTTCCAGATTATTTCCAAACAACACCCATGCTACTGGATCACATTGGCAGGCTAATGAAGACCTCAGTAAGTTTTTTTCTTGTGTTTTTATAGACACTACATATGCCAGTCTTTATTTACGTGGAATGATCTCTTGTTAATCAGAACAATCCCTGCCAGCAGAGTTGAAGTTTCATTTTCTTTTCTTTACTGCAAGATGCATGTTATTATGTCTGCCCTTTTGAACACATGAAACACTTTCAGCTGATAGGATATAAAAAGTTTTTTTTCTGCACAGAGTTTAACTCCCTCTTGTCTCCATTGTGTCTAAACTTTAACAAGGTAGAAAATATCAGTTTGTCACCCAGAAAGAGGTCACATCAGGAAGGCAAGCTGAGTTTCACTGTCCAAAGGGAAGAAAGGTCACAAGAAGGCAGAGAGGGTCAGACTCATGTGGGGTCTGCCCAGGGCTGCCTGTTTGATCTCTCTGGAGGTACCTGGGCTCTGCATTTGCTTTGGGTTCACTTCTCAGCAGCACAGAGAACCAGGGTAGTTAGGGCAGCAGCAGCAGCAGGGGAGATGGAAAAATCACATGTGGCAACAATGGGAGACATAGAAAGTCTCAGTGAGAGAGGAAACGCATGAACCTGTTTAAAAAAAAAAAAAATCCTTAGAAGAAAGTTTGTGCTGCTTTTATTTTTTAACAGATATGACCTTGTCATTGTAATTAACTGATTTTAAAAAGTACACCTCAGAACATACAATTTGGTAGACCTTCTGTTTTAACAACAGCTGTGACAGTTTGCAGACTTTAGGGAAGAAGGCAAAAACTTGTGGTTTGAACTTGTTTGTCATCGTAGATAGAAATGAGAGGAATAAGGGATAGATGCTCTACAGCAACAGAATTTTCCTTTTGAAATGAGTTGGATTCACCACCAGCTGGGCAACAAAACTGCATAAACCAAGTTCATCTCAACCACAAGCCATATATTAGCCATATATTATATATTGTTTTCTCAAGTTGCTATAATAATTGCTTTTTTGTGCGTGGCTTTTTTTTTCTTTTTAATGTATACAGTACACTAGAAAAACCTTCACTGAGGTGTCTTAGAGTAACTTATTAGGCCACAGTGAGTCAATCACTTGCAATTATTTCTCCTTGTCCACACTGAATGACCTGGGAGAGATTTAAAAAAGGTGGCAAAGAAAGGGTACAAATAAAGTGAAGCAAGGAGAATAAAAGTTTTCAAGATGACTGTTGGGAAATACAGTGTTTTTATTTCTGTTCTGGCAGTAAGTGCACACGGTAAATCATGAGTTAAAAAAAGTATTAGAATCATAGAATCGTTAAGTTGGAACAGACCTTGAAGATAATTAAGTCAGTTTTGCCATTCAGTGCCTGGATTTACAGCCTTAGAGAGTATCTTATGGAAGAGTTTTTCATAATTAAACATCTGAAGAGGTTTTTTTGGTGTGTGTTAGTGCATTCACATGGCATCAGAATGATTCCAGTTTGGGTCATTGGACAGACTGGAGACCTCAGATCTACAGAAACAAACATCTGTCACTTCAACTGCCTCGGTGACAGACAGCTGTAGAAGGTCACTTTCCATCACATGGCCAACGATTAGAAAAAGAAGAATGTAGTTTGGTGGTGGGATTTACTGACATTGACTGACAGAAAATTGAAGGCCGAGGAAAAGAATTCTGGAGTTTCTTCCAGCTCTATACTGTCTGCATTAACACTTTTTCCTGGTCATGACAATATATTTCTCTATTTTCATTCCCTCACTTTTCAATACTCTTCTCAGGGTACATCTAATCTTACTATAAATCTATCTATCTATCTATCTATCTATCTATCTATCTATGTTTTAATAATTCTGCATATTGTTGTAACACTTGGTTACATCTCTCACTGTTTCCTGTATTTGTTTCACTCTTATTTTCTTACATACTTCCATACTTTTCTGTTTACCCTTCTGATCTTGGCTTCTTAGTAGATCAGTCAATGCTTTTTG
>VXBX01009825.1:66619-100502 GCA_013400415.1 Scytalopus superciliaris | reverse complement strand
TGCTTCTGGGGTGTTTATGTTGCAAATCGACTACTAATTACAAATTCAGCAATTCTTGTGATGATTAGTTGCAACAGAAGTAATCCCTGGCTGACAGAGCCTCTCAGTTTTCTAAATAAGGTGGTAGATACAATGAATGGTGGCTCATCTGTATCTACATGACACAAAATGTAATTCAGAGCAGAAAGAATGGTTTGTCCATAGTACCAAACTCCACAAAACTTCATCTGAACATGTAAAATTTAAATTTAATTTTCAAATATATATTTTTATATATAGATTTATTTACAAAATTGCAAACATCTCTACCCCTATCATTAAGAACCTGGCATCTTTCAAAATCCTTGTCCTATTTTAAGGACTGGAACCACTAGTATTTATATGTAATTGAACTGTAAACACCTTTATTTAAAAAAAAAAATAAAAAAATCTTCCACTCCTCTCAATCCTGTTACTGGAGAAGTATCAAATATATTAATTGAAACTTTCAAAATCACATGTAATGTGAAGTAGGTGGATAAAGAGACTACTTTATCATCAGTACAATTTAAGCTTTATAATTATAAACCTTTAAATTCCTACAAGTCAAATTATTAAACCTCTTTGTGTAGTTGTTCTCACCAAGTAACCCCATAATGACCAGTTGTGTGCGTTTTTTTTTCTCCTGCAATATCCATCCCTAAGGAATGCACACAATATGTTACACATGATATCCTGTGTCCAAGAAGCTCAAGCAATCTCAACAGAATTGGTTCCTGTTTGTTTCCTTATTAATAAACCATTCAAATGCTTCCATACCTGTGCATCTCCAGAGTTTTAAGGCAGACCAAATGACACTTGTTTTGTTCTACTCTAGAAACTTAAGTGGTTGTTCTTAGTCAGCTTTTTATGTTCTGTCCTTTAATAAACCTAGTGAAACCAGTCATCTCCTATATATCAAAGAAACTATTTATCTTCCATACAATCATGAAAGCAGCCTCCAAAAATCCTATTTGAAGGTTGTAACGAGTCAAGTCGTGCTTTTTAAGGAAGAATATGATTTAAGTTCTGTTCACTGTACAAACAGTTCTTAGGAGGAGTTGTTTTTCCTGAATACAGCAGCTAGAAATTCTTGTGTACAATTCTTGCCACATTGACAAACAGAGCAGAGACCATAAACTCTAGCTGGGACTCCATGCACTTGTAATGACACCTGGTAGATTAATGAACAAGTAGATCAAGTAGAGTATTTTTCCTCCAGAGCAGGCAGGCTGTAGATTTATCTTTTAAACAAGAAGTATTTTCCTGCTTTTTCTCCCCTGGAAACAGAGAAAAATATTTGCAGCCATGGCTATGTTAATAAGAAGGTATGGACTGACGATGCTAGAAACACCAGCTCTTATCCCTTGGGACTCAGAAGAAAAGTCTGTTTCATCACAAACTCAACTCAGGAGAAATACAAATATATTTTTGGTCTAGAATCATGGGTTCTTATTTCTGATTTCTGTACTAGAACAGAAGGATTTTTTCTTGGCACTGCAAGTAGTAGTTGGTTCAGGCTGAGCAACTTTGTAGGTGTAGTTAAGGGTGAAATCTTTAAAGAAGGAATTGGCAATTCCCATGAACCTCTCACCCACTGGCAGTTAGCAATAATTAAGAAAAATTAGTTATCTTTCCATTGGATGTCCATGACAAGGCGTTGGCAGCAGGGTTTGAAGGAAAACCTCTGTGAGGAGAACTCTGGGTCTGCCTCATGCTGGACACAACCAGTTCCATTACATTCCTGCCAGTTCTACAGTGGCCCCACCACAAGACCACAGGACACATCCAAGACTATCATCAGCCAAGCTGGTGGCACTGCTGTGAAAATGTATTTAAGAAAGGGCAGAAAACAGTGCAGTGGAGCAGGTAATTCCCTGCAGCCCATGGACAGACCATGATGGTTCAGATATCCACATGGGAGCCTGTAAAAGACACAGTTCTGGGGGAGGTGGACGTGTCGTGAAGGAACTGCAGTCCTTCATTTTTACATTTATATATATATTACATATTTGAATATATATGTGTATATACATTATTGTAAGTTAAATTTATGGCATCCCATACAGTAGCAGAAAGCTGACCCACACTTTTCATTGTTTAATATAAGAGTACATGACATGATTAAAGACTGTTCAAAGTGAGGAACATCGGCTGTGCTATACCTCTTTCAGCCCAAAGTGCAATCTCTTTTGCTATGTAAAAGCTATTAAAAGTCCAAACCCAGTGAAGATTCAAACAGAATTGTTAGCATTCCACATATGATTGATTGGCCATTGCAATTTGTTGAAAACCAGATGGGCTTTTAGATAGCCAATTGTATAACTACGGTCAGCAAACAAAGAGGGGCCAACAAAACACATAAGCTTAGAAGCTAATAACTTTTAAAGACTCAAAAACTCACACATACCAGGCAATTTAATCATAAGAGTGCAAATTGTGACCTCTGAGAGGGATGTGGCAACCTGGAAATCAGGAAGATAGCAGTGACATCATGCACTACTATTTCTTTGCTAGACGACCAAGAAATGATGACATTGTTTGTGTGACTTGCTGTAGTTTGAGGTCATAATGTGACCTAACTCTTTTGTTGTTTCCAGATTTCAGCAAACCTCTCTATTGTATGTTTATTGCTCTAAGAAATGTGCAGAATTCAGAAACCTACATGCCCTGCTATAGCACAATATTCCACAAAACCTGGTGAATTTTCTCTTATCCACTCTCTTTTCATCCTACTTATTTTCCTAAGATGTGACTGAATCTGTCCCAGCAATTAAGAAACATTTCGTTTCTTAGAATGTTTTGAATGGTTTGAATGAATGGAAATGGTCCTTGTTCTCTCACCATTAGAATCTACAGCAGATCTAATGACTGAGTTGTCAATGAAAGCTGCACAAGATTTTTTTTGTGACACTCTTGCACCAGGTTTTGGGTGAAGGACTAAAAGTTTCCAAGACATGGTGAACATGATTTTTGGCATTGAATTTGTTGAAGGGACAGATTTGGAGATTTCCAAGTGAGAAATCTGTGGCACTTTGCTATGCCTATGTGCATATATGTGTGCGTATGTATAAAAAAGGGAGAGAGAGCTTATATCCCTCTATATATGTATATAAATAGATGTTTAATATGTATAAGATTTATATTTCACTTCTTCTGCTCACTTCTGGTCAGTAGCTGCTAGACCTGCCTACTACTATTAACCAATACAATGCAGCAGATGAAGATAAAATTAATGGCACCCATTGACCCTTCTATTTTTTGGCCTTTAAATTTTTATGAGAGGATTTCAGAGTCATAAAATTTAATGCTGTTTTTCATTACAGATTTCTTGTGCTATATTTGTCATCTACAATAAATAAGATTTTGTGGATTGATACGATCCTGAACAGCAACAACATCAAGTCATATCTGAGCCTAAATTATCTCTACTTTCACTAGAAAAGGGAAATCCAAACACTACAAAGAGACTTATTAAGAAAAGCAATCACATAAAATGTATAATTAATGGTGTCAATTCCTTACAGCGATCATCTTTAATCATTTGGAAATTGAAAGTTGTTCAGATTCCTCTGAAATAAACCCGTTTTCTTCCTGTGTTGTGTGTCAGTCCTGGGTTAGTTATTGCACTCAGCTAGAGTCTAATAGCAGTGTTGTGTGGAGCAGAATCGATGTCTTACTGTATGTAGTGAATGCACAAGTTAATTGCTCTTTATAAATGAAATATGTTTTTTTACAGTACACTGGGAAGCAATGATTATTAAATAGCTACATTTATAAATATGACCATGTTGAGAAGTAATTGCTTTATATCATCACCAGTGCACTTAAAATAAATAAAAATATTTTGCTTTCCCTTTTATCAGAAAGAGAAAAAAAGGAATATCCTTTTCTTTTTTTTTTAAGAATATAAAAAGTGAGAGTGAGACTATAAATGAGTTTAAAGCATGTATGAAATATTAAGTACATTTTAAGAAGCCATTCCTATTCAGTTGGGTGGCAATACCCTGTATTGTATTCCTCCTGGAGGACACTCAACCAAATTTTAAATAATTGTATTTTCTTTATATACTGAAAAGGAACTAATAAACTGTTAACCAGGTCAGGTATTTGGTAATCAGATGAGGAGGAGATATTTTAGCTGAGTGTTAAAGATTGTTTAAAAGGTGTCAGATGCTTCACCAGTAAATTGAATTGGAAATAAAAGGCTTAATCCACTTTTTGCAGACGTTAGAGGTTAAAGTATGTAGTTTTCATATAGATCATCTATTGACCTTGAAATACTCTAAGTGGAAATCTGTATGGTCATGCCTGCAATCACAATTTGCATAGGAAAGATTCACTTGAAACCATGAAACTGTTAATCATTCTCCTGAAATTTGGTGTTGTGTAGGTAGTTTAACTTCCAGAATACAGAACCACATCACTGAAAAAGTATATATATAACTAAATTTGACAGCCAGGATGTTTATTTTATCTACTTAGGCTGTTTTTGAAAGTTAATGTAAGTGTCTTTCAGAAAACCCAAGTTTGTTGAATAGTTAGTGGACATAAGCTTAAAGCCACCTAAACCAATCATTTTGCCTGACCTCAAACCATAAGGGATATAAACATGAGCGTGTACAAAATAATATTTACATGCATATGATCTTAGAACATTTAGGTTGGAAAAGACCTTTAAGATGATCCAATCCAACCCTTAACTCAGAACTGCCAAGCCTACCACTAAACCATGTCTTCAAGTGGTACAGCTACACAGCTCTCAAATCCCTCCAGGGCTGGAGACTCCACCACTACCCTGGGCAGCTGTGCCAGGGCTTGGAAAACTTTACAGTGAAAATATTTTACCTACTATCCAATCTAACCCCTCCTGGCATGACTTGGGGTCTTTTCTTCTTGTCCTATTCATTTTTTCTTGTGAGAAGAGACTGAGCCCAACCTCAAGATATGAAACTAAACTTGCCCCAGGCCTGGTCCCTGGAGAACACTGCTGGTGACCAGCTGGATGTAACTCCATTGCCCACCACTCTCTGGGCCCAGACATGCATAAGCTTTTCACCCAGCAGTGTACCCATCCAAGCCATGGGCAGCCAGTTTCTTCAGGACAAGGCTGTGGGAAAGGTGTCAAAAGCTTTCCTAAAGTCTAGGCAGAGCAGATCCACAGCCTTTCTGTCATCCACTGGCAATAGCCATATTATTAAGCTATGAAGCAGAATTCAGTTTTCATGCTAAACTGAAGAAAAACCCCAACAAGCACTCAACCCTTTGTTTATTTGTGGCTTGTTTAGACAGCTAAAAACTGGTTTTGTGCAGAAGAAGTCATTGCATATAAAATGTTTCCTAAAAATGCTAAAATTCTTGCCTTTGCCAAAAGGAAAAGAACCTCTTAAATCTTGTGCATTTAAATTTCCTTTCTTTTTGGAAAGACCAGTTTCTGGGATGAACTCTAGTACTCTCAGCCCATAGGAATTATTTTCCAGACCCTCCACCAGCTCTGTTGCCCTTCTCCATGCATGCTTCAGCACCTTAGTGTCATTCCTGAAGTGAGGGGCCCAGAACTGAAAACAGGACTCGAGGTGTGGCCTCACCACTTCAGGACACTGGTTTGGAAGAAGCAGCCCTTAAAAGCAAAGGGGACCAGGAAGGCTGGATATACTCTAAGAAATCCAGAACACAGGAGTGGGCCATCCCTATGTGCTGAAAGATGAGCCAGTGGGGAACAAGACTGGCCTGGCTGAGCAGGGACCTCATGCCACTGCATTTAAAGATGCTGTTTCATGTAGAAAGAAATTTAGAAAGGCAAAAGGTCAGTAAGAACTTAATCCTCTCACTTTTGTAAAGGATAATAAAAGGTGGTTTTATAAATACATTAATGCATTAATAGCAAAATCAGGGCCAAGGAAAACCTCCTTTCTTCACTGGGCAGTGGGGGAACATAGTCACCAAGGACAAGGAAAAAGCTGAGGTACTTAACACCTTCTTTGCCTCAGTCTTAGACAGTCAGTCTGGTTATCCTCAGGGCAACTGCTCCCCTGAGCTGGTAGACACAGATTGAGAGCAGAAGAGTCCCCCTGTAATCCAGGAGGAGGTAGTCAGTGACCTGCTGAGCCACTTAGATGCTCAAAGGTCTATGGGACAGGATGGGATTCATCCTAGGGTGCTGAAGGAGCAGGTGGAAGAGCTCCATAAGCCATTTTCCATCATGTATCATCAGTCCTGTCTAACTTGGGAGGTCCCAGATGGCTGGAGGTTGGCCAATGTATTGCCCGTGCAGAGCTCCAGGTTGTGGGCTGAGTGGCTGGAAAGCAGCTGTGAGATGTTGGATCTGTAAAACTATTGTTAGGTGGGAAGCAACTCGTGTGTGTGTCTGTGTGTGTGCAGGGGGAAGGAATGGGTCAAACCTCACAGAGGTGGGATGGTGTCATATCCCTCATGGCAGGGGAGAAACTCTGGAGCAGCTGCTGGTCAAAGGCAGCCCAGGAAAACTTCAACACCTCACACCTCCAGCCCCTATCCCAGGCTCAGATTGGCAGGGACAGTGGGATCACTGCCCCTCACCCTGCCCTGGGTGGCCAGAATGGCCACTGGCCTGGAGGTCCTGCCTGGAGCAGAGTAGTCACAAGGGCTGGATCAGATAAAACCATAGATATGTACTCTCCATGTGGTTGCAGCCCTGCCATCTGGACATATGAGAGCTGGTCCTCCACAAGGATCCCATGGTACCTAAAGAATAATCTGTTTCTTTCTCCTTCTTCTCTCTTCTGGCTCCCTCCTCTTCTCTTTCTTTGCTCCTTTCTTGATGTTTTGGGTAGCTTAAACCTGGCGAGATCAGATCTTGCTAAGTTGTGAGGGTTGTGCTAGACAGTGCTTTGGTGGAATGCTTTGTTTTGATTGTGTGACATCCTTTTGAAGTTTTTCCAAGTGCTCTTATTTTCTCACCCAAATTATCAACAAAAGTACCTCTTGAGTAAAAGTATGTGGTGGAAAAAGATCTGGGTGGCTGAACATCAGCCAGGAGTGTGCCCAGGTGGCCAAGAAGGCCAGTGGCATCCTGGGCTGTACCAGGAAATGTGTGGCCAGTGGGACCAGGACAGGGATTCTCAGCCTGTCCTGGGCACTGGTGAGGCCACACCTCGAGTGTTGTGTCCAGTTCTGGGCCCCTCAATTCAGGAAGGGCATTGAGGTGCTGGAGCAAGTCCAGAGAAGGGCAATGAAGCTGGGGAGGGGTCTGGAGTGCATGTCCTATAAGGAGCAGCTGAGAGAGCTGGGGATGTTGGTCATCTTGACTTTAAGAGGCACAGAAGTTTAAAGGAGCTAGCAATTTTCACAATTAAGTGTGGGTTGTGATATGCTATTTCTTTCCATTAAATCAGGTTGCCTTGGTGGCTTCACAAGTCCTTACAACAGATAATAAGTTTCAGATTACATTAGAAAGATAAATAGCAGACCTTTCTGCATGTAGCATTATAAGTTAGTAGAAAATTTATAGAAATGCTGTATAAAACTTTCCAAACTTTAGAGTTACAGGAAAAATAATAGCCTTTCCTGTTTCTGTCATCTGCATTTTGACAGATTGCAAATATAAGACAAACCAAATTCATAACACATAAATCTATTTCTCTTGTTCCAAACACAAATTCTTCCTCCTCCAACTCCAAATAACACTACTTTGAGGCATTCAGGATTCAAACAGTGGTTTAAATAACCCACACATCAAGTAAAATGCATGAGAGGCACTGAGTGCAACCTACCATTTCTGTGCATCACCTGAATTCCACGGGAGCACGTGATATTCATGAGGGTGTAGGAGGGGTGTCAGTACCTCTGTACCATGCCTTTACTTCTGGTGAGTAAATTAATTAGTGTAAAACTAATTAGTAAATCAGAAATTTCATTCAGCTATTCGCAGTACAGACACAATCTGTTCATAGAACCAGAGAATGACCAAATGGTTTGGGTTGGAAGGGACCTTAAAGACCATCTATTTCCACCCCCTGCCATGCGCAGGGACACCTTCCACCAACCCAGGTTGCTCCAAGCCCCGTCCAACCTGCCCTTGGACACTTCCAGGGATCCAGGGGCAGCCATAGCTTCTCTGCCCAAACTGTGCCAGGGCCTCACCACCCTCACAGGGAAGAATTTCTTCTTAATATCTAATATAAATACACCCTCCTTCAGCTCAAGGCCATTAATACTTACTAATATTTTGTCCCAGCTCAGTGAGAGCATCTTACCTGGATGGAAATGCCCTGTGTGATGTGAGGGCAAGATTTGAATGGGCATCAACAGGAGTGGGGAAAGAAGCAGGACATGTCTGCAGAAAGCTATTACTGGACTACTGTACCTAGTTCTGGTGTCTAATCTTCTGAAAAACTGGAGACATTTCTGAGAAATTGTATAAAGCTGTCCTATATTCTTAAACATATGCCATGTGGACAGAGATCACACAAGCTCAGTGTACTCAATCTGCTCCAGGAAAAGACCAGAAGGGAATTTACAATTATCTGTAAGTACTTATGCAGGGAAAGACCTATTTCACTAAACATTTCCACATAGGCATCACAAAATCCAGCAGCTGGAAATTAAAATCGGGCTAAGCCTAGTTAGCAGGAACTGGGAGGAGTAGTGCAGTTCTGCCTGAGGAGGCAGCTGGTTCCTCCACACCTGGCAAATCCTGGCTTCTGCTTTAAAAATAAAGCTGGTTCACATATCTTTTACAGGCTCATGCAGTCATTCCAGCACAGCCAGTGGCACTATCTGGAAAAATGGGGGTCAGTATCTAATCAAAAAAGTGGCAAACAAATCAACTTATCACAACCAGCAGGTTCATGTGGACTAGACTGAGTCAGTGGTGAGAATCAGTGTCACTTATCCTGTGTGTATCTTGCTGTCTGAGGTTCTTCAGCATCTCAGGCTGTGCTTATCTCTCCTGCATGGATGTGACAAGATCCAGCTCTATAGCTCCTGGTGTTGTCTAGTTTTTGCTGCTATAAGCTTTGGTACTGCTTTTCCAGAGGCACAGTTTTCCAAAGGTCAATACCAACACAAGTCAGTGCTTTCCTTACGGCACCCCTGTCGGACTGCTGTTGCTTCAGGCAATTCTGTCCCAGAGGACCTTAAGCCAAGAGAAGGAGAAAAAGGAATCTCCACTGACATGTTAACGCAGCTGTGCTAGAGAAATACCCACTGAATGGACTGGAGGGGAAAAAAACCCCAAACAACAGTGAAACACCCTGTTTTGTATTTTAGAAATTACTCAAAATTTCTGTGGCTTTAACAGGACTGGGGAAAACATAGAACTTAATTCCTGTAAAATCAAAGTCTAAAATTTTGACCTTATCTGCTGCCCTTTCTGCCCTTCAGGCTATCATCTTCAGGCTGGGAATACTGGAAAAGGTGGGACTATCCGAGTAATAAGAAAATAATGGCAAGAATGTGCAGTTTGCAGGTGTTGTATGGTCACTTAGGGAACCATAGCCTGTGGCATAATTTAGACCACATCCAAAGGCTGCAATAATCCTTTCCTAAGTTCCAGAAGTTTGTCAAAGTATCATTTTGAAAATGAATGATTTACAGTTGGCTCCTTGTCAGCCTTCCACCTCTCTACCTGTAAGAAATCAGAAGAAAGTAAGAAATCCAGCCAAAAAAACCCCAACATGTCCCAGTTGGGTAGTACATTTATAGAGAGGAACACTGTGATTTTTTCAGAGAAATGATGGACTAAGAATTTTGTTAGGGAATATGACATTAAGGAGCTATTGTAGCAAAATATTAAACACTTTATTTTTACCACTAAAAATATTACAATGAGATTAAATACATAACAAAAAGAGGTTAAAGAGTTAAAACATTTTACTTTATGTAGGTTTTTTCTTTTCTTTTTTTTTTTCCGGCAAAGGTAGAAAGAACTGCAGATGGAGAAGTTAGTGCCTGAACTAAGTTTTATACATCACATTACTTAAATAACTATGTATTCTGTGTATACAAGGAGTTATTTAGCAGCACATATGTTAACATATCCTAGATCTTCGTTCATGAAGCCTAGCCATGATGATGTTAACATATGACTTTTAAAAATGCCAGCTATGAAACTAGTAACAAATAACAACACAAAAAGCAGCCCAAAGGAGCAAAATATTTGGTATATAAGCAAAATCATTAGCATAAGAATATTCTGCTCCTTAGCATAAAATGTTTACTTTTAATTTGAAGCAGTAGGTATTGCATGAGAGAATTATTCATAAATAAGTGATAAACCTGTATGAGTGTATGCACACTCTCACCAGCAAGTGTATCCAGCTTCTTCCTGAAAAACAGAGTTGTAATTACCACGGAGGACATCATTTTATGCTAAAAGTAATTCTTAACAGTCTCTTGAACAATCTTGTTCACTTGTGTGTGTTCACTGTGTGGAGAGCTGGTACAAATGAGAGTTCTGGAGGAAAGCAGGATTGTGCTATGAGGGCCCAGACTACTCTGCATGAGAAGCAGAAAATTGGGTTGAAGACAGTCTCTTGTCCTTGAGACAACTGAAAGATCATACCCTCAATTCAGCATCTTATTTCTTATTGTGGAGTTGTAGGAATGTGATATATATATATATATATAAATATATGTGAATATGTATTTCTTTCTAGTGGAAGTTACTGAACCTTCTAGAATGAGACAAAACGACATCTAGCATGTCAGCACACAAAGAAATAAATGTATGAACAAAAAGCCAGTAAGTTCTGAACTTGTTCAACCACTTGCATGCTGGAATTTTAAAACTTTGACTGCCAGCAGTGTCATGGACACGGGTTGCCCAGAGAAGTTGTGGATGTCCCTTTCCTGGGAGTGTTCAAGTGTTGGATGAGACTCTGGGCAACCTGGTCTGGTTTAAGGTGTCTGTGCCCTTGCCAGGAAGTTAGAGCTGGGTGATCTTTGAGGTCCCTTCCAACCCAGACCATTGGATGTTTCTGTTATCCTGTTATTTTATTTAACAGGTTAAAATATCACATTTTTTTAAAACACTGTTCATGGTTAACTTGAGTCTAAAATGAGCTTCTTAAGTTGCAATTATGGATAAGTAAAATCTATCTGCATGTAAAACCAAGAGGATTCTACTTCTAATATTGGGCCACGTACAGGAATGCAAGAAGGTTCTGATCTAGCTGTTGCTGGGTGCACACAAGAATTATGAAAGGAGCACCAAATTCAGCTGATTCACAGATGGTTTGTGGGCGCCTTCAGGGATAAGAGCTTTAATAACTGGGCAAAAATATGTAATAAATGTGAGGGCAGAATGCAAGTAAATGGCAGATACATGAGAAATACATGATAGAAGGCATATAAACTGTAGGATAATGCAAGATGCAATTTTAGGAGAACTCACATCCATTTGTGTAGAAAGAACCACAATTCACTCTGGATTTTGACTATCAAAAAGCTGGATTTTATTATGCTATGTGATCAACAATACATCCTTTTACACTTATTGCTTGAGTAGTAAAGGATCCTGTGTAATGAACTCAACACAGAGGGAGGGTCTGTGTCTCAGCAAGACAAAGAACATCTAGAAGAGATGAAGTCAGAAACAGTTCGGAGCAGATAATTATGATTAACAGAGAAATAGTTATGTGAGACAACAGGAGTAAATTTCAGGAATAACATCCACAGCCATTCAGGAAGAAATATCCTGGGAAATAGAAGACAATTTGGGGGGGTTGTTTGCTCCTCCTTGTTTGTGATTGTACTTCATAGAATCCTAGAATGGTTTGGCTTAAAGCTTCAACCCCTTGTCATGGCCGGGGACACCTTCCACTGGACCAGTTTGCTCCAAGTTCCATCCAACCTGGCCTTGAACACTTTCAGAGATGGGACATACAAAGCTGCTCTGGATAACCTGATCCAGTGTCTCACCTTTCTCACAGTAAAAAATTTATTCCTAATATATATTTTAAATTGAACTTCTTTCACGTTGAAGCAATTTCCCCCTTGTTCCGTCACTCCAGGCCCTTGGCAAAAGTTCCCCACCAGCTCCCTTGGAGCCCCTTTAGGTACTGGAAGGCCCTGGAACCTTCTATTTTTCATGCTGAACAGCCCCAGTTCTCTCAGCCTGTCTCAGAGCAGAGAGCTCCAGTCCTCTCAGCTCCAACAACTCCACATCCTTCTTGTGCTGGGGGTCCCAGAGCAGGACACAGCACTGCAGATGGGGTCTCACAGGAGTGGAGTAGAGGTGCAGAATCACCATATTCCAGGTAACCAGGTCTCCCACTTCATTCCAGGGATGGGCCACGTTTCCCCTAGTCTTCTTTTCACCAGTTATGTACCTACAGAACCTTTTCATGTTGCCCTTGATGTCCCTGGCCAGATTTATTTCTATCCAGGCTCTCGTTTTCCTAACCCAGTCCCTGGCTGCTCAGACAATTTCTCTGTATTCGTCCCAGTTGACTGCCACGAGGAGAAAAGTGAAGTAGTGGTGTATAACATGTACATAATTCAAACTGAACTGGATAACTGTGGCATTTAAGGAGAGAAGAGATGCAGAACAAAGACACCATGTTAGCACAACCCAGAAAAAACCCCAATGATACAGATATGATCTCTAAGGCAGGCACTGGGATGGGAAAAGTTAAACATTTCCATATAAACAGGACACTTTCCACAGTCAGGCTTTTCTTACAGAACCTATCATTTTATCATTTTTTAATTAGGCTGGTTTAATTTATTCATGATTGTTATTAAATTTACAATACTTTTCAGCTCTTAAATAATTCCTGTATTTTATCCTGAGGCAAAATCTCTTTAGCCTCTGGCACTTAAACTCAAAGACTTCTCACTCATCTGCGGTAACCACACTATCTGACTTGAAACAAAAGAATAAAAACATGGTGCCACACAGGGCAGATATCCAAGAGTGTTATAATTTAATACTTTGGCCACTCATCTTGGGAACAGTTTGTGCCATTCATCAGCATGGAAGCTTTATTTCATGCTGTCACTGGGGCATCTTTGTACTACCTGATGACATCCAGCTCAGATAGTCATGTTCAGGCAGAGCTGCTTGTGCTTCTGCCCAGTGATACAGGCTCTTTTACAGGGCAGTTCAAAGCAAAAATCCACTCTATGCCCTTTGAATCATGCACCTAAAAAGCATTTCTCTGTTCGATGATCAGAGAGGAAGGTTTAAAGGTTGAAGCAAGTCAGTCAGTAGGAGTGAGGCTGCTCAAATAGGGTCATTAAAATTTTTCACCACTCTATTCCAATTTTTTTTTCTTTCTACAGTAGCATTGGTCTATATAAATCCATGAAGTAAGACTCAAGGACTAGCAACATGAATAAAACACATAATTTGCAGTTAATTTCTATTCTTTTTTTCTCCTCAGGAAAAATTGTGTGTGTATTGAGCAGTCCTTTGATTTCTAGGGTTCAGTTTGAAGACATTAATTTCCATTTTTGTTCTTCATTTTGTTGTTTTCTTAGAAAATATTTAGTCTTCTGTGTTGGTGAAAGAAAGACAAGGCATTAACTTGATATAAAGCACAGGGTGATAATGAATTTGTTGACCCTTAGTTTGCAGACACGTCTCTGTCTCTTACTTATACAAAGGTTATTCAAGTGAGAGACAAGTTGCTTTCATTATAAGAATAAAGCTAAAGATCACAAATCTCCTTCCACATCTTTAGTTGTTCATTTTGTGTTTGCAGATGTAACCCATTCATGTCAAATAATACTTCTTGATTCTTCATAGGAAATCCCTGAAGGACTAAAAAAGAAGCAAGTTTTCTCATTATGAGAATTTAAATATGGGGGGAAAACAGTTACAACTTGTAGCTGTTCAAAATGTATATGACAAACCTGCTCCTGAGCTTTGGCCATCGAGCTGAGGAAAAGGTATATCCTTTCCCAGGAACTCTCCAGAGACCCCTTAAGAGGTGCAGAGAGGGTTGTGGTTGCATGGTTGAGTTCTATTGCTCTGCAGGGGAGAGTGCTCAAGTGTAATTCAGCTCCAAATAAATCCTGCTAAAATTTAAATACCTGCATGCCAATGTCTGGAGATGTTGTAGCTGCCTAGCCTCCCATTTTCATTCTGCAGAGATTGAATAAACAGTCACTAGCATCTTGAAATTCCTGTAGCTTATCCTGGTTACCTGTGCTCAGTCAGGTGAGTCACCCTCCATATTCTGTTCACTGCATTGCCTGTTTCTCATTCAACCTTTTCCCTCAACTGTTTTTGCTAAAACCGAGTTTCAGTCCTTTTTCCAATCAAATACAAGGAATAACATGAGATCTGTGCCACAGTCTGACAAACTGAGGATGCAACTCCTTTTAGGACAGTAATATAATGTTTTGTCAATACAGCAGAGCTCCTGAGTGCTCTACCTGAGAACTGCACTCAGCTTCCATTTCATAAAAAACTGTTTGGCTCAGTGCAAAAGAAATTCCTGTTACAAAATGAAATGTATTTCGTGTGGAGAGTCAGGGGACTTAGCCGTGAACATTTGTGTTACCTGACTTTGATAAGACACACGACTTTCCAGGAAAAAAAAAAGGAAAAATTGTTATGCATTTCTATTCTGCTTTACCTATCTTATGATTTTATTCTTCTGTATCTACAACTTTATTTTTCTTATATGATTTTCACTAACGTGTAATTTGTACACAGATATTTTATCTTTAAAGACTGAGTCAGAAAGGTAAAAGAGTAAATTTTCTTTTTGTAAAAGGAAATGTTGCTTCGTTCTTCACAAAAATGATACTGAATTCCTGAAAATGGCCTTTCTGCAAAGCATCATCTGATCTCCCTGACCAATGAAGGAACAATCTATTAGTTTTCTTTTTTTTTTTGTCAGGTGCTGTTTCATTTCATGTTCTCCATTCAAACAAAAGCATTTTCATACACTATTGGGTTTTTTTTAACTTATTTGGTAAATGCCAATTTATTTATGTCCCTTTTCCTGTACTTCAAATTCCTCTGTGGAAGAATGAGGTTCGTCTGTAACCCCAAGTTTTATGATCAGATGGGAAGCCATGTATGTAAAATTTTCTGTCACACATAAGCTTCTAAGACACCCTTTTGGACAAAACTGACTCAGTTGTTTTGTTTTGGGTTTTTTTTAACATGAGCACATGCCAGTTATAATTTAGAGACTGGGTTATGAATCAAGGAGCAGAAGACATTTGTTCCAGCCTTTCTTCAGCTGCAGACCTTTCAGATTTCCAGCTTCCTCTCTCATGAGAAGACTTTCACCATTCACTTTCAATTAGCTGGAAAAAAAATTTTCTCTCTTGGGAATTTCACAAACAAAAAAAAAAAAAAAAAAAAAAAAAAAAGAAAAAAAAAAAAAAAAAAAAAAAGAAAAAAAAAAAAAAAAAAAAAAAAAAAAAAAAAAAAAAAAANGAAAAGAAAAGAAAAGAAAAGAAAAGAAAAGAAAAGAAAAGAAAAGAAAAGAAAAGAAAAGAAAAGAAAAGAAAAGAAAAGAAAAGAAAAGAAAAGAAAAGAAAAGAAAAGAAAAGAAAAGAAAAGAAAAGAAAAGAAAAGAAAAGAAAAGAAAAGAAAAGAAAAGAAAGGAACCAATAAGATTTTAAAACTTTAATAAATTATAATGCCATTTTGTAATCTAAAACTATTTCGAAGCTGTTCCACTCATGAACCAATGAGCTGAATGCATCACAAGTCTCAGTGCATTTTATCCTCACATGATCTTTGTGATGCAAAACACTCAGAACTAATTATTCCATTGAAGCCCTAGATAGAATCTCAGAATATTTAAGCCTGGAAAATACCTCCAACATGACCAAACACCACCATGTGAACTAAACCAGATCACCAAGTGCCATGTCCAGCCATGCACGAGACAGACTAAATGTTGTACTTGACATCATGAGCAAAGTGAGCTTGGAAATATACAGTTCTTTTAAGCTGTTGAATGTCAGTGTCCACTTGTGGATGCATTCCCTTTAAGTGTTTCTGGAAACAATATTCTCAAGACTCAGACTGCATGAGAAGATCAGAGAAGGCGCTAAATGGACTGGTTTCAAGAAGGTCAGACTGGGTTAAGTGCTTTGTCTACAGACTTTGATTGAGTTCCTTTACATGTGCTGTTGGAATCAGTGTGAAAACTTCAATGTAGCCTTTTATTTGCTTTCCAAGGACTATCCATTTGTCAATTGGCCTTTTCTTTTTTTTTTTCCTTTTTTCCCCCCTTTTTTTCCTTTCTGCCCCCCCTTCTCCCCTTTTCCTTTCCCTTTCTTTCCCTTTCTTTCCCTTCCTTTCCCTTCCTTTCCCTTCCTTTCCCTACCTTTGCCTTCCCTTCCTTTGCCTTTCCTTTCCTTTCCTTGCCTTGCCTTGCCTTGCCTTGCCTTGCCTTGCCTTGCCTTCCCTTCCCTTCCCTTCCCCTTTTCCCTCCCCTTTTCCCTCCCCTTTTCCCTCCCCTTTATCCTCGTCTTCCTTCTCTTTACTTTATTTATATTTTATTTTGTGTTAGTTTTTTTTTTTCATTTTGTTTCTCCTTTTTCACTTCTTTTTCTTTTCATTATTATTTTTCTTCTTTTCCTTCTCTTATTTTTTCTTTTCCCTGTTCTTTTCCCTTTCTGCTCTAGCAAAAGCACTTTTTAGGAACCAGAGAGATCAAATTCCACCAGTAGAACAAAAGTGATTTCCTGTGGGGAACGTCACTGCTAATATGAGATGGCCAAGAGCAGATGCTGGTTGCTTCAGGCTGCCCTATGATATTCTTTTAATCCTTGACAGTGCATCATGGGTACTGGGAGGACTGCACTCATGCAGATATCGTTCATGAGGATTTGAAGTCAGTAACAATATTGCAAAATTCATGCTGTCCTGAATAAACTGCACAGTAATAGTCTTACCCACTGCACAAGGCTTTTAACAAGGCTCCAGCTGAACGAGACGTGGAATTCAAAACAGATGAAGCATAAAGAACCATAAATATTGCACAATGGCTCCAAAAATGGTCATAAATGACTGCATAGATCCTAATTGTCCTTGTTTTGTATATAGATTTAGCAGTGCAAACACCAGTGTTGTACCATCAGCACTACCAACATGCATTTATAAACTAACCTCGGGAAACAGTGCAGGGAAAAGATGTTCGGTTATTATTGCATGATTTAGACCCAGAAAGGACTAAAAGAACTAGAGTTCATCTGGCAACACACTGGGCTCATTAACTCTATTAAAGTAACTATTTATGTAGAAAAACACAACAAAAATTAACCACAGAAAAGAAACCCCCCAAAAAAACTGAATAAGGTGTGTGAAATCCGGATGCTGCATATATGCAATGCATAGGAGACTGTGCTGCCGGAAGGGTTGCCATGGAGACTGAAGGATGGCAGTAAAAATGCAATAGGATCTGGGAGTAAGGTGTTGAGAGCATCCCATGCCAACCCTGAGCTCCCACAGAAGTAGAGACAAGTCAAGATCTGCCCCTGTTTATTGCCAAAGCAGTCTGGCACTGGGCAAGATGAGGCTGAGCTGGGCAGTAATAGTGGCAAAGGAGCTATTGCCTTCATAGGAGCTATTCCCCACCCCAGGAAGAAAAGGATTTAATTATGGCTCACCAAGAATGCTGCCTGTGCATGCAGCCTTCCTTTTTCAGAGTGAGGAGTAAATGACTTGACTTTTAAATAAAATATCTTACCTCAGCTAGTCTGGCTGGTGAATCATGAGGTCTATGCCCAATTCCCATTTCTCATAAAACCATCCGTTTCTGCAACAGGGAATATTAACAGTGGCTGCTTCCTTTCTTAGAACTACAACTACATCTGGTTATTATTCTGCACAGCAAAGTAGAGATGTGACAGCCCCATCCTCTGTCCCCGCACAACCATTGCAGATAACACAGTGGTGCTCACAGTGAGAGGCACTTACAGGTTGTCACACTGGGTTTAAACATCCATCTCGAATCCTGGCCCTCCTGAAATGATATGAGACTCCCTCACAGAGTACAGTAAAGCCACATTTCCTTCATAAAATATTAACTCTAACAGAACAGATGCTGTTTGCATGGTTGTGGCAGGATAGCCCACCCTGGTAAGATCTAAAATCCAATCAGAGAATGCACACTATGGAAGCCACCCTACATGCCATCATGCTCCCTCAAGTGCTGGCCCAGGGTGCTGTCTTGGTGTTAAATTATGCTAAAACCATCCTGGTTCACCAGACTTGGAATGCACATTGGCTTTTGAAACAGGATGTGACAGACAAGCTGGTCTGATGGCCTATAGCTCTGTGACTGCCAGTCAATCACTTTATACTGTACAAGTCCAGTCCCCCTCCACACATCAGGTTCTTCTTACATAGCCCTTCTTGGTGGGGTTGTGTGTGTGGAGATTCCTCCCTTGGCTGGGAACATCCTCCAAGGACACTTCTTGAGGCTGAAAGAAAGAGATCTCCCCACGAGCATTGGTCTCGGTGGGTTACATTAAATCTCTACCTAATAATTATTTCCTTTTTGCTAGCTTTAATATAATTGCTTTGATATAGTGCACTATCCTATCATACTATATTATTTTATACTATATATACTATACTAGTAGATTTTTAGCTTTTTATATTGTGCAGTAAATAATTCTGGTTAAGATATTTGATTATTTGTAACAAGAAAAGATTCATTTTATATAAATATTCTCATTTTGCAACATCTGAACCTGCACGACAAAGGTGGTTCAGTGGTGGCAAAATTACATAACCATTAATTGCTTGTTAAAACAATTCTTTGAAAAGACCCAAATTGTAATATACCTTAGATCACAAAGCAATTGCATGGATTGAATTGAAATTCTCTCTGTACAAGAAAGTGAAATTTCTTTCATGTGCACAGCATATTGTTCAGATCTAGTTTGGAAACAGTATTGAAAGAATTACCTTTTATCAAAAGAAAATTATTGGGACAATTTTTAACCCAAAATTCCAATGTTTAGTAAAGGGGCATGTTCACAAGGGGAAAAAAAAATTATAACTCAAACCTTGAAACTTAAAAACTGCTAAAATATTCTGAAAATGTGTAAGACAACTTTTTTCCCTAACAGTTGTGATGGATCGGGGAGAACATTTATTACAGAAAAGAAGTCAAGAAGTTTGTGGGTTTCAATCCTGTGGGAAAATTAAGTAATAGAGAAAATTTATACATATCTAAATAATTGAAATTATTTGTTGTTGTGCCTATGGAAAAGCAACTCCTTTCACATATTACTAAATTCTGCTCTCATTTCAGCCATTCGTTTATCAACATCTCTCTGAGTAATAGAATATTACTTCTTTCAAATCACACTATCTTGAACACATAAATAAAAGATAGTAATCACTTGTAAATAATTTTTCTTATCAAGTGTTTGGAGTCTTTTAGCTTGTTTTTAATTTTACAAATGTCCATTTGGAAAAACCATATCGCTAACATGCACTGCCTAACTCTTCTGAAGTTATGTATGCAGGTATTTCTTGTGCCAAAATGAAGGTGAACTATGCAATCTAACCCCTCTTTTTGCTCTTCTTTGCCTCTATACAACCTTTAAATATGTGTGATTTTTTTTTTTTTCTCACTGTTCCATCAGCATTTTGGATGGTTATCAAGGAAAGGTGAGCAAGAGGCCTGGAGTTCTCACTCAAAAGTTTGACTGGGTTCTGGTTCTCAAATCTTTTTGAGTTCTACAGTTTCCAGGTGAAATGCAGAAATTGACCTCAAGGGTCTTCCTATTAATTTTATTAATTTATAATCCTCTAGTTGGATTACTTTCCATAGTTTACCTATTGCGTTAGCAGAGCTAAAAGAGTTGCTTTAGCAGTTCACAAACCCTAGAGATTACCAAGCTGTTGCTCCAGTGTTTGCTCAACATTCCATTTCTTCTTAATGCATCACGGTTTGTGCTGCTTCAGAAAAGTCCATATTTTGATGACACAGGTGATTGAGCCCATTTTCACCTCTCCTAAATCGAATCAAACATAATACAATTTCTGTATAGGCCAATTATACTGGTTCACGTAGTGCCTTGTGCTTTGTGACTTAGATGGTCTTCTTTTTGACCTCACACCATAGAGCCATTTACAAAAACCCGTCGTACACAGAATCTGTGAAAATCAAGAGCTTTGAACTTAAATCCTGCCAAACTAGCTAGACTCACAAGCATGACAGTGCCCTGTGAAGAAACACATATTTTTAAATAAGGCAATAACTTAAGATTTAGAAAATTCACACATTTTCTATTCATCAGGTTGTCATTCCTATGTCAGACTTTGACAAATTTTGCTGGTATCTGACTACTATATCATCACTGAGAGGTAAAAATAAATACACATGAAGTGTGGCTGCTTCTTCACCTTGATACTAGTCAACTACCCCACCTGCCTGGGATCTCAATCCATGCAGACATCACTATTCAAGCTGTTGGTTTTGGCACCTTGCTTTGATTGCATTCTTCCCTCCACGATGTGTGGCTTGATCCTTTGCATACCCAAAGGAAGCTTTCAGACTCTTTTCTAAAGTGATAGGCTTGAAAAAGTAAGTTACCCTATTCCTGTTAGACTTGTGATTTCAACAAAATACCAGCCCTCAACTTTGCACTCTTATGGATCACCTGCTTTTCCTATCAACACATCTGTTCTTTACATCGTCTTCTGAAAAAGTAGTTCTAAGCATTTGTGAAGGAATTCTATTATCAGTTTTAAATTATTCCTTAAAACCTACCTTTCCTCAGTCTATCTACCCCTCCAGTTTTGTACTAACTGCATGGAAAGCTTTTTTTAAACACAGTTTTCACAGCGTAGTTTTAAAATTTGCTGGGATAACTCACTGCTACTCCCAGTTGATCTAAATACATGGAGCTTTTTCTGCCTTGTACAGTTCCTTCCTACACACTGATCTTTGATTAGAGTTCTTAAGTACAGTGAAGACTTGTGTGATGCAATTAAGGCTAATATTTATAACAGCAGTAGTATACTGAGCCTCTAACAGAAATTCCCAATTGTTTTGGTAGAAGACCTGTGACCTTAGATATTTAAATCTCATCTACCTCAAGGAATGAAATAACTACTCCAGGGAATAATGCAGTGGCTGATGAGTAGACTAAGTCATTTACTAGATATACTTTTATTTCTTTCATGATGTATGAAACCACAACATCACTTCTTACAGGTCCAGAGCTGTTTGAATATAAAGCCTGAGTTTCAGTGCTAGTCCTGGCATTTATCCTCTGGAGGGGCCAGCAAGGAGAAAGCCTTCCAGCAAAGCAAAGTTTCAGTCTAGCAATCTCTGCTTGTAAAGCTGCACAGCCCAGAATCATCCTGGGAATCTGTGATATGATCAGCAGGGTATGGCAAAAAAAGGCAACTGGACGAAGAAAAGCAGAAATGGACTAAAGAAGCTGAGAACTGTCACTGAAAAATATCCTGGCAGTAACAGGAGCTGTCATGGAATTCCTTAGTGATGCTGAGGGGGACACTTAAAACAGAAAGATTTAGGCTATTTTCTTGAGACAATAAATAAAGAAATAGATACGTACTCAAGTAAAAGCACTAGAGAAGCTTTCTAAAGATGTGTGGATCAAAAAGTACTTCAAAATCAGACTCACATTCAGATCTGTGGGATGTGTTTGTCAAATAACAAAAGATTGCAGTTCTTCAGTGAGGGAAAATATGTGTTTCCTTCTGTAATTTAAACAAACTCAAACCAGCTGATTCCAGGCAGCTGAAGCTAGACCAGAGACAACTGCTGGCTGGTCACTCAGGATTCATGCAAATACCTTGGGCTAACACCTTGTTGAATGTCAGTTATTATTGTCAGAGGATCCATGTGGTTATTCATTTTGTTTGACTGTTCTATAGAACAAGTGCATATTTTTGTCTTACTTATTTTATTTTTTTTTCTTTTTCAGGTGGAAAAAATGTCTTATTTTTGGAGGAAAAACAAGGGAGAAACATGTATAAAGCTCTTCAGCCATAAAAAAAAAAAAAAAAAGCCTGCTCAATAGAGACATAAGCACAGTATGGTACTCATGTTGTTAAGTTTATCTTCTGCTGCTTCAGGACACTTCCAGCTCACCTGCTTAAATTAAAAAAACACAGCATACAATAAACAATATCACATTTCTCCTACACTTTTCATTGCCTACTTACTCTACAGAGCTCAAATGGGAGAGGAGGCAGAGGTAACATATGCTGAAGAAAGAGAATTCCCAAACTAATGGTATTGACATGGAAATTACAAGAATAATTCTAGTAGTTCACTGAGCAGATCTTGGAGCTACAAAGTCTCCAGAAAAACAAAGAAAACTATCCCATTCTCTACTCTCACACCTTTCTGGGTATGAACATCTGAAATACATATCTCATAAGTGATTGTTCTACACAGAAATACTTGTGGGTGTGCTCAAGGCATACAGTACAAGTAGTGACAGTTGCTTTATCATGACTTTGGATATTAGGAAAAGTTTCTTCATGGAAAGGCTGGTCAAACATTGGAACACACTGGTCAAGGAAGCAGTGGAGTCACCATCCCTGTAAGGGTTCAAAACTCATGTTGATGTGGTGGTTAAGCACATAATTTAGTGGTGGGTTTGGCAGTGCTGGATGAATGGCTGGACTTGATGATCTCAGAGGTCCTTTCCAACCTAAATAATTCTATTATTCTATAAGAAAAACAGATTACAGCATGTATTAATTAGGTAGAGTGAGGAAAACATTCTTTTAGTGGCTTTTTTTTTTTGGATACAAAACTGTAATTTTTTTACCCATTAAATAATTTCACACACCATGAGCTATTTCTTGCCTGTCTTTGTTGGGGAACAACTACATAGAAAATTTACTGTGAGTGCAGCCCAGCAGGGAGCAGGAGGGCAACAGCCAAGCTGGAACCTTTGAGTCTTCACAGAACTGCATAGCATTGTTTGTAATGAAAATGTAAAATTCAGAAAACTACTAATTACTAGTGCTTTTGGCTGTATACACCTTGAATAGTATTGGAATACATGTTTGATGGCCAAGAAGTTCAGCTGTGCAGTGCTATCTTGTGCTGGAGTGTTTCTGCCATCAACAGCCTCCAGAGTACAGTAAATCAATATTTTCTATTGACTCTACAAAGCTGTACATTTATGAGCACTAGACATTGCTCTCTTGGTGCCTTTATCACTTGCCTCCTCACACTTGGCCCCATTGTTCCTCTGCCCTTTCCCACCCTCACAACACTATTTCAGGTTCCTTTTCCAGAGTAGGCAGGGAATGTATTAATTCAGCATCTAAACACATATTTGGGGGGGAAATAACTGCATTTATTGACTTATTCCATCTCCACTTTCCTTCCACATCCTTAGCTTAAATGCCAAATGTAGTAAGTTAGAACATCTGCTTCTGAGTCCTCTGGCAAGGCAGATGTGGGCTTTGCAACAGGATCCTCTACTTACATTGAACCTATTGCTATAGAGAGCACAAGTCCTTTATAGTCCTAATAAAAATCTCCAGTTGCAGTAAATCATGCTTTTCATTGAAAATTTGTCTAGTTCTATCCACATTTTATCAATCAAGGTGACACCTTGTGTATCACAGGAGTCAGATGCACTGTGACCTGACTTCAGCATTGGTGTATACATTGAAACTCCTTTTCCACAAGAAACAGATCATTCTCTGCTGACTGTAAAGAACACCTCTGAATAGGGAAAAGGGGTTTTTTTTGAAATCATAGTATCCATGTCATCCATAAGATTAAAACTTTCGGCTTTTGGTCCTTGGAATTACATTTACTGCTGGTGCAAAATTTTTACCTGCAGATTTTCTGTACATTACACAAGTTAGACAATGGGAAGTAAGGATCACTTGAGTTTAGCATTAGAGGAATATAAAAGTGACTAAGCTGCTGTCTGCCCCTCCATGGCATTCCTCCATGAGATCAAGCATTTTGCCTTTTGAGTCATTATCAACCAAACAGATGGTGTGCCAAGTGTGCCTCACTGACAGGTATTTTCAGAAAGCTTTTCATTAAAGGATAATGGGACAAATTCACCATTCAGCCTCAGGAAGGTACAGCCAGCCTGTATCCCTGGAATTATTCCATGTATAAGCTGAAAAAAGCACACAGAACAGAGTTTGGTCCATTATCTTTAGGATTAATTCCTGAGTGACATAGCTACGATAGATCTGTCAGCTTTTCCTGCTAATGTAATTGTATCGCACTGTATTACGGCTATTATTAATTAACACTCCATTTGCAGGTGATCTAATCAGTTAATATGCAGCTTTGAAAAATGCAATATTGCCCTGCTGCAAATGGATGCTTAAGCTGACTTGTAGAAATCTATTTCTGGTCCTTTTCATTCCAATACTCCTATTTCTAACTTCATTGCTTCAACATTTGGCAGGGAACACTCAGACTGTGTCAGGCATCCCGTGATCAGTATCCATGGGCTAGAAATGCTGGGAAAAACCAGTGTGGAAGCTGCAGGGTTTCCCCTAAAAGTACTAGCATTCTCTTTGAGCTCCCTCTCAGACAACATTTTTGACAAGCAAAAAATTAAATAAATTGTCAACGGTTCTGCTAAGATGCATTCATGTCAGCATAAGTGAGTTCTCAAAAAATTTGAATGGACATGTATGTAGATGTAAATCAGGAAAGAAAATGAATGGGAAGTGCAACATAATCCATTTAGGGGAAGTTCTTCATTTATGCAAGAATAATAAAGAGTCTCAAATTCATGATTAAACATAAAAATTATGAGAGACCTTTCCTCCTCCTCTGCCAGTATTTCCACACTTCTTGCTTTGTGTGAAGCTATAATTTGTTGATTAAATTAACATTTTCTATAGGCATGTTCATGGAATGAGCAGCAAGGGTTATTACAGTCTTAAAGCAGTTTCCTTGGCATTTTACAAGGCAAGCATAAATCGCATTTCGTATTTCATAGTTTCTACTTCCCTTGAGGGCCTTCAATGAGAAATGTGCTAACTTAAGCAAAAGAAAATGAAATGCCTGTATTTCTGGAGCATTACTGAAAAGGGAAAGTAACTATGAGATGAATATTTGGAAGAAACCCAGTATGCACAATTTCACCCTAGTTGTGTTGCTTAGAATTTAGGGCATTGGGTAAGTATAGAGACATTGCAATACTATTTATTGATTTACCAGATAGTTAACCTGCTTTCTGTACTTCCATGTAGAATTATGTATATGCAAATTTAAGGAATTGAATAAAAAACTACTTATCTAGAGTAGGAATTTGTCAGCCCAGATATTCTCAAGCAATTGGAACTAAACAACAACACATCAGATTATCAGCTAAGTATTCCAGTGTCATTTCTAGATCATTACCTTTATAAATATTCATACAGAGAAAGAAAAAACTGTATAATTACTGTTGTTTGTTTACAAGATAAACAGGGACAAAGTATCATCAATGAAGAGGGATAGTTGTAAGTATGTGCATGTTATGTAAATGTTCAGGAAAAACTATACGTAGACATTTGAAAGGCTTAACCACCACATAACTAAAAGATATTTTAGACTTTCATTATAGAATCACAGAAAAAATTGGGTTGGAAGGGACCTTAAAGAACATGTAATTCCAACCCTCTGCCACTGGCAGGAACACCTTCCACCAGCCCAGGTTGCTCCAACCCCTGTCCAACCTGGCCTTGGACACTTCCAGGGATGGGGCAGCCACAGCTTCTCTGCCTGTGCCAGGGCCTGCCCACCCTCACAGGGAAAATATAATGGGAAAGCAATGTCTGTATGAGGACACAGTTGTAGGCATTTTGGTTCTCCCGTTTAAAAACAAGCATATCATGTCTATGCTACAAAACAGACTAAAAATATAAGGACTCTGAAGACGGAGTTGCTTGGTAAGTTTGGCTGATACAGTTCTGTACAGTATCATGAGGAGATACAAACCAACAGCCCAAAGCACTAGATACCAACCTGTCTTGCAGGTAACAAACATTGTTTCTCAGCATCCATTAAAATAATACCAAGACTGTGCATTCAGCTCTATTTGTACATCAACCCATAAGCACTTTGTTATCATTGGATCACTCTCCTTAGCATGGTGTAGATATGGCTATAGCTGCTTCTTTTACTCAGTACCATGTATTTGCTTGCCAGTCACAACCAGATTTATTATGCTTCTTGAATGCATCTCTGCTCCACATGGAGCACATCCGAGATCATCTTTAGGAGCTGGACTTGCCATGCATGCAGACAGATGATTTGCAACAGCAAAACTAGATTGGGAACAAGGCCCAGATGATTTATCCACAAGGCTAGGTAGGATTGCAAGCTTAAATCTACTGCAACAGCTTGCTTCTTTCCACTGTGGGATAGATAAACAGCAGCATGAAAGAAAAACAAAGTACTCCCAGACCAAGCTGCTCTCATCCCAGAACAGTCAGTCCTGGTTATTACTGCACTTCTAGAGCATGATATCTTTCTGAATGTAAGTGGAATTTATAGGCACTTTAAGTATCTCCTTGCAAAAAGAGAAGAAAATGAGTCTAGTGGGGCAAAGATTTGCCTTGCATAACCTGGTGATTTTTCAGGTTTGCTCTAAAAGCCATGTTACACTGCAGGCACAATACTGTTGGGTTGATAGGAGTCAGAATTCTTCTGGAAAATGAAATGAAAATGAAATATCAAAACTACACTGAAAAAGAAGAGAAGGTAGAGTTTGTCCCACACACAGAACAAATTTTATGTCTATGGTACACATAAGTATTAAGAATATAATGCCAGTTCCATGCCCAGCTGGCTCTGCTGCAACAGCTCTCTCCTTTTACACTCTTGGCTTGCATCTCTCTTAGTTGCTCTTCATCTTTTTTAGCTTCTTTGGGCCAAGTTCCAATTACCTGGAGAGAGAGTGGGATGGGAGGCTAAGAACATGTACAGAAATAGTACTTAAATTTTGTTGGACCTAGCAACAGCTGTAGAAGCTTCATTACTGTAAAATATTATTACCAATGCTTTCATCTTTAGATAAACAAATGTGACATGCAATCACTGGGATTAGGTGAGGGAAATTGGAATGGCTAAGAATGCCACCTTACTATGCCCAAGGGGTTGTAACTGGGGAGTTGCAGTTTGATTTTTTCTTTTTTATACATAAAGGATATTTTCTTTATGTCAGTTTTGATCTTGTATAAGAGAATGAGTTGCAAATTTAGAAAAAATTGCTTTGCTTGACATTCATTTCTTCATTACCAGAATAGATTTGGAGTACTTAAAAAAAGCTTTCACAGAGTGACTGCTTGAATGAGCAAAATAAAAAAAAAAAAACAAAATAGCAACAATAAAAAAAACTAAATACAATCAAGAGAGATTATAAATGTCTCATTAAAATAGATGACAAAACCTCACTCCCCCTCATCAGCATCCGAATCCTTAATCCCAAAAAAGAATAGAACATTAAAAAGCTTCCTTAGAATTAACACACTACCAGATTTTTCCTCCCAAGCCCATGCAACAAGAAAGGCCCAACTACTGCAGAATTATCAGTGTTTATTAAGTAGAAATTGATACTAATTTATATCCATGCATATGAGAGAAGCAACTAAGCCAGCAGGTGAACTTTTCCACAATATTAACAACAAAAAACCCTTTTTTTGTAATAATATTTTCCACTTTTCAAGTTCAGTAGAGATTTCAAATAGTGTAATTTTGCTAAGTGATGACTAAGAGAACATGATAACTGTTTGCAAAGGATCCTGGGAGAGAAGAATGAATTTTTATGTCCTGCAGGGGAGAATAGCTAAAAGAAAGGGAATGGAATCAAACAGAGAAAAATTAGTAGCCCTCTCCTCTTAACACCCACCAACCAATATCACACTTCCTATTTTGAGTCTCTAATTAAGTGCTATATCTGGTTTTTGATAACACTTGTCAGATATTTATAGAGCACCATCCTCTTGCCCATTGCTAAGTGAAGCAGCATTAGTGGACTGGTTACAGTAGTGACTCCATACTACATGTTTACAGTAAGTCATTAGGCTATCTAATAGCTTAATAGGAACTGGCTTGGAAATGTGTCATTTTGTGCATTTGATCCTCCAAGTGAAGTGTGAAAGCCCCAGAACTGAGGCTTTTTGGAAGGACCTGCAGGGAGAAAGCTTGGTGCCATTGTTTTAAAAGGCCTTCAGTCTGAATACTTTTCTGTACAACCTCCAGGCCATTTTCAGACCACCAGGACACATCATCCAATTTCCAGTACATTATTGCAGCCTTTTTTTCCTGAGTGCAACTTAGGAAATGGCTGCTGATTACATGAATTTTTCAGGCAGTGGCAAGAGGCTGTTTTGTGTCACTGGCTCTCTGAGCTGCCCCGCAAGGTGACAGTTGCCCTGTGGAAATGACCCAGAGGAAATTACTAAAGATTTCCTTCAGGTCCCTGGAAGTGATGTGTCCAGGAGCAGCACCAGGAGACTTAATCTAGGCTGCTACCCAGTTTGAGCCTAAGTTTGAGGAATGTGCCTTGGACAGAGGTTTGCAAGGAGCAACTTGCAAAATACGTCACTCTGGCAGAAGTCTGTTGCTATGTGACATCTTTCCAGGCTCTGATACAAAGAGCTCAGTGGACACAGCTTTTGAGCCACTTGGTCAACTCTATTGCATACATGCAACAGATTTTTGTGGATAGCAGTGTCATCTTCTCACTTCAGAGAGATGTATAAGACTTGCTTTGCCAGGTGCAGGAAGAGCACAGTTCAGGCAGAAGCCCATCAGCTGTAGCCAAATAAAGTTTTATCATCTGCCTTTTACTGTGAAAACACCAGATCAGAGAACTCACATTAGCTATAGCTAGATATTAGATGTTAGAAAAGTCTCAGGATTCTGATGAAACCTCAGGACTTCTAAGTCCTCCTCAAAATACCTTGTTTTACTTGAATGATTACAACTGAAGTGAGACAGGTATGCACTCCTCAGCTACAGAACGCTGAAGATTTGTCTCTTTTGGGAAGCTTAACTTCCTTTTTTTCAATTGTGCTTCATCTTTCTTGTTCCTCCTCACATACATTAGCTCCTACCTAAATCCTTCACACCACATTTAGAACCAAATAAAGCATTAATATGTTCATCTGTGTGAAATGTTCTCTTAACTATTACCTCGGGCAGTCATTTTGTTGGATCTGATAGGGGAATGCATTGACATTGTTAAGGTTAATGACCCACTGATTAACAATACACATTTTGCAGCTCAATGCTTCCAGTCACTGTTTCAGCATAATGTGAACAACGACATGTATATTATGCTACAATATATGGAATGGAGTCTTTCTTTCTACATAATAGGAGATATAAAAGAAATCACCCCATGCTCAAACTGGTAGTTTGAAAAGATGGACAAAGTTTTATACTTATCAAAAATGTGAGGAATCTCACAAAGCTTGCAGACGATACTATATTAATCCTGATTAGCTCATAAAGTCAGTCAGCTCATGATTTGTGTCCCACTGCATTGAGCTAAATCATCCTCAGTTTAAAAAAAGACACTTTTTTGTGCTTGTAATGATGCCTTACTAAAGCTGTAGTGCTATATTGGATCATCCACAGCACAGATCTGAGCTGCACTGATGATCCACTTGATTGCACTTGTATTCAGAGCACACGATATGACTTGTGTGTGCCCATGGGCAGACAGCTGTGTTTGGTATAAAGGCAGACCAGGAGGAAAGAGCCACACTCAGTCTCATGTGAGGTCACCAAGATCAAATTTACCTTTTCAAAAGTAATAGTGCTCCTGAAATAGGAGCACAAATTTGAGATGTCTCAATGTGTACACCATGAGGCCATGGTGGGGTTGGCAGGTGTTGCACATGTGAAGCATCATCTGGAAGTGGGATCTGCCTTGGAGTACAACAGTAGCATTTGCAATAAGGTGCTTTCTTCTTGTATACCATATTCCGTGGATATTTTTGACCCTCAATGTGATGCAGCTGACATGAGTAATAAATAATAAAATAAAAAATAGAATTTCCTCCCTTAAGTTTGTCACACTGTTTTGAGAGCACTGATATCTACAAGTAGCACAACTGCAGGAAACATTATTATTACTATTTCAACAGTGCCATCCCTGTTTGAGTATTAAAAAATAATTTATAAACATTAAGTAATTCACTAAGTTTCACCCCACCCCACTTTTGTTATTAGCACTGTATTAGCATTTTCAAGTATTTCACAAGATGCAAATATATGCTTGGACTTGCTTGTACTAAATATGTTTCAGGTTAATTTTAGGCATAACAATGAGCTGAGCAAATAATTAGGGCAGTGGCAAGTTTTGTTAAGGAAAAACAAGAACAAAATCATATGGTTAGTCATATCTGTCATGAAGTCATCGTAACAGATTGTTGGAGACTGCTGGGCTATGGACAGCTTTTGCTTTAAGAGGATGCTGCTGTAGGCCTGGGAAAGCAGTAGAAAACACCACCTGTGTCCTTGAGCCAGGCCTGGGAAAGCTGAAGAAAGAGAAAAACAACTGTGAAAAACAAGAGTATGTTTTGGGGCTTACCAACATGAGGAGAGATGTTAACTACCCATCAGAAGATGGTTTTGGACTGATGGACAAGTGTGCTTGGCACATGACAAGTAGTTTGTGTGTGTGTGTGTGCAGTAGAAAAATACTATAAAAAGCTAAGCTTGTAGCTAATAAATTGGCTTTGCTCTTGCTTGTAAAAAGGCCTGACTCTTCTCCATTATTTAGACCGTTGCAACTTGTGCCCGCAACAGATTAGTGAATACATTTACTTTTATTTTTTCTTTATAAATTAGGAAGTGAGTTGAGACATAATCAACTTAAAACATATCAGTCCTATTTGGTTTCCAAATTGTGGCACTTGAATGTTCTGTTTTTCTGAAGGCCTGTTCAAGAATGTACTTGCTTAATTAGTGAAAGAGGTAAGTGTTCACAGTCTCTGAAAGTTTTAAGAGTTATTAGGTGATTAAGCACTGACTGAAGTAACTTTCTTAATTATTTATTTAAAAATCATGGAATTAGATTCTAACTTGGATTTATATGTTAGATTGCTGCAGCAAAAGATATGTCGTAAATTACACAGCAGGTATAAATGGCTTAAAATACATATTGTGTTATATATTATGTTATATTATATATTATTATGTGTTCTTTTTGGAATAGGCTGCCCAGAGAAGTTGTGGCTGTCCCGTCCCTGGAAGTGTCCAAAGCCAGATTGAACAGCGCTTGCAACAGCCTGGTCTAGTGGAAGGTGTCCCTGCCCATATTGGGCGCCCAGGGGGGTGGAACAAGACGAATTTTAAGGTCCCTTCCAACACAAAACTTTCCATGATTCTAAATTATTAGTCCTGAAGAATGGTTTTAAGGGAAGGAATCCATCTCAAAGGGACATTGCGTTGAAAAAGATAAATCTTTTCCCAACCTTCTAGTCTGTGCCCCACAATACTCATCTTTCCCTCATGCTGGCTAATGCACTAATAAGCTTTTAGAGGACTAAGACTTTAGGAAGAAGATTTGTGAGCTGAGTTTTGGGCAATTACCATTCTCCTACATCTCCCTTAAGCAGGGCTGCATAAGCTGCACCTGGTAGACAGGCAGCATGTCAAAGCATTCAAAAGTGATCACCATCAGAATGCATCACAGGGCCCTAAAAGGTCACTGCTGAACATTAACTGCAGAAAGTATATGCTAATACATGCCATTTCATGAAGAGAAATAGCTCTCTTTCATAAGAAAATGAGGATGAAAGGCTACAACTTGAAGGCATGGATCAAAGAAAAAGAGGTAGGAGGCAAATTCTCTCTTCCAGGCTTGACAGACAAGGCAGATGCAGCCAAGATACTGGCAGTAAAACAGACCAAAGACAAGGAGCTGTTAAGCAAAAATGTCTTATCTTTAATTCTCCTCCTTTACCTCTGAAACCTTATGGAAATAAACTAGGTTGCCTGATTCATTCTTTACTGGATTTGAAATGAAATCTTAACAAGTGTTTTACTAGCTCTGTACCTCCTCAGTATTTGTAGCACTTTCTGCTCAGGAAGACGTAGTTTGTTTAATGTATATACAGGTTTCCCTTGTTCCTGGACATGGGATTTTGAGTGTATTTTTAAAGGTTGGGTTTTACAGAAGCTATGAATTAATGAAATCTCTTGGGTCATGAAGTTCACAGGAACATAGAATCATTTAGGTTGGAAAAGACCTCTAAGATTGTTGAGTCCAACCCTTAACACTGCCAAAGCCACCTCTAAACTGTGTCCCCAAGTGCTACATCTACATATCTTTTAAACCCTTCAGGGAGTGTGATTTCACCACTGTCTTGGGCAGCCCATTCCAGGGTTTGACAATGCTTTTGGGGAACACACTTTTTATATAAATCTCTCCTGGTGCAATCTGAGGCCATTTCCTCTTGTCTTGGACAACTTTGCACTGTTAGGCACCTGCTTGTGCCAGGCCTGTTGCAGCCCTTATGTAAACCAAGTTCTCCCCTACAGTCTGGATGGCTGTTTGCAAATAATCAGAGAATCATAGAATGGTTTGGGTTGAAAGGGACCGTCAAGACCATGGGCATGGACACCTTCCACTATTCCAGGTTGCTCCAAGCCCCATCCAACTTGGCCTTGGGAACTTTCAGCGATGGAGCAGCTACAGCTTCTCTGGGCAACATGTGCCAGTGTCTCATCATCATTATGGCAAATAATTTCTTCCTAATGTCTAATTAAACCCACCCACCTTCAGTTTAAAGCCATTGTCCCCTGTCCTGTCTCTATATGCCCTTGTTAAAAGTCTCTCTTCAACCTTGTAAGTCCCATAACTTCTGGTGATCGCACTGTTAAAATTGTCCTCAGAATATCTGGTTATTAAGAAAAGGCATTTTCATTTTTATCAGTCTAGATTTAAACTCAACAGTGGTATCAGTGATTGTTCTGCTTATGATCTTTCCTTCTGGATCCAACAGTATAAACAAATAGTTGGAGTATAGGCCAAGTTTTACTTTTTTTTTTTTTTTTTTTTTTTTAAATCAGAGTTANAAGTTTTTCTTTTTTTTTTTTTTTTTTTTGTAAAATCAGAGTTAATTTTTTCATATCAAAACTGCCTGTTATTTTACCTACTGTGGAATTTTCTTACTCTTTCACTTTGCCATAACTATTTATATAGTGAATTGAAGTGGTTTTTTATGATTCAGGATAACACATGACTAGGATATTGCTAAAATCTTTGCAGTATTGGAGATTAGCTCTTTGTCTAACAAGGTCTTTGTAGAAGGATGTGAAAAGTGGAGATAATTTATAGCAATGCATTCATCAGACATGGTTGTTGGCAGCTATTTAAACAACAGTGTGGCAGCAAGTCAATCTTCCTTCCATCAGAGGAGATACATTACACACTTCATTGTGCTTATGGGTAGAGTTTCACTCTTAAAAAAACCCCCCATGTGTATCTTTACAACTTGCAATATATATCCAAAAAAATACATTTTATGGTCATGCCACTGCCCAACGTAAACAACTAGCAATTCAAATCGAGGAAAAAGGATTCACACTATTTAGTCAAAGGCTGTTGATGCCACTGAAAGTTAATACAAAATTTAATGTCAGCTACCGGAAGCTTGCATTAAAATCATGTCCTTATTGCTGATGTTCCATCTCTGCTAATGACCTAAAATAATCAGGCTTTCTAAACACAAAATTATTTACTACTTTAAAATTAATTAGACCTCATTACAAGTTTAACTGAGGAATCTGCCTCTGGAGTCCACTCTGGCCATTAGAAGGTCAGAAGGAAGGTAAATTTAATGAGCTCAACCTCCTGCTCTAAAGGGAAGGGAAGGTTTGGGAGGGGAAGGGAAGGTTTGGGAGGGGAAGGGAAGGTTCTGGAAGGTTCGGGAAGGGAAGGTTCAGGAAGGGAAGGAAAGGTTAGG
>VXBX01009825.1:55551-65991 GCA_013400415.1 Scytalopus superciliaris | reverse complement strand
AAGATTTTCAGAAAACAGTAAGCATACATGTGCAAATGCCACATTTCCAATTCAATTCCATCTCTGAAAGTGAAATTTCTCTATTATGATTGAGACTGTGAAAACACACAATTAAGATCAGTTTAATCCAGAATCAAGTGTTTCACTGAAGTAGTAAGACTAAGGTTAACTAGCATCCTAACTAGGACCTACTTATAGGTGAATAAATGTGAAAAAAACCTCTTAAAGTCCTGATCCAAGGTGCCTTAAATGCTCCACTATTAAATCCTTTGCCAAAGGGTTGAGCTCTTAGGCTTCACCAAAGATTTTGTTTCCTGAATAGATTAGACAAAGGATATTCAAGGTACTCAGAAGGGGATTGACTCGCCCCATGAAGATACACTGCAAGGAACAGCTAGAAGAAATCTCTACCAGTACCAGCCACAGCTGATGTCATGGCCAATGACAACTGTTCTTCATTTTGTAAAGAGGGTGACTAGCACACACCAATTATTAAAACAAAACCTCCCAAAACTTCAAAGCACTAGATCAGTACTCACTATTTGGAAACACTGTCATGCAGACAATACAGACAGTGGGGCTCTTACTCTTAGTTATGTTTTTACATGATCCTCCATCACAGGCAAAAAAGCTGAGAAAGAGTGAATATCTCTAAGAAGCAGAATGTTAATCATAGCAAAATAAATCCTGTCTTCATCAGAGCAAGTAAAACACCACTTTCACTTTAACAAGCCTGCACAAACAAATCAATTCTAAATGAGGCAGCATCGTCATGCCAGTTCTTTCACAGGGCTCAGTTCTACCTTCTGCTGCTTTCCTTACTGTTTGGAAATTTTCTTTTACAATGGAAGGGATGATTTCCTCTGAGTGAAGACACCACACAGTAAAATACATACAAAAAGGCAATAAGAATCAAATTGGCCTGAATTAATCTTATTCAACTTCAGAGAATTAACTCAGGCACCTATTTACCCCAGACTTTTACTAGAAAATGATGTTCAAAAGAAAGCAAAATGGGCATTTCTGAAGCGTGAATTAAACCTAGAGATAAATCCACTGCCTGCAGAAGGTGTCTTGGTTCCTTGAATAGGTCTGGAGTTAGGTGGGGTGTAGTTAAGTCCTCCTTCATTTGAAGCACAGCACTGAGATGTGGAGGATGAGACAGAACAGGAATGTGTCATAGGTCAACATTAAGAACTGTAAGATGTTTTGCACCATTAGAGTGGGAAGGTGAGTGTGATGATCCTTATTTTAATACTAATATCTGTCCTATCATTAAAGCAGAGACCCTAAGACCTCACTGGGGTGTTGATTCAGTGCTAATTAAGAAAGTTTTGTAGTCTAAAATGACAAGGCAGAAATCAGAGGCATTATCCCTATTTTAGAGGAAGGAAATTAGGACAGGAGATTAAACAGTTTGCCTTAGGTGACCCACTAAAATAATTGGTGAGCAGGGAACACCTGACAGATATCCTGAATCCCAGCCAGACACACCAACCACTTAAACTCCTATTTCTCAAATTGTTCAATCATCTGGCCATCATCAAGCTGGAGGTGATTGGACAAGGTCAAAAAAAGGAGTGGAGGGCAAGAAGGGAGTTTCCTTCATTTCTGCCTCTTGCCTTCACACTGCTAAAGGAAAAGCTTTTCCCGTATTTGGTTTTCAAATCATAGCCTATGATTTCCCTGGTTTTTTTCCAAGAACATCTTTCTTTTTTTGCCTCCCTCTCACCTTCATCCTTCCCTGGCCCCTCTCTCTATATGGTTCCTTCAGTTGCGTAGCAACAGCACGTTCCTTAAAAAAAGAGACTTGGTGGATATAAAAAAGCTGAATGAAAAAAGTGAGTGTACAAGGTCTTAACGAGATCATAAACCAACCATATTTTCTGACTAGTTCTTTCCAAAGAAGCAACCAGGGAGGTGTGTGGGCTGAGGGTGGATAGGAGTTAAAAAGAATCAACATTTTTGCCACTCATTTCTAGCTGTCCCTTTCTAGACCCTAGGAAGGGTCATCTGTATCTTCATGTGTTTGGAAAGACCACAGAAAGGTGTGTGATAAAAAAGGAATGAGAGTTTAAGGACCAAACAAACAATGAGAAACCCATACCAAGGAAATAAACCTGGCATTTTTGCTCACAGTCATATTTAGCTACTATAAAGGCCCTACCTGTACTTCTAGCTCTTTAACTCTCAAGGCTTTTTCCCCAAGGGTGAACTGATTTGTTCAAGGACACATGTGAGCAAAAGCAAGTCTTAAACTCTAAAGTTACTGATACTTCTCGACATACAAAATAGTCACTGAAGATCCTACTGTGATGTCTCACTTACTATTGCAGTTTAGCTGCACTTACCAAAGACAACAGTCAAGCAGGATGCACTAACAAAACCTAGTCTTGAGGAAGTCAAGCAACTCATACACATGAAATGGAAGCCATTTGATATTTGATAGCAAGTCGTTGAGGCAGAGCAGAGGAAGATCAGTATTATACAGAAAGTTAATAGTGAGGATCAAAATTGCCTCCAACTTTTAAAAAAAACACTGTTCCAAGACTGAAATAGTAAATATGATCTATCATGGCAATGTGTTGCAAATAACAGGAGCCTATCATACAGAATTTCTTCAATCCATAAGCAATTCCCTCCTTGCTACCCCTCAGTAGTCCAAGTGCCCTCTCTTCCAGTTAGATCCATCTCTTCTTTCACTCACTCTGTCAGAAGGAAAAAGAGGATGTGCAGTAGGGGCACGAGAAAGAGCAGATTTTTGAGTAGGAGGACACCTTTTGATAAATTTGACTGTTCTGTGAGGTGTTCATGTGTCAACAGTTCTGTGGCCTTGACCTGCTTGGCCTTCACCATTGCTCAGGTCTTTGGCATGCAGAGGAAGATCTTTATGCACAATGAGAGAAGTAATTAAATGAACACTGTGTCAGGAAAGGGTTCAAAACCAGCTCTGTGATGACATGAGTAGCAGCAGCAACTATGAAATAGTGGCTGAGCTTAGTTTAAACTTACTCCCAATGCAGCTGTGAGATGGATGAGGATACAAAGGAGTGTCTGTCCTACCCATAAAGCCACAGCAGAAATAGCTAAATACTGAGAAATGAATAGCTAAATTAAAATAGCTAAATACTGAGGTTGGAAATCTTGGTCAACCTGCTTTTTTCATCTTGATCTCTTATCTCCATCTATTCATTTAGCTTCTCTGATGAATCCTTTCCTGTAAAGCAGAAATAGTCTAGTTCTATTTCAGGGAAGTTGTGTGATGAACGTTTCTAAAAGCCTATGAGGATAAAAGCCAGACTCAAGTATTCAAGCACTAAGTATTAAATGAATGGGATGAATTAAGATAAAGTGGAGAGAGAGCCTTACCCCATCCTTTTCTTTGACTATTGGGAAATTTGCCCATGTCTTCAACTTTAATTTGCAATGACCAACTGTCAGCTATTAAACTTGAGCTACAGACTGGCAATCTTTTCCTTTGGAATTTTCTAAAAGAGGAGAGATTTGATTTATTTCTATCTTTTTATGGAAAAAAAAGGCAGTAATAGAATATTTAAAGGATTAGAGTATTTTTGTTTCCATTCCAGAATGTCCAAAGAAGATGGAACTTGGAGTTAGAATGGGCTGAAAAGGGTGACACGTGAGAAAAGATGTGTGTGGCATGGGATGAGGAACTCAGAATTCAGATGACCTTTCAGTAATTATGATCCCAGATCATTAGAAAGGAATTCAAAAGAGAAGATTTGATATAGTGAGGAAGAATTAGGATTAATGAACTTGTAGAAAGACTGGTACTTATACCACTGGTATAAGGTGGTTGACAAGAAGTTACTAAGAAAAAAGACTATAATAGCATCAGGAAAAGTGAAAAGGTTTTTAAGTGCAGGAGGCTAATGGTGTGTGCTTTGAAAACAGAACACTGGTCTCACCCAGTGTTTGCCTAGGAAAGCACATGGAAATCCCAACTTTACAGATATGGGATAAAAGAATCATAGCTTAAAATTATCTACTGAAAACACAGAAACTGGACCTAATGCTGCATGAGGTCCAACCATTTTGTGGATCTGATAGCCAAAAATAAAAGTGGGGTAAAGATTGGGGTTTGGTAAGGAAGTTGTGGTGATCCCCTCATAGCCATAGAAATCAGAGATATTTGATTAGACAAGAAGAAAAATGTACTGAGATGGGAGACTTGCAAGACTCAGTGTTGTAAGTTTCAGTACACTGAGGCTGTAACAGCTGGAGTTTTCGATGTGGATGGAAGTAATTTTTAGGATTTCATAAGAAACTAAGACATCTCTCATCAAGAGAATTCCAATTTAAAACACATCAGAAAGTTTCTGAAGACTTTGATAACTAAGATAAGTCAATACATCTCAGCATCTCAGATTCACATAAGCAGGATAAACTACATCTCTATATGACTGATGCCAACCATATGGTGCAGAAAATGCAGATATTTTGCTTCATCTCCCACCTAAATATCTTTACCTACTTCACCTCTTGTCTAATAAACACCTTCTACATGGATTTTTGTCCCTTGAATCCAGATACATACAATATTTATACAGGGCACATTCTTCCCTGAAAGCGGTTCAGTCATTAGAGACCCACATGCACTTTCGCATTTGATGAGCATTGCCCTTGTTTGCCAACTTGCAGTAACTGCTCTTTTAAATAAAGACCTTCAAATACTGTTTTGTGAGTAAATGTGGTGCTGGTGCAGGGAAAATCACAACACTAATAAATTAATCTCTCCACCTAACATGAACTGATTAAACTGCCTACGCTACCCTGTCAAGCACTGCACACAAGACTACAGCTCTTCTAAGAGCAAGAGGAACTAATCTGTGCTGATCTGTATCTTCCAGCAGTAGTGAAATATTTCATTTGTTCACTTTGCCCTGTCTTTTCATCTAATCTAAGACTGTCAGCAATCTCAGTGTTGGTTTGTGAATAGAGAATACTGAATGAACTCACACTGCAGATGCTAAATTCATATCAGTTGGCTACTGAAGGAATTTAACATTGGAAAACTAATTTCAGGGGGGCATTCACCTCCTGGGACAATATCCATCCATTCTTAATATCTATGAAGAGTGAGATAAATTATTTTCTGGAGGTGAATAATACTCTTCTTTGACTGCAAGGAAAGTCTACAAATGTAACAAACTACTTCCTGAAGCTGTAGTTGTTTTAAGTGCATCTTTAATGACTTCCTGTTCACTCTGTGGCTTCACAATAATCACTTCTTCATCCCACCACCAACTCTGTGAGCCATTTAGTTTTCTAACATTATGAATGTTTTTGCATTAATTATTTGCCTTATTCAGTATGATACTAAAAAAAAAATAAGAAAAAGTAACACAATTCAAGTCTGTAAGTAAGCAACTGAATGTTAAGATAGCTCATGAATAAATAACAATAAAATGCATTTTTCAAAAATTCAGTGACAGTTCTGTTTCCTCTGTGTCCTGATATGTAAGAAAACAACTTTACTGTAATAGATCATCTCATAACATTTACTCTGCTGGTTGAGTTAATGAATCATGTTTATACTCAGAGATAAACTCTCCAGGTGAGCTCTGGAGAATCTTCTGTGGCAGCTTAACACATAAGAGCCCTCAGCTCCCTCTGCATTCATCTGTGGAGTTTATCACACCCTTAACAAGAGAAAACATCCCAATGTGTTTGCTGCTGCATTTAATTTTTCAATAGCTGAATGTATAATGAGTTTACACTAATGTGGTGGTCTGTGAAGTGGAGCAAGCTGACAGATAACCACTCTTCTACACAAAATAAGATTGTATTTGGCACAGATAGACACATCTGGCAACAGAGGTGGTATGATCTATTCCTTCCCATTAGTTCAATTGGTTTGTTTAGAGCCATGAGGATCAGAGAAATACAGAATGGTTTGGGTTGGAAAGGACTTAAAAGATCATCTAGATCCAGCCCCTCTGCCATGGGCAGGGACACCTTCCACTAGCCCAGGTTGCTCCAAGCCCAGTCCAGCCTGGCCATGAGCACTTCCAGGGATGGGGCAGCCACAGCTTCTCTGGGCAACCTGTGACAGGGCTTCCCCACACTCACAGGGAAGAATTTCTTCCTAATAACTAATCTAAACCTTCCTTCCTTTAGCTTAAGGCCATTCCCCCTTGTCCTATCACTACATGCCCTTAGGAAAAGTTCATCTCCAGTGTTCCTGTAAGCCCCATTTAGTACTGGAAGCCTGGAAGCCAGTGGGAAAACAACTGCAACAGCTACCACAGACCAAAGAAATTAGATCTGGGTGATAAACTTCAGGGCATAAAATACAACAGGACTAATGCTGGCTAACAACCATTTCCAGTGCTGCAGAGGAATTCAGTTAAGAAAGTGAGCTGATGTTGTAACAAATGAGCATAGCCAGGAGAATCACAAAATCTAACACACAGATGCATTAGTGATGCACATGGTATGTGCACTGGGGGCTTAATTAGTGATTGGCTGTAGGCCTGAATGCAAAAATAACCTGTGAACTACCCACTAGGGAGGCTGCTGGAGCCCTGGGTCCCAGTTCTAGGAGAGGCAGGCTGGAGGGGCACACTTCTGCTATCCTGCAGGATGAAGTTATGTCTTCAAGTGTCTAGCCAATTTTTGTTTGTCCAGCCATCAGTGAAGTCATTGCAGCATGTGTGAGAGCATTTGGTCTCTCTCACAGCGTTGACAGTAGCAAAGAGATTTCTTTCAAGGTCATCTGGTTTTCTGGATAGTGGCTAGGGCAAGTAATCAGATCTAAACAGTCCTGTGCCATTCCAAGTGTATTGCTGCTGCTGGCTGGGATGAGGTTACTTGGTAAACACCTACACACATCACAGTGTACACATACTCCCAGGTGAGAATGAATAGGAAACAATTCATCTCTGTTTGAAGGCCATGCAAATCACAAGGTCAAGGGGGAGCAGAGACTAAATTATGACTCAGAGAATGAAAAACATAAGAAACCTTCTACTCAGGGCTTTTCATGGAGGTACCAATCTAATATGTGAGAAGCCTCATGTGAAGTGAAATCAATCTACTCTGACACCTGATTCCTTTGGAATAATCATTAGAATAACAAGTGGAGAGGCTAGAATGGAATGGAACCAAAGAATCATTTCTGTTTCGAGCAACTGCCAAAATACCTATTTACCACTGAGACCAGAACAACTCTGAAGCAGCTGTTGTGCTCTTCTGGGTAAATAATATGTGTTAAAAAATGTATAAACATTTATACATGTTTACCTTCGAGACATCAGCTTCTCTGAAGAAGACATTTCCCTTGCTGCATACATAATACATGCTTTGTTTGAAAAACTGCCTAAATTCATGAAGGGAGAGAAACCTGTGGGGCACTGTATATGTACAGTGCTGTAATCTCTTGGAAATGCAGGCATAGTTGAGCCTTAGCCTATAATATGGCTTATATTCTGTGTTGAAAGTCTTCTGTAAAATGGTCAAAGCGATCCTGTAAGTTTACAAAGTACTTTTATCCACCTGTTTCTAAGAAAGGCCGGAATTTTGAAAACCACTCACTGAACTGAAGGCCTTCTTTTGCCTAAGTCCAGTGTGAGCCACAGCAAAGGAAAAGTGAAAACTTCAACCAGTGATGCTCCTTAAGGGTTCATCTCTTTATCCATCACCATTAGGGATCTAGTTTCAGCTAATGCTTGAGGCTCCATGCACAGCCCATGAAGAGTGAGAAATACACTTCATGCAGAGCCAATATAGTAATAATTCATCATACATATTATCACAAGGGACTGGCTGATTTACCAGGAGAAAATTATGTTCAGCCAAGGCACGTGTCCAGACACACGTTCAACCCTTGTTGCTGACCACTGAGCAGACTCCAGTTAATCACAATATAAAAGGGCTCCTGATCCTTCACTGAGCATCTTGTTCCTTGAGCACAGAAGCCTTCATTGTCTGCTCCAGTCAGATGAGACATATTCAGCCAGAAGTATCTTTATGTCTCATTGCCATCCTGCTTGAGATCTCCAAGTGTTAACAAGTGCTCTATAAAACTCACATGGAGAGATATAATAACTCATTTTTTTCCTCTGCATCACCTTATCCAATCTCAAAACTGATTAATAAAAATCCATAAAATTATTCATGTTTGCTAGAGGAGTCTATGAATTGCCTTACTGAAACTTAACAGTGGTTCATGCAATGCAACATTGCCTCTGATGAATTAGGAAAAGGCACACAACTTGACACTGTGGTATGTGGGATGCTGTCCCTGTTAAGAAATCTCTCTCTCTCCCTTCCCCCACCCCTTTCCCTCCCTGTCTTCCTCTCCCCCCTCCCACTGCTTTTTACTCCTGTCTGTTGGTAATCATTTTATATTCCCAAACTCGATATTTAAAGACAACCCTTTTACTATTTAATCAAAACAAATTCTTTTGATTGTCCATGCTAAAACCCTCCCAATCATCACTTGGCATTTCATATGCAAATCTGCAATAACAGTGTATTGTAAATATTTGGTCCACAGTAACAAGGGAGTTAAAAAGTGTGGCATAGGAGAGAAAAACTGGAGTGTTTTTTTAATTAGAAACCTCCCTCTTGAGGAAAAGACAAAATCATATTTATTATTCTTGCTATTTTCATCCCAGGGCACAAAGGCCACGTGACAGTTTTCAGTATGAGCCCCTTGCAATTATGCTGCATCTTGTTTTCCTGTTCTAATCCACTTTCACAATTTTAACAATTTGATCAATCATTGTTCTCCATCTAGCATTCCTCTCATTACAAAGGTATCATTATCCTCTGAGGAAAGACATAATTGAGTCTCCAGTTTAAAATTATATAGCTTTAATTGTTAATTGATATATTATTGATAAAATCATTATGAGAGGTCATAGTCATGGGGAGTGCTCTATGGCACTTCTTTTTTTTTAATTTGGGAGAGTCTTTTTTCCTTAATATTTATTCTATTAATTAAAGAATAGTTTTAATAAATTAATATTACTCCAACTGAAGGATGACATGACTATAAATCATAAATATCTATGCACCCGTAAGTACAAGGGTATGCAGGTAGCAAATATAAGAGCTCATATCCTAAAGACGTAGACATAAAATTCTTTTGGCACTTTTTGTGTGGATAGATGCTATCTTGCTTTACACAAAATAAGGTTTTATGAAATCTATCCAACATACTTCACATTTAATGATTTCTTTGTGCATGGTAATCTACTTTTGCATGGAAGTAGTTCTACTAAATAAGACCTGATAAATAATAAAACCAGAACAGCAGAACATGGACAACTCCTGCTGGAAATTAGGTGGAACTACTGATTCCTGTCACCACCACAAATCATAGAATCATGGAATGGTTTGGGTTGGAAGGGACCTTATAGAATAACCAGTTCCTACCCCCTCCCATAGAGAAGTTGCTCCAAGCCCCATCCAACCTGGCCTTGGACACTTCCAGGGATGGGGCAGCCACAGTTTCTCTGGGCAACCTGTGCCAGGGCCTCCCCACCCTCACAGGGAAGAATTTGTCTCTCATATCCAATCTAATCCTGCTCTCTGTTCAAAGCCATCATTCCCTGTCCAGTCACTCCGGGCCCTTGCCCAAAGTCCCTCTCTTGTATCCCCTTTAGGCACTGGAAGGTGCTGAAGGTCTCCCTGAAGCCCTCTCTTCTCTAGGCCAAATATCCCAAATTCTTTCAGCCTGTGTTAATAAAGAATAAATAAAAATAATAAATCACTGTGTTTGCTTGGTTTCCTTTTTATCAGTTCAGGTTCTGCAAAAGTGTTTTCACCTGAGAGAGAGCTCTGAAGAGCTGAGCCCTGCCTTGGAATCCCTGAATATAGCTCTGTTCTTTATTATAGAAAAGCCACTCCATGATCTAATGTTCTTCCCATGCCCTAATCACTGTGCTTCTGCAACAACCTAAAACAGGAGGTCATCTTGCCACAAAACTTTGCATGTCAGGCAGTCAGGAACACCAAGAATCCATGAAAACTGAGGGGTGTCATTGTGTCTGACCAGATGTGACAGCTCGGAAAGCAGCTCACCACAGGAGTTAGAGAAAGTCCTCACAGTCTTGTTGATTTGGTACAAAATATATAGTGCAAAATAGGGAATTTTCAAGGAAGGAATATAGCAGAGCTCTGGTTATCAGTTGCTTTGCCTATTTATTTCTAAATAGTGTGTTATAAATTGCTGTAACACCTCGAGGTGGAAATATTTCTCTCTGTGCACTAATTATGGTGGGGAAAAAACAGCAGACCTATACACTATACACTGGGTGCTGATGATAGTGATGTTCAGAGGACATAGATATATATATATGGTATATTTATTGGAAATAAGGAGGCGAAAACTTTAAAAAATGTTTAAAGAAAACTTTAATTAAAAGAAAGATAACATTATAATTCCAAAAATTAAATTTATTTCCAAAG
>VXBX01009825.1:41986-55050 GCA_013400415.1 Scytalopus superciliaris | reverse complement strand
TTTAAACATCAAAAAAAGATAGAAATTATAAAATTATAAATTTATATAAATATATAATTCTATAAAACTATAAAATTTTTCCAGTAATTAAATGGGTTCAATGAATTTCTAATGTGCATTTTATAGTTAACTACTACTTTGCATTTGAAGTTAATATAGACATCTCATATTATGCCAAAGTTTTGGTCAATTCTGCTCTCTGAAGAAAAGATAATTCCAGGATATTCTTGAACCTGATGTAATTTTTATTAGTTTTGTTTGTGTTCAACAATTTTGTTGACCTTTCCTTTGCAGTACCTGAAATGTTTTTGCAGAGTCAGAGGAGACTGAGCAGCATCATGGGCAGCGGGCACAGCCTGACTCTGGTCACAGGAGTGATGAGAAACCTCTGGCCTGCTCAGAAGTTGGATAAAAAAATTCATTGACTCCCACGGTCAAACCCTCCAGTGGGATATGAAGGAAATGATTCACCTCATAATTATGTAAAGGAAGAATTTCTTGAGCATAAAACCTGACTACTAATCTTCTCAATCTTTTGCAGACTTTTCCCTCAGTGTTCTTTAGTAATAATCCTTCCTGAAATCTCTCTCTCTCCTGTTCAGGAGCTGAAACGAGACTCTGACCTGTTGTGGTGGCTCACCTCTGACAGCGCATGGGGGACACAGAGATGCATTTAAATTCAAATGGCATTGTGTTTGAAAGACAAAATATTAAAGGAATATCCAAGCTAAAGGGAATGCAAACAACCATTCCCATGGAGTGTTCTCTTATTACAGTCATGTCCCATACTTCCCCAGGGCCAAAGCCAAGCTCATGAGAGCCGGGGTAGGAGAAGAGAAGGTAGGGTAGGAGGAGCTGACAGCTTGCCAAGTACTATCCTAAACTGGCTGGAGAAGCTGGGGAATGTAGGAAGGCATGTGGTCTTAAACAGCTGCATGTAAACACTCCTTAAATTTTAGAAATCTGACTTTGACCTCTGAAATAAACTTGCGTTTTAAGGTAGTAATTCTATCACTGAAGACAAAATCCCTTCACTCATAATGATGTAGCAGGATTACACTGAGTTGTATCATGGGCCAGATAATTGTTGGGTTTATCAAGAATGTCTGCCAAATATGTTCAGAAACAGGCCAAAAAAAAAAAAAAGAGAATGAGTTAGCACATAGTGCCTGCATGAAGGGGACACTGTCTCTGAATGAAATCTATAGATGTCTCCCATAAGTAATACATAACATTTTAATGTGCTTACATGTTACATCTCTATTAGGGACAAGAATTTGATTGGATATACATAATTTAGCTGGAGGCAATATGGAGTCTTTCATCAGAAGCAAATATTAGTTCTTCTACCAGTCTTATGTGGGTCTTTAGCACTGGAACTACACTCTTGTATTAATTTAGGAGATAATTTAAAGTGCATTTAATAAGATTCATTACCCTTAAGCAGTACATTAGTTGTTATCACTAATAAATAATCTAAAAAGAAAAAAGAACTCAAAGAATTTATCCAGTTTTATATCCAGTCTCTTTCCCTAAATGAAAATTTTATTAGTGTAATTGAAGATAGCAGAAAGTACATGACACAAGACAGCTCTGAATATACAAATCTGAACATTTTACAAGCTTGCTTTGACTTCAAAATGCACACTTGAGCATCACAAGTGCTTCCCTTACAATTTAAACTCTGAGTCACACTGATGGAGCTGAGTGGCTCTGCAGTGCATGCTGAATGTGCCTGGGCTTTCGGGAGCAGTCACATCATAGCTGGAGTCATGATAGTGCTTCTTCCCTGCACTTTTGGGAAGTAGGAGTGAAAGAGATGTCTGTGCTACATCAGGTGCTATTTTTGTACCTATTATTTTAAGTACAAAATAATCTCAGCATATGACGATGAGACATTCTCTGGCATCCAAAAACATCAAAAGCAACCATCTATGGCAAACCTAAAAAAGGCAACAAATAATCTATGGCATATGCCAGTAAAACTTCCTTTTAAAGAAAAAGTTTATTTTTCTCTTGGAAAAAGAAAATGGAGCTGTCTTCTTTCACCAGATAACCTTTGGATCATCTTCTGACCAGAAAGATAAACATTCTCAATATTTTGTATATAGGATTCAGGTTATCCCCCAATTGACTTACTACTTTCCAAGCAAAATTCTTCCTCCCTCACTTATGTGTTGATCTCCTCTCTCAGTGTCTCTTCATAGCCTTTTGTTTTCTAATTAGTTTCCTCTTTATACAGTTCAGTACCATCAATCTCTTTTTTCCCTTTTCAGTGTTTTTATGTCCCTCAACTCTGCAGGAATGGCAACCTCAACATGCAAAAGGCACAGAAACTCTTGCCCTGTGTGATTCCCCCAGAAAGTCAAACATTGAGTCAGTATCCTGAATTGGCTGGGGGATGAGAGACCTTTTTGACAAATCATTGCAGAAGCTGCCAAGGTGACAGCAGAGCTTAACAAAGTCAAAAAGGGGTGGCATAAAAAATACTTACCAAAACCCAAAATGTCCAATGGCTGCATTTGTTATTAAGAATTATGTATAATAGAAACCTGTATTCAGGTGTATTCCCCATCCCTGGAGTCTTTCCAAGGCCATTAGACATTAGGAAGAATCCTGTGAGGGTGAGGAGGCCCTGGCACAGGCTGCCCGGAGGAGCTGTGGCTGCCCCATCACTGGAAGTGTCCAGCGCCAGGTTGGATGGGGCTTGGAGCAACCTGGGCTGGTGGATGGTGTCCCTGTCCACAGCAGGGGTTTGTAACTGGATGGTCTTTAAGGCTGCTTTCAACCTAAACTGTTTTTTGATTCCATGATTCTATGTCCTGTCTAATCCATGTACACCTTCAACATAAAACACAGACATGGTGGGTTTTTTTCTTTAAAAATAATTTTAAATTATTTCCTAAAAGTGGTACAAAGTTAGTAGAACGGAAAGGGGTTATTCCTTCTACTTCTGCCAGTGAATATACCTGAAAGACAGAAGGATTCAAATTGCCTCCCATGGGGGTCTCAAACCTAGAAACCCTCTGATTTTGGTGTGTGTCTTCCTGGGAGAAAAGGATTCATATCTGATGATCTCTGCTTCTGTAGTTGTCTTTTTGAAGTGTGACCCACATCTGCACAGCTGTCATAGGAGCTGTCAAAAGCTTGCAGCAAGTTTAAGCTGTGGTGTCTAGATGCATTTCACCAAATAAACATGAAAATAGTCTCATGCCATAGATTAGAACCATAAATTGGAGCTATGGTATTATACTACTTTCCAGGGTATGATGAGGATGCCTGAATTAAACATCATTATGTGTTCCAATACTCCAACAGCAGAAGTCTAATCAGTTCTAAAGAAAATAAAGGACCAAAGCTGTAGATCCTGTCAAGAGAACCCAAGTTTATGAGGGTAAGATTTGACTGCAAGAAAATACAAGAACTGTGACATAAACTGCTTCTTATAGGTGTAGGAAGTGCATATGTATTTATAAAAGGAATTGTTAGTCCCCAAAATTTATCCACTTGTGTCTTCATTTATATCTGCCAATCATTATAGGTGACAGCCTGTATTTAATGGGCAGGCACATGGAAATCAGGTTTTTTGAGTGAAAACATTGTGCAGCTGGGAATGTCTCACTGCTGGCACTGGCTTCTGATACAAACACCTGAGATGAAAAATGAGATGCTGTTTTCAAGACATGAATAAATTTTGATTGTGAATTATTCCATTGAGTTGCACAGCAGAAATAGCCATGTGTGGAGGATGTTTTCTGAAATTTCATGTTGTTGGATTTGTTGAGAAAAAAAAAAAATTAGATTTTTTTGAGACCGAAACAATTTTTGCCATTGTTTCATTTCTCTGCTTTTAATTAAACAATCGTTCAATTAAATTTCAGTTGGACTACTTGAGGTAAAATAATATTAAAAATGTAATTGATTTAAGTGGGAATTTTTTATCTTTTCCCAGAGTTACAAGACATTGTTCAGAGGAATAATTCATCTAGTCTTCTGGTTATAAATATTTTAAACTAACAATGTCAAGAAAAAAAACCCTTTGTCCTTCCATATTAGAAAAATAACTCACACTCCTTCCTAACGCCACCTAAGAGACACTAAATGCTGAAAGCATAAAGAACATATTTATGCAAATAGCAAAACAGAGAAAGAGAATTATAGAAAAATAGAGCAGTTTTAGGAAACTAGACTTTTTTTTTTTTTTTTTCCTTCAGCAATTCTGGCATCTGTAGTTTTTTAACAGTACCTGTCCGTTTCACTTAGTCTACCTACAAAGAAAACCTGCAAAACCTCATGCTGTGAGCACCCTGAATATACCAACAGGAATATAAATCACTGAGACCAGGAGGATGGTCAGCTTGTTGAAAATTCAAGAGCTGTAGCACTTTCACCCCGGCTTTATAAAGGAGACAGAAATAGCAAAAGTGATCACGAGGTGTGAAAATTGAAGGTAACCAAAGAGTACCCTCAGCTGAGCACTTTGAAATACAGAAAGGCAGAATATTATGGCAGGTAAATATGACACAGTGAGTGTGCACAAAGTAAATATTTGACCCAAGGCCATGAGAAGCACCAAACTGTATCCGGGTGATCTCTGAAATGCATCAGCTACACTCTGCACCACAGTATGAGCCCCTCACCCCTCCTCTGTGCCATGTTAGCCCAATTCACCCTTCTCTGCAGTTTGAAGTCCCAGTCTCAGCTGGATTTTGTGTACTTGAGGTATGGACCTTCAATTAGAGCCCAGTGGAGGATAAGCTGGGTCCACATTCAGGTAAAACATCTGGTTGTCCAGGAACTGTGGACTCACAGGCTCCCTCTGTACAATGAAGAGCAGGAGTCAAGTGCCATTCTTTGGCCTTCAGGGAAAGTAACGCCAGATGGATGGATGGATGGATGGATGAATGAATGGATGGATGGATGGATGGATGGATGGCGCTAATTTTTTTTCCATGCAGTGTCTTCCTGCACAGCAGTTGCTGGGGCCAGGCTATTACACAAGCCATGGAGGGCACTAGTTGGCAAATGCCAAAATTGTCATGGAGTATGGTAACTAAATATGCTCCACACAAGTTTCCTGAAACAGAGCAAAGAGGATCTTCTCCACTGCCAAACAAAGCTGGGTCTTGTTTCAGGACTGGGATTTGCAGGTGCTGGTGGAATGCAAGTAAAAAATCCTTTTAACAAGTGAGAAAATGGTTTAGCAGATCAATCTCTCTGTATATCAAATATTTATAATAGAACATTCTTTTTTCTTTAGGAACTGTCTAGCCTCTTCTTGTTCCCAAAGAGGCAAAAACAACAGTTACAAAACTTACAAAGGAAATACACTTCAATTTCCTGGAGCAGTGCAAAGCTACACCTCCACACTCTAAAAGCTAAGGGAAGAGACATAAAATAAAATTTCTTATATAAAAAAAGAATATAAATGTGTATATTCAGACAGCAAGTATATTTTGTATCAGTCCTTGTGAGGAAATTCCTGGAAAGCAGAATAGTAATATTAATAAAGCAGTTCAGAACCAAATATCTGGATACGTAAGAATGAGTCTGAATACGATATCTAAACCAAATAGAGATGCAAAGATGAAACAGTACATTTAAATCACAAAATTCTTACTCTGTGATTATGCAGGGAAGATTTTATACCATCCACAGCTTCAGAACTGTTTCTCCTCATGCATAACATTTTGAATGCAACAGATCTCTAATTTCAATGATTGACATTTTGTGTGCTGTTCTAAATTCAAGTGCATACTGTTCTGTTTACTTTAGAAGATGACAGCGATTTTGAATAGTTTTTTTTTACAACTCATCATTCAAAGAAAAAGCCTAAGGAGTTTCATTTATAAAGGAATTAATGGCTGGTACAACTAAGTGATAATATTAACTGACACACCCATGAAGTAAATTGAGAGCTTATTTTTTCCCCACCATATTAAAACACATTCTGTCTCTTTAAATCAAGAGTCTGAAACAATTTCAAATTACTCAAAACTGTCTCCACTGAGATATCTTCTCATCCAGCCATAGAATTAAATCTGAATTGAAATTCTGAACTTGGACTAGGGTGAATCAGTTCTCTTGAAGCTTCTATGTACAGCTCCTTGGGACTGGGGGGAAAGACATCCCTCTTTGCTTTTATCTCCTGTCACCACTATAGTGACCTATTTTCTCCCACCTGCGGTAGGAAATGTGAAGGTAACACTCAACCCTTTGAATAAATACCTTTTCAGGCATCACAAGCAAGAGTACTGACAAAGTGCAGCAGAAGATTTCTAAGATTTTTAAGGGTAAAAAATTGATCCTTTTGCTCTAGGAGTGGTTTTCTGGTTTTTGTACTCTAGATAGCTAAGGTTGTCAAGTTTATATCTTGGGATTTTGCCTTAACAGTTCCTTCTGGTTGGAATTCTGAGGTTTAAGATTAATGACTGCTTCAAGTAGAGCTATTCCTAATACACTTATCATCAGTTCTACTGGAGAGAATCCAGATGCTAGTGATCAATATGTACTCACATCTTCACATGATTTTTACTTTGTTTTTTCTTTTCTTAAGCATGTGCCATTCTGCTTTCTCTTTGTTGAGGAGTTCAGAGATGCTAATATAAGGCCCACAGCCTTCTATGAAGAACTTAGGAATTTCACATCAGGTGAGTACTGACTAGTTTTTTAGATGACATGTGCAGCTGATGACCATGAAAGTACAGCCAGGTCTGTATATAAGTGGAAATAATCAGCTACAAAAAAAAAAAAAATGTATGTGTGTGTCCTCTCCAAAAATCAAAAAAACATAAAAAAAAAAAAAAAAAAAAAGAAGCTGTTGCTGCCCATTGCCAAGGTCTGTCAGGTAGTCTTGTAGAGATTAATGATATTAGCAACTGTTTCCTGGGAGGGGGTTATGTTTGGATTTTCTTCTTTGCTTATTTTCCCTCCCACAGTATATTCTTCACAGCTGCTACTTAGGTTTGGACTGTCCCAGTCAAACCCTACAAACTGCTGCACTCACATGCTGCCATTGTTTGTGCTCTTGTAGGATTTTGGAGAGCAGCTCTTCCGAAGCCGCAGAGGATTAACAATACTTAAATTCCATAATCCTAGTGTCAACCTGTGTTTACTACTCTGGCAATTGGTCTGTTGGAATTTCATCCCCTTGGCTCTTCCTTCTTGGGCAGCGATGAATAAATTTGATTCATATTGAATAAAAATTAATAAAAATAAGAAATATTATTTATATTGATTGAAAGAGTATGGTTATTATCAGGTCAATATTAACATGTATTTACTTGGGCATATTCCTCAAAAGTCTGTTCTTTTACCTGATTTTTTGCTTAACAAAGACTTTCCCTAAGACTATTTGTTGCTGTCAAAGATTAAAAGAAAACACCATATCTGATCAGAGCCTTTGAATCTAAAAGAACATGTTATTTGTTGAACATGAATCCTATAAGGGCAGAGATGCCTCAATCTGTTTAGGTGTTATCAAACTGCCAAGTATGTAAAGATTGGGTATTTTGAGGTCCCCATGGCTCTGTGAGCGGCCCTCACACAGGAACATATGACTTTTTTTTATTTTTTATTATTTCTCTGATTTTTTTTTAATATGACTATTACAGGATGTGTTTTTGTGTCTCCAGACAAGTTTTCTTTCATGGATACAGATACAGATATAGATGTACCAAAGAAGTGTGCATCCCTTGCCTTTACCTCTGGGTGACAGGCATAACACACAATATTGCACCAAAGAGGCAGATGTATCAATACTTCTTTAATTATGTTAAATGACCTTGTTACTTCCTTTCCAAAATCTGGTCTTTCTGACCACTACAAAATTGTTGTGCTCACAAACCTTGCTGAGCTTTTTGTGGAACTGCAGAGAGATGATGGTTCACCAGAACTTCCTGTTTCTTAATACTAAACAGCACACATTTATCTGCTCCTTTTCCCAGGTAGCAGCCCCATTCAGAGCAACGCCAGCTTGCTGAAAGTATCTCAGAATTCATCATTCTCAGTTTTATTTCTGTCATAAACCAACACATCTCCTGCCTGGCAAAGAATGCCAAGCAACCCTGGCACCATCCTAGATTTCTTTTTCAGAAATTTTCTGTTGCTGGAGTGATGCTGACTGGGAGCCAGCTGACACAGTACCTTCCAAATATAATGATGAATACACTTAATGCTTAGATTCTTCCATGAAAAAGCTGGGAAGGAGAAAGGCCAAGAGGACTTTGAAACTACATAACTTTAGAATATTTGGTTTGTGATTAATAAGCTAATTTAAGAAACCCGTTTTATTTCTCCACATATGTATGTTAATTTTCTGCTGAACTTTGAGGCTTTCATTGCCTATGTGTCCTTAAGTACTTTCATCTGTCAAATACCTCTCATATCTTCCATTGTCTTTTTTCTTACCTTCACTAGCAAGAAAATACAGAGGTCAGGGACTGTTAGAATTGCTGATGTCACAAGTTTGATTTTATATTCTCTTGGCAGTTCTTCTATTCCCATAAAGACATGTGGCTACATCTCTTCAGTAATTTGTCTTTGAGCTATTGATGCAGCCTTGACCTTGTTTTGCTCTTTGCACAGTGGGAAAACATCAGTCTTCGCATTATATCTTTCCAAGGACTGTATTTTCCTCCAGTTCACCTGGATACTGACCACATGCACCTTATGATGCACTCCTGTATATATTTTCATTTGCCTTTACAAATATTCGTTCTTAGGTTGACTATAAATTATGATTGAAATTATAAGGATAATTTTTGGTTAAGAATTTCATAATTCTGTTCTTTCTGAGTTTTTTAATTTTAGAATAGAAATAAGGATTTGACTCTACCTAAGGCTAAAACTCCTCAGATACTTTTTATTATTCTGGGAAACTGGCATGTTGCTGTACAATGCTCTGCCTTCTGGTGTGAACTATATCCTCCTTCTTCTGCTGAACATACTTGCCAGCTGTGCTTTCTACTTTACTATGTATTTCACAGACTTTCCATCTATTTATCTTATTGAAATTTTTTGGTCTTTCAATTCTTGGTGTAGTAAAGTCAATGGAACTCTTCCCTTATATGTGTTTTCATTGTTTATTGAATCAATATTGTGTGAGGTTACCTCTCTTTTTGTTAATAATTAAAGAAAAGGTGTAATATCATTATTTTTTTCATTTTTTTTTTTCTGTGCTGGATCTTCTACCAGAGGGAGAACTCAATGCAGCTGACATTGTGCTAACAGACCAGAGTCTCTGGTACCAACACTTACCCTCCTCCTCACTGAGTTTTCCTTTTACCATTTCATTTTTGCAATGTGTAGTTCAACTCACCAGAATAGTGAAAACACCTTTCTCTTGGACCTGGTACCTCCTTTAGCATTTGACCTTTTCATATGCTTTATCATTTCTGCCTATCCAATGGGCATCCAAAGCTTCTCTCTGTTGCAATTTGTTTCTGACTCTGACAGTTTCAGAGCGTATAGCTTAAAACTACTAGAACAATTCTGGCAAACATCAGACTCTGTTATTATTGAGTCATTCCCTCTTGAAGTCGAAACCTTCCTCTATCTTGTCTGGATTCAGTAAGGCCAGATGTCTGAAATATTCAATTCAAATTGCTCCAATAGCCATTTCTTATCTCTGTTCCAGTACTGAAATGACCACTCTGTTAAAAATACAAAATCCTGGAACTTTCCCCTCAATTTCCCCCAGCTTTATATTCTTGTGTTTCTTGTTTCTCTTAGAGTCTGCTATTTATTTTTGCTTCTAAGATGGAAGAAGACAAAAGACACAGTCATTGACTTGCCCTTCATATGGTCCCTACCTATTAAATCTTCCCCATATGAGATATTCTAACATTTCAGTAATGTATTTTCCTTTTCATTTTTTTTCTCCCAATATGTCTTGTCCTTGTTAATTTTTTACATAGTAGGAAAAACCTCTCAAAAAAAAAAAAAAAAGGGCTGAAAGTCCCCATTTCTTTCCAGTACTACACAGACTACATATTCTTCTTACAGACGCCAGGAAATTAATTGACTATAAACATATCAGGTTGTTAGGTAAAGCAAAGAAACCCCTGGAAACCTGCAGAAATACTGCCTTCACTAGCCACACAGGCAACCTGTGCCACTGATTTCACATGACTGGTTTCCTTCCTGTGTCCTCTGCAAATAAATTAATATTTAACCTTATTTATGTCTACATCAGGCTTCCAAAGTAATTACCCGGGATCAGAGACTCTATTTATACAGCTGTTGTCCACAAAGGATATAGTTTCAGGAAATATCCAATCAATTCCATTACCTCTACTGGTGGAATCAGTGAAAAATTCAAGGGACTGGTTTAACTTCAAGGAGGAACACAAACACTTTGGAGGTTTATGGATGGAGAATAGAAGTGCTGAAAGCAAACTTTGGGACACAGTCTAACTAGAGCCATTGTCTTAGTTCATTTTATGTTTTAGATTATTTCTTCGCCCAGAGAGTGGTTGGGCAGTGGAACAGGATCCAGAGAGAAGTGTTCACAGCACCGATCCTGACAGGGTTCAGGTAGAATTTGAACAATGCTCTCAGGCACATGGTGGGATTATTTGGGTGTCCTATGCAGGGCCAGAAGTTGGACTCCATGATCTTTGTGGGTCCCTTCCAAATCAGCATATTCCATCATTCTATGATATATTTTATTTTAGATTTTTTTATTTTTATCTTACAAAACACTTAGTTGAGTCATATGTCTCAAACATTACAAATCTGTAGTAAAGTTTAACATAATCTGAAGACAGATGTTTTCTTTTATCTCATATGGATACATATGCATCTTATATGACATGTCAGTAAAAAGAAAGTTTCGTCCAAGATACAAAGCCTGCTTTTTGCAAAGGTGTATCGAACTAGATTGCATTTTATCAATGAAAGGTGACATGGTTTTTATTCTAGACACAAGGAGGTTTTGGGCTCTTTTTCTTCTGTTAGTCTGTCTTTCCCCTTTCCTTTTCTCATTTCTTTTTCTTTTCTTTTTCCCTTTCCCTTTCTGGCTTTAAAATACGATTTTTCTAGTGCTTGATCTCAAGCACCTCAGTTTTTACATACACTGGTGTGAAATTTCATGCTCTTTTCTGCAAAACACCTTTGTGTTTTCTTGGCTATATGCACAACATGGCAATTCCTCCACTGGCAATTGTCCCCAGAAAGACCATCTTCATGGTGAATTGCTATTTTCTCTCTCGTTCTATTTTTAGCACCCACAACTTCTTTTTTTTTTTTTTTTTTTCCTTATAATCATTCTGGGCCTGTACAACACAAATGCTTTGTATGCAGAACATGTGCTGGGCTCACAGTCCTGTACTACACCAGAAATAACTGGACTGAATCCCCACTTTGCTGCCTGTAATTTAGGGGTTTGCTAGCAGAATCTCATTTCGAGACTCTAATTAGAGATGGTCTGGAAAAATAAAGAACTCCAGGGCTAAACACAAGATAGTTTGTTCTGCTGCCAATAATGCCATAATTCACCTGCTCCTCTGATGCTTGTAAAATGTTAACCTGTCATGCTCATTAATTTTTTTTCATTTTAATGTACTATAAAATTATATCTTCCTCAATATTTTATGCTTTTATTCATGTTTTATGGCAGCAAATAATGCTTGCAAAGCATTAGTGAAAACAGATTTTATTTACCTTGCAGGAAGTGTGTTGCACAAGCAGTAACAGCTGCAAAGTGTTTCAGAGGCAGGAGGGGTAAAGTTTGTGAGGCTCAGAGGGGTTTTTCGCAGCATCCATGACTTGATTCATCATCTCTTGTGGCTTTTGGTGCTGACATCCCAGCCTGTTTAAAATCAACATAAATACAAATCATCCCTTGTTAACAGCAAATCAGTGGGGGAAAAAAAAAAGCAAATGCAAAACAGTATGTCCTTATTTATTTAGGAAATTTAAGTTAGGTATATTTCTCCCCTGTGAGGGTGTGGAGGCCCTGGCACAAGTTGTCCAGAGAAGCTGTGGCTGCCCCATCCCTGGAAGTGTCCAAGGGCAGCTTGGACAGGGCTTGGAGCAACCTGGGCTAGTGGAAGGTGTCCCTGCCCATGTCAAGGAAGTGGAACAAGATAGTCTTTAAGGTCCTTTTCAAACCAAATCATTCTGTGATTCTATGATTTTTTTACCTTCCCCACAGCCCTTATCTCCATGTCTAACACTCAGAAACAGCAGCTGGCAGTGGGTGCCTAAATATCCTTACAAACCAGAGTCCCAGACACTGTTGCAGTTTCTATGGCATAAAACTGCACAGAACGGAACAGACACATCCAACCTACAGTTATGAATCTCATTGATGTATTTATTCCCTGAAATCAGGTTAGGTGATAGGCAGCTCTGAGCAGATGCCCCTGTGTACTGTGCTCTTTACGCTCCTAGCTCCCGATTCTCTTTAGAGCTTCAGGTTGTGACTGTAATAATTTTTATAGTGGGACAATCAGTGTGTTGACTTTAGATAATTATGCCTTCCTTTGTAAGCCATAAAAGAAGAAAAGTAATAATTTGCATTTTATCTCTACAGTTTATGAAGCTCCAAGTGCAATATTTTAAAGGTTATAAACAGATGCTTTGACATTTCCCCCATTTGTCTTTTCTGGTCACTAATATGTCATGTTGGAATCACCATTACTGGAAGTCCTCAAAAATGTGTAGATGTGACACTTGGGAACATGGTTTAGTGGTGGTCTTGGCAGTGATGGGTAATGGTTGGACTCAATGGTCTTAAAGGTCTCTTCCAGGCTAAATGCTTCTATGGTTCTGAGATTCTACATGGCCAAAATTATTTATTTCCACAGTTTTGTAATTATGAGGAAATGATTCTTAATCTGAAATGCAGGTTTCTGTTTAAAAAAATTAATATGAAATTTGAAATTAAATTTTTAAGGGAAACACTGAGTATTGTTTAACAGTTTAGACATCCCATTTATAGCTCATGGTTTTCTAAGCTATTGGAATTCAAAACATAAATCCAAATAACATAAGACATTCATAAAACTGATTCTGAATTGGTCATTATGAAAGTTCGGGTTGGCTCTCTGCCAACAGCC